>JAQLOL010000026.1:15617951-15629729 GCA_029783665.1 Naso thynnoides | reverse complement strand
ACTGTGATGTCCTATTTCATCTGGAGCTGAACCATAGACGTTGCCATTACAGTGTAGAACGTGAATCCACAGTATGTGACTCAACTCAAATATACTGAGCTAAGTGTTACCTTGTTTTAATGATTCTTTAAGGAAGAAAAATGACCCGGGGCCAGTTTCACAAAGCAGTTTTATGAGGGAAATGAGGGAAAATCTGGGTTTTTTCAGAAAGAGATGTAATTTAAGCTCTGATTCAGTTACTATGGTTACCAAATCTATGAACCTAACCTGGTCAGGAGCAGGTTTTCTTCAATAAACAGTTTAAAGTTTCAGTTATATATCAGTCACAGCATTGTAACCTTCATCTTTGCCTCATTGCCAGTATTGACAGGAATATGAATATTATTCATCTTATCTAGACAAAATCTGTTCAATGTGTGCATTTTTTGGACTTATTTGACAGAGATTACATATAAAAACAGATGGATTACCACTTGGCCACATAAAATCTGTTCAGTAATTTGCAACATATAAGCCCAACTACTACTTCTGTATATTCATTAGAATTATTACAGAGCTGGTTGAGACACAATAAATCTGGATTTATACTTTTTTGTGAACATTTTTTGAATTTTTCAAATGGTACAAAACTAACAGAAACAGATGCTCAGAGTGCTTTTCATTAACTGAAATCCTAATTCCCCCTACCAAGAATCTTTTCATATTTTACTAAGGTCTAGGTTTTTATTTATACTTGAGTGATGTTTTTTGTCTAGTGGAATTCCAAATCTAATGCTGGTCAAATGTATCTACATTATCGGACTGTTCAGTGTTTTAATTATGTTTTCCCAAATAACAGCTGTAACCCTGCTGTTAGCGTACAGTGCATGTTTCGTCGAGCCTCAACAGAGCTGCACACGCAACTATAAATATAACTTAAGGTTTAAGGTTTTGGGGTGACACGGCAGTCATTGCTTTACATGGTGATTACTTCAGCCTGGAAAAGTGGAATGATGACAGCAACTCCTATCTCTTGATGCTCCTATGGCATGCAGACATTGTTTAAAGATAGACATGAAAAAGCCTGAATCCTTTAAGCACTGCCACAGCGACACATCTCAGTGTTACTTGCAGCAACCCCTCACCTGCTATGATGTACGGTGCTCGTACAATTGCAATTCACTGATCAAACAGAGCCGCACAGTTACAAACACAGGCAGCTGGCATCAGAGAGTCTGCTCGGGGTCTGCGGGGACAGACAGCACAGGATGTGACCCAGCCACGAAGACAGTGCTGGTCTCTGATTGGTTTAGATGTTTTAAGAATCCAGACAGAGCACACAATAGATGAGCACGATCTCAATTAAAATTTCATCCACTTCCTTTTTTTTCCCTTTTTTTTTTAATTTGGAGAGAAGAACAAAATCCTCTCACTCTGGATTTCTTGTAGAATCAAAGAGCCACACTGAATTTGTGTGCACTGACATCTATGATCAATCATGTAGCACGGGGATGGGGTTTGATACCTTGCACTGGAAGTGTCCTGGTCTGCAGTCCCCTTTCTGCTTTATTTTTGTCTGGATGAGGAGAAAAATGCAGGCGAAGGACAGGCTTGTCTGGTTGCCTTTCAGAACGAGTGAACAAGACAGCATGAATTGTGAATAAAGGAAGAGAGCAGAAGATTGGTTTTGGGGCGACGAGATGAGACGAGAGGCAAGGAGCACTTAGTGTACCTTCCTCATACAGACAGTGCTGTCAGTGTCTCAGCCGCATACATAAATTCACCTTTTCCACTGCTGATAGCAACAGTCATGTTTATTTCCATGTGTGCGGATGAGTTCAGAGCAACATTTAACAGGTTGCTGCCATGGGGGCGTGCATGTTTAAGTTTGTGTGTAAACAAATGCATATATAGGCTATATTTACAACTGTGTGTGAAACAGTGTGCATGTGTGTGCGTGTGCATCCACCACCAGACCCATCCTAAATGTTGCCTTGGCAACAAGCTGACTGAAGTAAATGAGTGTCCTGGCTCTGCTGTGGGATTGTGGGAAAGCAATATGCCAGCGTTACGCCCCATTAGTTTGACGGACAGCCTGTTTGGCCTATAAGAGGTCAGTTGGCAAGGGCAGCCATATTAGTATTCCATAGGAGAGACCTCAGGATTGGTTTTGCTCTAATGTCAATCTACCTGTGTGTGTTTGTGTGTGTGTGCATGTTAGTGTGTGTGTTTTCTTGTGTGGATGAGTGTGTTAGTAAGGGTGGTTAGAGGAGGTTTGCAGAAGATAAAGCTTGTCCTGTCCTGTAACATTGCAGACAGGTGTGTGTGTGTGTGTGTGTGTGTGTGTGTTTGTTTGTGTGCCCTGGTGGGGGTTGCAGGCTTCTAGCCAGGTAAGCATATCGCCAATTATCACTTCCCAGTCCCCCCTACTTCCCCTCCCTCCTTCTCTCCCCCAGAGTCAGTCAGTACAAAGCCTGTGAGGGAGACATGATAATACGTAAACTGGTCAGCCGCCTGCTTAGCTGGCTGCTCACTGTTCTAAAGAAGCCAAAACACCCATATCTACCCCCCTTCCTGCATCCATCCATCCATTACTCCCTTTTTGTGCATTCTCCTCTCTGGACCCTGGATTAACATTCATCTCCTCTTCTTTTGTTTTTAGCCTCCCTCACTCTTTTCACCTACACATCCTTTTTTTTTTCTACACTTGAGCCCCTTCCAAACCCATTTTCATCTTTTTTCAACTGCACCTTTCAATCCCCGACTCTCTCTCTCTCTCTCTCTCTCTCTCTCTCTCTCTCTCTGTCTTTGTGTGAGTCTCTCCATTGTTTCTTTATATGTCCCTCCCCATCTCTCAATTGGATGCAGACTGGGCTTCAGTAGGAGAAAATGTTGATGTGATATTTGTATGGTAATGAAGGCTAAATAATTAATGCTGTTTTTGTTTTGTTTTTTTCAAAAATATGGAAATGAGTTTGACACTCCTAAAAGATTATTTAGTGTCTAGTAATATAAATTAAATTCATGACTAATTCATCATAATCTGTTGGTGTGTGTTAGTGGCATTAGGTGTAGCCAATTACAGCTGATTGTTGAGCAGTTCATGTATTATATTTGCATGCGACAGAGTCAGTGGAGTATGAACAACAAGTATCCTTTGACACTGCCGTGATGATAATTTAGTCAGGGCTTCCCCTGTCTGGGCTGTCTAAATAATGCTGGCTACACACTAGACGATTATCAAATCTTAACCGGTTTTAAAAATGTGGGAGACCACAGACATAAGGATCAGTTTCAACTGATTTTTTAACATTATAATCCTCCGAACGCAGACACTAGACGAGTTGCCCAGACCATGAGACGTTGTTTGTAGCCCTTGTAACTGTAGTATGCAGGTATTTTGCTGGAGGCAGCCTGACTTGGAACTGTAAATATCAAACATGTTATATGTTTGATATTTGTGGGTAAATCAGGCTTACAATCGGGCCTGAAATCGTCAAGTGTGTACCCAGCTCAAGGGTTACATAAATAAATTTCTCTAAAGAAAAATTGACTTCTATTAAAGGCACAGATGTAAGAAACACCTGTTAAACATTTTTTTAAAATACAAAAAAGCACATCAAAGATGCATTCCATGTGTAACAAACAGCCATACTGGTGAAATATGGCAGAAAAGAAGTTTGAAGTGATGTGTAAAATCGCTCCCAATTTATTTGTGTTGAATGTTTAATTATTTTACGTAGTAGTGGCCTAGTAGTATGTGTTAGTAGTTATGTGCTAGTGTCTACAGTATGTTGCTACGTTCTGCTAACAACCCAAAAATAAAATGCTTTAGCTTTTCTTTATGCTTTTCTCTATCAAGAAAATTTCATCAAATGCCCATCCATAATAAACAACGATAGTAGAACTGGTTGGAATTGAATCTGTTTTGCAGGTATTTATTCATAAAGTATCCTGATGGTGGCGCTAGTTCAGAAGTCGAGAGATTAACAGAGGTTTGACAAGTAATCCTGATTGAGACATAAATGTGTTCACCAAATTTCATGGTAATCCATCCAACAGTTGTTTATACATTTTACTGAAAACCCCATATGGAAATATCCTTGTGGCACTACAGGAAAAGTCAGAAGATCGTTAAAATTCGTCATAATTTAGCCTGATTGTGGCATGAATGTGTGTGTGAATTACGGAGACAGTCCATCCAGACGTGGTTGAGATATTACAGTGGTCAGTGGTGGACTGACCAGCCAAGAAGCTACTGTGTCCAAAACATAACATCACATGCACTTTAGAGACACAGTCCTCAAATAACAAACATCCATCACATGTGTGAAATTGCAGGGAAAAAGGCAGAACAGTCCTTGATTTTTCCAATTGTTTATTGTTTTCAAAAACCTATACATTTAAAAATTCCAAGGAGACTACAGGGCAGCTGGGCCTGGTTGTAGGTCCAGTTGCGCTAGAATCAAACTTCCTTTGACAACCATCACCTTGATACCTTAAAACCTTTACAAGCCTTTATTGAAGAAAACAATGACCGTAAGTCATTTATTTTGTCTCAAAAAATATGTCTCAAATGGACTCAGTTGATTTTGTGCTGTGATAGATAATAATTTCTCTCTCAGTCATTTATCACCCCTGACTAATAGACCTGTACTTCGTATGTGTCTGCACTGAAGAAGCACTGCTGGTGCACCTTTACTTCAAACGCTTGTTTCATTTGCAGTACTCCGCTTATGAATTCCCACTTCGTATTTCTGACTGCATTGAAGTGACAGAACAGTGTCTGAATCTACTCAGTAGCATGTGGTGCTCACGCTGGGCTATTACACCAGCTCCCGCAGAGTCAGAAGTTACCACAGTCTGAAAGAAAGCTAACACGGCTGTCTTCGGTGAATGTAGTTAGAGGGACAGCTCTCTTTATAAGAAAGGTGGGAGTCACGGAGAGAGTGAACAGGTGCATGGGCATTTATTAACCCTGCTTGGCAGGTTCAGGCTGTGCTCAGAGAGAGAAAGTGTCAGAGAGGGTTATTTTGTCTTCTTTTTTTTCATCTCCATTTGACAAGGAGCAAATCCAACTTAAACATGAAACACACAAAGACTTCTTCAGCTGTATGCCCAGAGCGTGAATCACGTGAAAGCAAAGGCAGCGGGGTGTGCAGTCAAAGTGACAGGATGAATTGGCAGCATCTAGAAGCTGCATGCTACCTGAAATTTGAGAAGACATGAATAACAGTGTGGTTTTCTCTCCATGATTTCTGAGACAGTCATCCCGAGAGGCACATTCATTTTTGCATGTGTCTCAAAATTATGTAGTTTTATGATGGAGTGATAAAGTGTTCTCATTGAATGAAGTATGGTGACTGTTACAGAGCAGCTAAGACCACTCAGGAAAGCGATTTTGGTGTAGTGGCAGCATGGGCTAGGTTAACATCTGCGTTCATCACACAATGCACGCTGGGCACAAAAGCATGTTTTTCATGCACAATCATTAAAAGGAGAGGAGTTTTCTGATAATGTCGAAAACATTTACAGTGTGTTTGCATTAATATTCTTCTCATACTTAGAAGGTCCTAATTATTTACATTCTAAGTATGTTAAGACATTCACATAAAATGCACGGCAAGTGAATATCATTTAATGCCGACATCTGCTCAGTTTAAGCCAAGAAAGACCTTCATTAGTGCAAAATACAAGGCAAACTATTGCATTCAACAGAAGGTTTTGTTGTAGAAGATGTCCCCAGAGAGGGTAGATAAGTTTATTCTTTTTTTTCTTTTTCTTTTTCTTTTTCTTTTTCTTTTTCTTTTTCTTTTTCTTTTTCTTTTTCTTTTTTTTGAATGGCCGGTCTTAAAAGAAACTCATTCAGCCTCCTACAGGGAGGGAAAGATGGCTGAAATCAGGCCAGGAAAGTGTTCAAAATAACCATTGCTTTCTTTCTCTCGTCCCTTTTCATAGGCGTACCTTTTGCTTTTATACAGGACCAGAGATGAAACCTGGACATGGATGAGAAATTTGCTACTGATCCCTGCTGCACTGTTCTGTCTGTTTGCCCAACCATACACACACAGACAAAACCGCATCATTATAGGTGTTTAAATTGAACTTACTTTGCATACCCATCACCTTTTTTTCCGAACTGCATCTCTTGCAAACTGTTGCTTACATTATTGACTGTAATTGCAGTCTTACTAGCAATTACCTTAGAATATACTTTAACTCTTGCTGGCTACACAGTAAAATGCCACTATTGACTAGATTAAAAGAAGTCAGCTTAAATTTTAAAATGTCAAAAAAACAAAAGCAAAAAACAGTGATTTCGTTAACCAGCAAGCGTACTTGGGAAACGCTGAAAATAAACGGTGTTTAGTG
Organism: Naso thynnoides; assembly: GCA_029783665.1. Taxonomy (NCBI): domain Eukaryota; kingdom Metazoa; phylum Chordata; class Actinopteri; order Acanthuriformes; family Acanthuridae; genus Naso; species Naso thynnoides. The sequence goes on along the minus strand of JAQLOL010000026.1, from coordinate 15,623,378 downwards.
CTTTAAGTTGTCGGTGTGTGGTGCCAAATAGCACATGTTGCTTCTGCCTTTTCTGATTACAGCAGAGGTCTGTGTCTCAGTCTTAAGGTCAGACTCTTTTATTTAACAGGTTGACACATCCAAATGAAGTCATCCAGTGTCAGATCAGAGATCCTTTAAGCATCAGTCCAGAGGGTATGGACTTTCAATTTGGAGGAGTTCTTGTAATCTCCATGGGGGATAAAGCAGGGATCACTAGAGTTAGTTTAATTTGCCCTCTCTAACCCTAAATAATTACTTAATGATTATTGCTATGCAGTCATACCAGGGGGGTGACACATATAACTGCTAAATCACATCAGTCTGGTTGCTATGGGTTACAGTAACATGCAAGGATCATTAGACATGATAGACGTCTTTAATGGTCGCATGCCTTTGTTGATGCACTTCTACCTGTCTCTCAAGCAGCCTGTTAATGCTAGGCCATGTTACTTTAACCTGACTGTTTGTGGACAAATGAGTATGTGCTTCTGTATGTGTGTATATATGTGTGTGTGCACAAGCTTTATTATGTATAGTATGTTATTGCCTGTAACTGCAACCTCACATTACAGTACATTTTACATACATATACACTTTGTCAGGTCAAAAAGCACAACCGGAGGCTATGCGGTCCACTCATAAAGAAAAAAGACCTCTTCTCACCATTAGTTACACACATGTACCTACACACCCACACACACATATACTTTTTATGTATTTGTCGAACATGATGCATGAAACTAAACACAAAGTATTGTTGGTTTACATTTCAGTTACATTTCTTTTTCTTTTGACTGTTTTTTTCTTGCCTGTTTCCTTATCTCCCTCTAGACTATTTTTACATCTGCTGCTCTCTCCGTTATTCCCGTCCCTCCTTCTCTTTTCCATCTCTCGGTCTTATCACACTTGTTCTCTATTTCAGAGTTGGGCTGCTTCAAAGTTAGTGTATCATAGTGTGTGTATGTGCGCGTGCTCGTCACCTCGAGGACTCTTCACACACACCGTGTGCACACATAAGTACTTTTGTGCACAGTAGCACATATACTTTGACAAAGATACACATACCAGCGATATTTCACTCACACAAACACACACTCTCTCTCACACACACACACACACACACACACAGCGTGAGTGTGGTATCTGAACTTGTTTCTGTGCACCCTGAGGAGGTAGTCCAGCATTTCAGTGCTCGCCTTTCACACCCTTACACTTGTGCTTAGCTCACAGTGCGGCCCAGTTCAACATGGCACAGCATGACATGGCACGCTACAGCTCAGCACCGCATGCGATATGCCAACTTAACACAATAACGTTCAGATAACACCAGACCCCCGCCTGGAGCCACTCAGTTTGGCGAAACACGGCGCTGTAACAGCTGGTCGGTAAACAGTCAGACGGAGATAAGAGCCACAGGCCAACACACTGAGCTGTGACATATGGACGAGCGTTCTGTGTTCATGAAGTGCTGTCAAGTCTCACAGTGCTGTCGGAAAATCATTCCTGACAGATGTGTTTTATTCTGGGTTAATTATGGATTGTTTATGCCAGACTCCGACATTAGACATAGCTTTAGAGTCTTGAGTCAGGATCGTACCAGACTGCAGATGTTGGATGTTGCGGTTCCTGGCACGCTTGCTGTAACACTCTGAGGCAGTCATATTTGAATATATACAGTCTTTCAACCCCGTTCTTTACAAACAGGGTTTATAATGAGAATTTCATTGGTGTATGTTTTCTGTTTTCTGTGAGCCCCTAGGCAAGATTCTATCACTATGCGATAGATGATAAAGTTTTTTCAATGTGAATAGGGTATAATATTTTGATTTGCCACCTACTTTTTCAGGGAACTTTAGATGCAGCGAGGATTACTTGACTGGAAGCATTATTTTCAAATGTAAGAAGTGCTTTGACTCCATATGAACAATCACATCCATAGTCCTGCATCTGGTTTGGTAAGGTTAAGGAAAGATCATGATTTTGGTTAAATATTAATGAAGTGGATGTATCCTGTCTTGTGCTTCAAGTCACAACTTTTGCATTATTTAACAAGTGTAATCTTTTCCTAACATGACCCAAGTGCTTTGAGTGTGGATATTGTTTTGCAAACGGAGGGGGGGGGTATCGTGGACATTTTGCAGATATATTCAGTATAAATTCTTTCTGACTATACAGATAATTTCTTTTAAAAAGTATCTGCACTAATAGGGCTGGAGGATCTAAAGATATTAGATATTTTTTAAAGATATGAGACTATATATTACCTTAGATGTTGGATATTGTTATATCGTGATATGGAATAAATTGTGTTGTTGTTTTCCTTTCCTGACTCTAAAAGCTGCTTTACAGTAAAGTGATGTAATTTCCTCAACTAATCAGACAGTTCTACTTGTTTTGCAGTAGTTTTCCTGGTAGTGTAAATCAGTTGGCTTTTCATTTCTCGCAAAATTTATTTGCAAGGTAGCCGTAAACAAATTTGAACTCTTACTCTCTATCAAAACCAGCTTCTTTAACTTTGCTTACATCCAAACTGCTACTTTTTAATTTTGACATAAATAATGTTTGCTATGTCTGGCATTTACGACATTTTGGCTTAAAACCCCTAAGACGGAGACTTTTAAAAAATGCTGCTGACCTTTTTAGTTTGAAAACTCTGAGGTTGCGTCTGGACGAGCTGAAAAGGAAACTACAGTCTTCAAGTTTTCTTGAAGAAGAATATATACCACGTGGCCTGACTCCTTGAAATTAATTCAACATGAATAATCAAATACAGGCGCTGCCAAGCTTGCTCTGCAGCAAACAGTTTTATCTCATCACCTGTCCAAGCAAACAAAACTCTGATCTTACTTTCTAACATTGCTGTTCTTTTTAATAAGGCTTTTAAGGCAGCTAAGCAGTCAACCCTCTTGTTTCTTGCTTACACCAGCATGCAGAGACCTCTGGCATGCCAACACAAAGTGTCACAGTGTTAACATTTGTTTCTTAACTACTGGAACGATGTTCAGTTTGAATGTACCAGGAGAGCATCAGTAACGCTGATGCAAACTTTTCACTTTATGGCGCTCTTTGCTTTTTTTTTTTCCGGATGAGAAAAAATCTTAATCCACGAAAGTTTCTTTGTCTTCCTTTCTGTGATGTCTACCTGGGAGCCAGCACCACTCTAGAATAGATATCAGTGTTTTGAGTTTTTTTTAATAACCTTTCATCACATAATTCTGCTTTTCTATTAAAAATGTGACTTGTTCTTTAATGGATTTTTTTAAAAATCTGAATTTGTTTCGGGTATGGTTTCGTTACAGATAAATGCTGCTTTCTTGGACCCATAATGCGAAGAATCACAGTAATAAAGCTGTTGAGATCTAGACGGTATAAATATTAACTGTGAGGAAAATCTTCTAACTGCAAGGGGTGCAAAGATTGTGACTGTGTCTGTAATTGGCACGGTTGTAAAATTGCTTTTCCTGCATCATTGCCCTCCTGGAAATCAACACAGTCACGGTCTTTAGATGTGGTGTGGATCAAAGAGAGACACACATTTCAGAATATTATGTAGATTTATGAAAATATAATTAATAAAGACTAATTGACCAAAAAGTCAAAGTCAGCTGAGGCCTTAATAAGACATTAAATTGAGTAATTAACTAAGGCAGTTGCCCTAAAATCCATTAAAAAGACTGATGTACAGTGAGACGGACACTTTGACTTCTTGAGGAAAAAAAAAAAAAAAAAGCAGGATTTGTGGTGAAAGGTTAGCAACTTGCAAAAAAACGGGAAATTCAGCCGTTCCCTACTAATACCAACATTATCCAAATCCTTTCAGCTCTAAGCTTTAACACCTGTAAATGTGTCTGCTGGACTTCAAACAACATTTAGACTCCCTGTAAGTGAGATTGCAGGGGATTCACAGAAGTAGGTCAACCCTCTGAATCTCCTGTCCTCTCCTCTCTAGTGGACGGAGCCATCCACCGTGCTGCAGGTCCAATGCTGAAAAAGGAGTGTGCTTCCCTCCATGGCTGTGAGACCGGAGAGGCCAAGATCACTTGTGGCTACGGACTCCCAGCAAAGTGTGAGTAGAAAGTTTGTGATTGTTTGTGCAACTCCTGTGAGACTTCTCGTTATGGTTCACCAGACTGCCTTCAGCTGTGGGAAAGTGTTGCAGTCGATTTTCCTCGGATGAAAAAAGTTTAACAGCTTCATGAACAACGAAAACAAAACAACACAAATAAGGTGATTTCTGTGTCCAAATATGGAACGGCAATTGTTTATTCTTCACCAGAGATCAGCTATGCAATTTAGTGGAAATGTTTTTCTCTGGACAGATCATAAACACACAACATGCTATTTCTGTCACTAAATATCTCTCAATCAAAGCAATGAAAACAAAAGATGTAATTTGATGATGTTGTGAAGTAGTGCGGGATCGTGGAATTTGTTTATTTTATTGCTAAATGACCAGCATTGCAGATGAATATCTATGGAACTGACTCTGAAAGAAATTTTTTTACAGACAAGTTCATGGATTGAAGTTTTTATGATTTTACTTGCGTTACATTTACTCACGTTTGCCAACTTCCTCCCTCACGCTGACTGGTGTTAACCCTAAAAGAAAAACGCCATCTCCTTGAGCAAAACTGTGTACTTCTCTGGGTTTAAATTTGGTTTGAAACATGTGGGTCAATGTAAATACACAACTTAACAAAATCAAAGATATCATAAGTTTAAGACATTTTATTGTAGAAGTGTTACATAACTGTAAATTCCAGCAGAAACTCATCTAGGTTTCCGTAATAATGTCGCTCACTGGTTTCCATTTATAGCAAAGTAAATGGCACTCAATAATTAAGTGGCACTCCATTGCTACGTGTATAATGTGGTGAAACTGAAGATTCAACATGACAGGAAAAGCTTTTCTAGATGTTCTGATGCCAAAAAAAAAAAAAAAAACTCCTCCAGCCATCCTGATGTCTAAAACCCAACATGTGACTGTAGCAGTGCACAGAGCTGGATGCTGAAGAACTGAACAAGAGCTGAGCTGAAAACTAAAACATTTAAAGAAGATGGACTCCTTCTGTTCCAGATGATCTTGTTTCTTCATTCAGTTACTAATGTTGCTGGTCTTTAACATGACCTACATATTGTTTTGCAAGAATGTTTTCAATCAATTAATATTTTAATTGATAGTTTTCTGTAAATGTTTTTATATTTCAGCTCTGTTGTTGCACAATCACTACACCATGAAATAATTATTGTTGTCATTTTTGAGCATAACCACGCTGTGTCCAACGCGTTGTGTCACTTTGCCCAGACAATTAGTTCCTCCATTTTTTCGCCCACAATGACAATGTCTCTATAGTGCGGCAAATATTCACAGTCACAACATGTAGATGGAGCATGTTGGAGATTTTT
>JAQLOL010000026.1:15578737-15595556 GCA_029783665.1 Naso thynnoides | reverse complement strand
CACAGTGTTAGGATGGTGGGAGAAAAAAACAGATACCTGTTGTGGAAAAAAAAAAACCCAAAACAACAGTGCAGACAGCAACCTCACACAGACACACAGATCTGTCACAGCACCTGTTCGAGCTAAGTGTATGTTGATTTTTTGCTGTTGTGGATGTGATGGTACAGGATATCCACCTGAACAGGCTGTGCACGAAGCGTTGGCAACTGTGAGGGAGTATCTGGATGAACATCATGACAAGGTGCGTATGTGTGTGTGTGCATGTGTGCATGTGTTTGTGTGTGATTGGCAATTTTTCCCTACCATTTCCTCTAGGTATTATTCCTTTCACAGCTGTTGTTTTTGTTTTCTGGTGGGAGCGAGAAGGGTGTATTGAGAAAACACATACACCCACATAGTGACACACACACACACACACACACACATACATATGAAACACACACGCCAAAGCTCTGGCTCTCATGCTCATGGCCAAGACTACGTTTTAATTGGCTCCTTGCGGGACTAAACCTGACTAACACAAACATACACGCACACACGTGCACAAACAGGTTCTCTGTGGAGAAACAGCAAGCTGAGGAAAGACAAGATGATGGAATAGATGACTGGAGGGGAGGGATGAATTTAGTAAGGTGGGGGTGAACAGAGAGGAAACTTTCCGATCAGTCATTTATGTGCTCTAAACTCTCCTCCTCCTTTACTCTTTTGGTTCCTCCCACTCCTTTTTTCAATCTTCCTTTCCCTCTCTAACCACTGTGCTGAATCGCCTCCCAGAGAGGGTGTTGACGTTGTTATTGTTAAAGCTGGAGTCTCCAGAGTCTCTGCAGCAATACCAGTCGCCTGATGCCATCAGCCGAACTGAGCTCAACAAACGAACAGTAAATGTTAGGTCTCACTGTAGAGGACAACAGCTTAACAAGAATGCAATGGCTAAAATGAGACCAGAAAGCCAATTCAACAAGGAACTGATTCACATTCTGCTCAGAATTTGCCCCACTGTGTGTGTATGTGTTTCAAAGGAGGACAAAGTTTTACTGTGAACAAATGAGACGCAGCTTACTTGCATACATACAAAGTTAGAAAGTTTACCAGAGAAATTTGGGTTTAATCTTTAATTAAACCCACTTCCATTTTGCAATTTTTATAGGGTGTTTTGTTGGGGTCGCTCAAGCTTGGAGTGAGGTAATATAAAAATGAAATTGAAAATTATAGACACAGTAAGATACATGCAGACACGAGCAAAGGGGCAAAGTGCCAACGCTCAATTGCAATAATAAAAACATGAATCACTTATTTGTAAAACACAGCAGGAAAGTAAAACCCCAGGCAGTTCCATCCTTGTTAAATTAAACTAGATTCTGACAGTTGAACAGAAAGTCTAGACAAACCAGATGTTTGAGATTTGAGAAAACAATTGACTCAAGAGTCATTTAGTGGCTGCTCTGCAGCTGTCTATCATATCACAGGATCTTCATCTGCAGGTGACGTTAACCCAGTTGTTGTGGAACTGATTGTTCGCTAAGCTGTTCCCCCTGCTGTTACTGCTGCGCCTGTTCAGCTTTTTATTCTCTCACAAAATAGAGAGAACCAAAGAGAAACTCAAACGTCCAGGTTCTGTTCTAAGAGTGAGAACGTGTCATTTAAAATTGTACTGACATTTGTGACAAGGCTAATGAGTAAAGATCCAGCCTTAGATAAACATGTCATATTATTTTTTTTTTCCCACTGACTTTAACCAATAAACCCTTGACAATCACTGGCGATGCGATACAGCTCGGCAGAAAAGACAAGTGCATGGGCGAGTTTGAGGGGTCGCACCTAGATGAGACATATCTGTGATGCAGAGGACATTTTTGGGCAGCGGAGATTACTGCTATATAGCTGAAAGTCTTGCTTGTGGCCAAACCACAGTCACTGGACCAATCAGCATCCCTTGAGGAACTGCTGAAAGATGTGGCAGGCATGCTTTAGGTGTGACTCCTGTTAGTTAAAAGACTGCTTTGAAAAGCAGAGAACAGCACTTAATATTTTTCTCTATGAAAAAGATGTTTTCATTCTTCACAGGTCACGTGGTTTATTGATCTGATTATTTTAGTCTGTGATAGAGAAGAACCTCAGTTGGTTTATGTCAATTTAAAAGCCGTTCTTTACATTAATTAAATGCAACAGATTGTAAAATAACCCATATATACGTGTAAAATGCCTGATTGTTAAAGGATGGTTATGTGAGTTTGTTTAAAATTAAATTAATATGAAGTGTTTTCACCCCAACAAATCCGTGAGGTAAGATCTGTGCAGGATGTAAAAAATAAACCCCCCTGCACGCAGATTTTCTGTTTGCGAAGGGAATATTTCCAGGCTCTGTGTTTCTAGTAAAGACGGGCAGTTCTGAGAGCCCATTGTATTCACTTAATGTTATTGTTAGCTTTAGCATCTCCAGAGTCCCTGCTACAAAAGTATCAAAATGAGCTCCCCGCTGCTACCGCTTTCTAAAGACCATTTTTGCATCTCTCCTCGCAACTGTTTGCTTTAATTTGAATGAGTAAGGTTGCAAAATGGTGCAAGTGGAGGCAACTCAGTGTGGAGGTTAGAGATTCTGAACCTTAGCCCAGAGGATGTGGTTTCTCACTGCACATTTCCATATCTTCCCTTTTAGCCTCCATTCAAATCCAAGCAAGTGGTGGTAATTGTGCAACAAGCCGGGACTGAAAAATATGAGCTGCAGGCTAGCAGGCTGCTGGGATGTCTGTGTTTGAAAGCAATGAGACTTAAACTCCCACATCATACACAAACTGAAACAGCCTTGCTGTGTATTGCACTGTCTCACCCGAAACGGAAAAATCTAAACCGTAGTGGAGACATTAGGTTGGCAATATTGTTTGTTAGAGTCTGAGATATAAGAGGACACAGTGGAGCTTACATCTCAGGAAGCATCTTTTTACTGTAGCTACAGTAAATTTAATCACCAGGCTACATACAATATAGAGCTGTGCACTACTGAAGCTTCAGCTGATCAGAGTAAAAACGTTATGGACTGCAGAGTTGGTATCTAAGGAACACAAGAGCACAAAGCATAAAGTTCTTTATAGCTGTAAAATAGCTGCACTCACTCAGCCAGTGTCCTATTATTATTTGAAACCTATGTGTGTTTATGGCTTTGTGTGCTCTCTGTGTGAGCGCGTGTATACTCACACTCCTTCTACACATTAATAGATAAAGATAATTACTCACGCACTTATAGCCTTCCATAGAACCTTCTTCTTCTCTCTCTCTCTCTCTCTCTCTCTTTCTGTCAAGCACACAGAGCCACACACTCACTATACATTGTTGCTCTCTGTCAGCGGCACACAGTGTAATTCTCAGTGCGTTGTGTCATGATCATAATAGGGAGCTAATAGGGGAGTAATGGACTGATGCATTAGCTGCATTCTCCTGATATCACAGCCGCACAATGTCACACACTGTTACATTGTTCCCACTGCTACTGATGAATTCATGACTATTGCATATGCTTCTAATAAAGGTCATTGTGTGTGTGTGTGTGTGTGTGTGTGTGTTTGTGTGTGTATGTATGTGTGTGTGTGTTTTAGCTTGACAGAGTCATCTTCTGTGTGTTCTTGCCGACGGATAAGGAGCTGTATCTGCAGAATCTCCCGCTCTACTTCCCTGCTGGTGAGTTTTCTCTCTCTTGTACTCACTCACACACACACACACACACACACACACACACAAATATACAGTGATGACAGCTCAGTTTAACTCAACATAACTACACACGCAACTAGAGACACACACAGTGGTGTGATAAATACTTTGCATCATCCACTGTGTGCTTCTTGCACATCCTGAACACTCACACATAACAAGACCGTTGGACACATAAGACTTATTAGCCTTAATTGGGTTTAATTGCATTATATAAACAGAAGATTTGCCCCTTCACATACAGTACATACATGCAATGACATAACGTGAACTGTAACTTGAACCACAGGTATGTTTTATCTGTTTTTTTTTTTACTTCCCTGCTCGTGCGTTTTTTTCTCTCTTGCACACTCACACACACACCCATCACATGCATACACAGACATTCACACACTGACACACATGAGCATATTCAGGAATAAAAATCAGTGCATGTGATTTATATTCTGCTTATTAAAATGGCCTTTTCCACAGTTGACTAAATGCCTCATTTTACTCATGAATTCATTTGTTTTGCCTACTTAACCCAATAAATAAATATAAACACATGTTCTGCTGATTTAAAGCAACTGTCTCATGTTGCACTTGTTCTGGTGAGTGAAAACACTGTTTAAAATGCAGTTGTACATGTCATGTAATTTCTGTTATGGAATAATTTCATTTAAGAACAAAACAGAGCAAACAAGAAGAGTTCAACAACATCATTTTTCTCTTTCTCTTTCAAGATTTATCACAGCCCCAAGGATAGGTCACATTTTACTTTCCTTTTCAGATGTGTTTACTTGCATGGCATTTCATGTATTTTATGAGAAGCAGGCATATTACCGAATGCAGTCCACAAAATCAGCTTGAAAAAATAGAAGTTTAATGCAGCAGGAAAGTCATCAGTGGCCTTTGTTGTGAATAAAACATTTAATGATCGTCCTCGATTCCTTTATTTTCCTGACCTCCTCTTAGATGCATGCTTTCCTTCCAGCACCTGGTTGCTACATTTTCATTGGGTGCAGGTCATTAATGTCTTATACACAACAAATTAAGAAAAAGGGCTCAGCGCAGGGTGACTGCTCTATACACTTATTTCCCTTACTGCAAAAGACTATGAAAACTGCAAATTATGTTTGCGTTTGTGGGTGTGTGCTTTTCATTTTGCAAGGACAGTGTTGTCAAGATGACATTTTAGGGCTGAATGAGACATGCATTTGATATCATCTGTGATTTGCCCTCATTTCTTTGTCCGCCCCTTCAGCCTGACGAATGACAGCAGCTTATGTTCAGGTAACCAGCATGGTGTGTATCAACATGACCAGTTTGCTCAACAGGAGTGTCTACATTCAGTCTGTTTGTAGAAGTGAATGAAGTTTTCTCTGAAGAACACCCAGACATTTCCTCCCACCAGCACTTGTCACATTTCTGGAATAAATTGCCTGTATTTGCACCTCAGTTAAATGAAAATGGCTTTTTGCATTCTGTGCACTCCTAAATGCACGTAATGGGCACTGCTGGCCTCAAGACAGCTAATTTGCAAACTGTTGCTGAGGAAGAAAATGCGTAAAGCTTTTTCCTCCGAAGGCAGAAAAAGTGTCTGGTTTAAATGAAGGGGAAAAAAAAATAACAACCTTGTTTTTAAGTCTCCAAAATTCTTCCTTCAGTCTTTGAGTCCTGTCTCACCCTCTGTCAAACTGAACTATGAGGAAAGCTGTTTGCCATCATTGCAGATTGATGTGTGTGTGTTTAAATAAAATTTAGTAAGACGTAAATTTTATGTTGGCTTGAGCTGTGACATGATGACTTCACCCATTTGTTTTGATTGCGCTTGTGATTGATAGTGTTATAATACCCAGCAGGCTGGACTCCTTAGGCATGATCAGTCATTCACTCAATTATTCAAATTAAGCATCGGTATTACAACTGCAGCCTTAACCTCTAATGTGTTGTTTTAACACCACTATAAACCAAACTCACCTCTCGCCTCCAAAAACATTTGGAGAGAGACGTCTCAACTATCTCGTGCTTTCTGCATGACTTGGCACACAGCTGCTAAAGCTAAACTGAAGACCAACAACAGAATCGAGAAATCCTACAAATTTTTTCCTTCAGGAGTTTTGCACGGCTGCAGGGTCCTGCATCTCATTATGTCACCATCTTACATTTACCTAAATTATTAAGATGGAGCAGTTTCACTCAAGCTCATACTCTTAAAACACAGTTAGCAGTTGAGGATGCCAGCAATCTGAATTAGTGCCTTTAAAACCGTCCTCAGTCTGTGCTTTTAGACCTTACAAAACAATTAGAATAATCAGGCTTCACTCATTTTTTTCATTTCCACTTTAAAGAGTTGTGATTCAAAAAACAGCAGTGACGAATTAATTGAAATAAAAAACAATAACACTAAAGATTAAGTGCCACAAACACAAACCGTCACACACTGTGTGACCAACAACTTGCCAGCATGAACAACCAAACACACGGTTTTGATTGAAACCAAAGCAGAGTGTTGTGTTTAATTTTAAATTAAAGGAGATATCTCTTGGTCTCATGGCAGGGAAGTCAAAGCAACAGAGAAATGCCTGCAAGCACTGAATATTTTACTCTGTGAAATTAATATGTATGTTCTTTAACACTTCAAGGCAACATATATATAAATGTAGCATGAGTGATATTTAACTTTATTTTCTTTCATTTGTTATTCAGACTATTTTTCATGACTTACAGCAGGGAAACAACAGTTTGTTTACATAAAAAACAAACAGAAATACATAAGATGAGATTAAAAAAAACATCCCATGAACTGAGGATTTCAGATAGTTTACATTTATGCCTAAAGGCAGAATTTAATAAGGAATAAGAGAGAAAATAAGAGCAGGGTCTAATCAACTTTTGTTAATGTATTTGTTAATATTTATTTGGATCCCCATTAGCTAATGCCACAACATCAGCGAGTCTTCCTGGGGTCTGGCACATAAAACACAATTCAATTACTGTACACATATACGTACATATAGACACACACAGCATATTACTTGCATATTACTTACAAATATGTGTAATCACAAAAACAGAAATAAAAATAAAAACAAAATAGAAAAAAAAAATTGAAAATACTGCAATCATTAACTAAGATTAGTCATGTACTTTTCATACAGTTAATTGGAAAATAGAAAAGTGTCCCTGGAATTAGTTTTAATATGTGATTCGGTAAAGAGTTGCGTCCTATGATGGCTCTGTAAATGACAGTAGGTTTGACAAGGTTTGTCCCAAGTCAAGGTTGTAATAGATGTCCTGAGTTGACCTGCCTGGTCATGTAATTATGTTCACTCCTCAAATACACTACTTGGTCAGAGAAACACTGTTGTTTCCCTTTATTTATGACAATCCTGAAGAAGATCAGAAGACTGGATAATAATCTGTTTTCTGCAGGAAGCCATGAGAGATTTCTGTGTATTTCCAGAACACTTGGGTGCATTGAACAATAGAGAGCTAATCTGTCAGCTTTGTTTTGAGCAATTTGTAGTTTTCTTAGATCTCTCTTGGCTGCGGATGACCAAATGACTGAGCAGTATTCAAAATGTGACAAAACTAAAGGCATGGATTACTTGGTTCGCAGTGTTTGGTGTTACATACTTAGAGCATTTCCTTGTTACAGCAATGCTCTTACCCATTTTAGTTACTACATTCTCAGTGTGTTCTGACCATGTGAGTTTATCATCTACCACAATGCCAAGTAGCTTGGTCTTTTTGACTTGTTCAACTCTGTAGCTGTATCTCTTACAAAAGCTTGAACTCAGACAAGAGTCTTAATATTCTATATTTTCACAGACAGAGCTGACCGGTAGTGGCCGATTCCATGAAGGATTTCTCCATATATTTTTCACTGCAGGCCTCAGGGAGGATCAGTTACCGAAAATAATGTGATCTCAAACTGAGATGCCCTTGTAGTCTCTGCTTCATATGAAAACATAAATAGGTACTGTGGGAGCTCACAAAGACGTGTTTTACAGATGAAAATGCAACAATGACTAAGCAGAAGTGGCACTGACAAAAAGCATCACATGTAATTGCGAGTATGAGCTGAAAGAGTAAGTCTGTTTGAATTCTGTTTTTCTTATTTTAATCAAATCCCTTGAAAACCAACAGTAAATTGATCCTACAAATATTAGTTGGTGTATCCAAACCCTGATATAGCAACAAACATCTACTGCTGTCCTAACACTATCCTTAAAGTCCACTAGAAATGGCATTTCGAGAGTATCTAACCTCCATGTTGTGACGTCTTTCCAGTATAAACAGGATATAAAGGCAGGACAAAATGTTGGGAGTAATTTGATTGGACCAATGAGCAGAGGGATCACAACAAACAGAGTATTACGGTGACACAATGAGTGATATGAGCCTTACAATCGTTACAATACAAACATTAGCCTTCTTTCTATTGTTGAGGACCCCTCGCTTCCTTCATCACCCCTATTAGTGGAGCAGGAACAGCAGGAGGTGGTGGAGAAGGATGAGGGAGAGGAAGACAGTGTTTCTCTCTGTGTACTATTGGTTGAATTTGCTCTGGGCAGGATGACGAAAGTCACGTGACATTTTATTTAACAGGAAGAAAATGTGATTGAATTTTCATATAAAAATAAAGAGAGATTGATTTTTTGTGTGTTTTTTTGGTTAATATAGTTAAATTAGTGAACGACATGAGCAAGGATGTGATCTAAAAGGATTAAAAAGACATTTTTCCAGTGAGCTACACTGTTACACTGGGCAACATGTTCCCCCATTCAAATAAACTGAGCTACTTTAGTATGGTGTGAGCCAACCTAACATAAAGATGTCCTGCCATAGTACTTACTCAATACTCTGTAATACTCACTGGAGCATCATGTTGGTGTAATATTTGCAAAAAAAAAAGTGCTATGGAGTGCTCAGCTGCTTCAAGAAATTATGGAGCCTTTTTGGAGTATAAAACTGTGTGTTTGAAACCCATTCTTAAAGATTTATGTCTCCAGCTTGCTGCGGGCTGAGTGCCAGAGATAGTGAAGGGAAGTTAAAGAGAAGATGAAATACTCAATTCTTGTTTTGGTCTTTTCATGCCATATTTTGACACTGAGAAAAATATTAAATGACAAAAGACCTTTCCTGTATCGATTTGTAACAGGGCTTTTAAATGGCTATAGAGAATCAGCTTGTTAAGTTGAATTATATTTATATAATAATAGTAAACCACTGAGTCAGTCCGCCTTTTGAGTTTGAGGGTCTATTTTCTGACTTGTGTAATAAGACAAACTGAGCTTCCAATCAACATGCTGCAGTTTCAAACTGTGACACTGCATCAGCTCTTCACTTGAAGCATGAAATCAGCACTTTCACATCTTCACACTGAGTCAGCCGACTAAAGAGGTTATTCTCCAAAAATGCAGGTGTGTCTCTTTAAACAGCCTCTGCTAGCTGTCGGTGTCTTTCTCCTCTAATGGATGTGCAGCAGATTTTGTAGCAGCAGTGAGCGAGCAGGAGCGGTGCTTGGCTGGTAGATGGACCGGAACTGTCTGTCTGTGTGACAGAGCTGCTGCAGGCAGGCCTCCAACACTCCACTATAAACCTTATGTGTTTCCAACACCTGGCAGCACTCACACTAGCTGTCTGTTTGATGTGTACGTGTGTGTTTGCATGTTTTGAGTGTGTCTTTAGCCATGTTGGACTGAGAGTGACTAATCCTCACTAACAGATCCCTCTGAAGCAACCAGAGGCTCCAAAAGCCAAAATGCTATTAACCGCTGCATGGCCAAGGTAAAGTGCTTTCTTCCCTTGTTTTACAATTAAAATTTTTTTTCTCTCTCGCAGCTCCCACAGAGGCCACTGTCAAGAGTAAACTCTGAGCAAGTGGATTTGTCAGATTTGGTTGCTGTGGATACACACCGCTACGCTCAGCACCCAGATTCCTCCTCCTTGCTGCCATCTCAGATCAAGACCTTCTTAAGCACGGAGATAACTCCTGAATGGTTGATTGCTTTTGAACTGCACAGTGGCTCTCCTGCAGATGTTGATTAGTTTCTCTGTTTTTCACACTAATGCCGGAGGTTAAGACAGGTGTCATGATGAAAGTGTGAAATGATCATTCTTGTGAAAAATTGACTTTGTAGCTGTGTACTTTAAGCTGCACGATACTTTGACCTTCATTGTTACTGATCAGTGGCTTTGAGCCCCATGAGCTATTTGAATATTGGGAATCCAGTGTTTTGCATGTGTGTGAGACGCTGACAAAAGCTTATTAAAATGATCACACACACACACAGGCTCCTGGTGTGCATGAATTGATTATTTCTCGAGATGTGATACGAGTCAGTGAGCTGCAGCGTCACGAGGGAATGTTTTACATGAATATTTCCCTCTTGGTTTTCTTATGTCTGTGAAGGAGACAGAAAAAGGGACTTTGTCAGCTGTGCAGAAGAGCACTAAGTGGATTTAGTTCTGTACTTACATATTTTTCCATTTTATATTACTTTATACTTCCATTTGGCTACAACTCAGAAAGAAAATGCTATGTATTAATGCATTGTTTATTTGACCCCTGTAGATAGCAGCTTCTTTGAAAATTCAGACTTTACACCCAAAAACACATCTGTTTCTAAGATATGTTTTTGTTGTTGTTGTTAAATTTAAAAACACACAGCAATGCAAAAAGTTGACAGTAAGAACATTAGTAGGGCTTGGCCATATGGTATATGGTATATGATATAATGATATTTATAATGCGTCTGGTGTTTTTTTCCAATCATATATTGCAAATGTATGTAAACTCAAATGAAATAATCAGCTTGATTTTCAGTGTAATGATCTGTTTCCCTCTGTTATGCATTACAATAAATCAGACAAAACTGTAAATGTAAATCAAATTCTGACAAAAACGTAATACACAGTAACAATATAAATCACACTTAAAGGGAACATCCTGCAATATACTGTAAGTACTTTTACTTTTGATACATTCAACCCACAATAATATTTTGTTTTTCGTTTTGTCCCTCTGTGACAAGCATTCCTCTAAACCAACGTGAGGAGCAGCCCCTTTCGTCTGCTGGGCTTTTTGCCCCTGTAATTTGTTTTTGCAGAAGCCCAGCAGGTGTGTTGGGTTGTTTATTGGGAACATCTGGGCCTATGTTCATTATGAAAAGAAACTTCCTCAAGATACTAAGTGCATTTAATATTTTGAGAGATTTTCCCCTTATTTTGAGGTAATAAGTCATTACTTCAAAATTCTTTTCTACATAGGCCTAATTACTTACAGGATCTTTTAATTTCACAATAGTGGCAATGGGCTTTCATAGTTTATAGTCTCTACCAACTCCTAAAGGAAAATAGCCTCTTTAGCTGCGTAATGCTCATCCACTATTTACCAGTTAGTTGCGGAGTTGAGTGAGGAGTGAGAACAAACCAGAACAGTAAAGTTGTTGCTGGAAGGCAGAAAATCTCCATAAAGTTGAGTAGAGCTTCTTGAACCTGTCTTTTGAATCATTAACAATATTGATATAAGACACTAGGTACATTTTGCTTATGTAGTTCTGGTTCTTTTGCTTAAGAGTGTTGCTACTTTTGCTCAAACAAAGGATCTGAATACCAGCGAGCCGCAAAATCATTTTACAGTTTTTCACTTTAATAGCTCCACTCTTTTTTTGGAAGGACCCAGCACCTGTTCACTTTTAACAACAATCATCAATCCTCCCCCCTTCCCTCTTTTCTCTTTATTCCCTTTTTGTCTCCATGCTGTCCAAATTCCATCCAACCCTTGACAGCCTGTCTGCCTGTCACAGCCACACCATATGCGTAGTTATACAAGCACCATCGTGCTTCTCCCTACAGCGCATTTGTAAGAGTTTTTAATTGTTTGTTGCAGGATGTGGCCATCACGTGTCGGCGGGTTGCAGGCGGTGATTTGTGTGAAGCGAATTGAGTGTTTAGCGAGCCACTGTCCCGCCCCACGACTTTCATCTGCCAACAACCATCTTTATTGATTCCAAACAATCTGCCATGGTGGCGCAGACGCATGGGGAGGAGGGGGAATGTTGGGACAAAGGAAGGAGAGGGGTAGCGGGGGAAAAAATAAACTACAAAGAATATCAACAGGAAATTGGGAGAAAGCCCCGTTTTTCTATAAAAGCTTCATCTGTCACAAAGGGGATTGTCTTTTCCTCTCCCGAGCTCTTTGATTCCCTCCCTGTCTGGGCCTTGTTTCTTCTCCTTCCTCCTCATCATCTCTTTCTCGCTGTTTCACTCTACAGGATGGTGGAAAAAATAAACAGATGGAAGAGGGAGGGATGCAGACAGAGAGAGGAAGGATGTAGGAGTTCAAACTGAGAGAGGGGGAGGAAAAAAAGGTAAAGGGATGAGAGGATACAGAGCCGGCGGGAGGATGGAGAGATGGAGGGAAAAGAGGGGTGGAGAGCCTGATGAACTCATCTAAAGGCGCTCTGGGTTTTTTAATAAGCAGCAGACTGTGAAGCTACTCTCCAACCAGTCACTCTGAGTAATGAGAGAGAGGGAGGGAGAGAGACAGAGGATGAGAGGATGAAAAGACAACGAGACTCATTATCCTCCGACCAATTTTCATCACTGTCCCGTCAGTAATCTCTCTCTCTCTCTCTCTCTCTCTCTCTCCCCTTCTCCCCCGCTCTTTCTTGCTGGGACTCAAACAGTCCACAGCTCTGTTTGAGATGACAGATGAAGACCAATTACACTAACTGTTTCGTTAACTTGAAGGCTGACTCCCTGCCATCCTCCAGAACATGCACCGATAATGCTATCGTCGCTGGAAAGTGCTCGCTGCTCATAGACCCCAAACACACCTCTCTGTGTGTGTGTGTCTGTCTGTGTGTGTGTGAGAGAGAGGCGCATTAACACCTTCAATAGTTAAAGACTGAGTGTGTGTAGATGGCTGTGAAGGGGAAGGTTTGAGGGAGAAAGCGAGTGTGTTGAAAAATGCCCACAGCCTGTTCATTTGACAGTGTCTGACGGCAGTGAACTCTCAGGTGTTTGATGAAGAATTATTTCAGGCTGATGACTGCTGTTGCTGACTTTGTACCTTGCAGTCTTAGAGGTTACTGCCTTGTCAACATTTTCTCAGCACTTTAACACATTTGTTGCTGTTCGGCCAGAGTTTTTTCCAGCAGGGAGGCCAAGAATAAACTTCAAATTGTTAGTCTGTCTCACTGTTTATTGCTTTTGCATTGTGTCATTTTAATCTAAGTGGCTCTTTTTCAGAAACTGTATTTCTTTGCGGCTGGGATCTGGTTTTGCTGAAATGTTCTTCTATGAAACGAGGAGAATTGGTGCTTCTGGAATTTTGCTAAATGTTTTTTTAATTGCAGGAAGCTCACTATGTGGTTTTCATTATGCTGTGTCTCAGCTGTTCATTGTGTGGCTGCAGGCCTGGCCAGAGCAGTTAATTGCAGTGTGCCTAAGTCTATTACAGTGCAGGTTTTACACTATACAGTAATGTAACACAGATTTCAGCTGTAACAGGTGCCAGAAACTTGTCTCTGAGTGTGTATGGGAAACCTGAAAATCATATGTACAGTCTTTCACAATAAAAGCAATTGTTTGATAAAATTCAGTCCTACCTGACAGCAGCCATTTTGACCACTTAGCTGGGGATTGTCACGATAACCCTTAAAGTTTGGCTAAAATCAGAGGATGAAAGAAAGGAGTCAAGAGGTGCATACTTACAACTCTAAAGCCCTCTCAAGCGCGCTGCAAGCCACACATAATTATTTGGGCTGATTAGATCTCAGCTGCAGCCAAAATCACTGTTTATTTGAAATAAATTAAATGTCCACAATTTCATTTAAGTGTCCTTATTGTTAAATATATGCTATATATCAGGGGTTTTCAAACTTTTTCAGGCTGCAACCCAAAAGACAAATCTGGTGTCTCTTCTGGATCCAGACTTAATAAAATACATCATGAATTGCCAGAACATCCACATTTATAAACTACTGAAAAACAACACAAACCACCATTCACTTAAAATAAATATGAAAAGTAGCCCATTTGTTTCATCACAAATATACATCATAGTATTTATCATAAATAATTTAATATAAAAGGTTATGTTGGTAACATTTATATGCAGACGCATAATTAAAAAAAAAATCTATCAACAGAGTTTTTAGCAAGTTTAAAAAGATAATTATTATTGTGAATAATTATTTTTAAAATTTTGTCAGGTTTGGAATAATTATTTGTCCCTCTGTCTGTGATTGCCAAAGGATTGTGAGCCAATAGTATAACAAAACTGGTACCACATGGTATTTCTGTGTCTTCAGTGATGGAGATTCTCTGTGATGATGATTTGAAGTTGTCTATACAGCCTTTGAGTTTCTCACCACCTCATAAAATATGAACATACAGTTTTATATGTGTGTAAAATATATGTGCAAATGTGTGACACAGCATCTGAGCTGAACAAACCAGTGCAGCAATATATTTTTTTCTTTTTAAATAAGGAAAATTAATTCCTGTCTAAACTGTAATCATATCAGTGTTGTTGTTTTTTTGCCAAAAAGTGACCTAGTGGTTATGGTTCCAACCCTTAGCTTGAAAAAGGCAGATCTATAGTTGAACAAAACAAAAAGTTTTCAGGACAATTTCAACGCATAATCCCAAAGTGCATCTTGTTGCATTTTACAGGTGCAAACATTTCCATCAATGAAGCTCATTTACAACAGTTCTTGCAGCAAATGTATGCCATTGAAATTCTGTGCACAATTTAAAATCAGCTAATGAGGAGCTGTAATACTGTGGTGAATAAGGAAGTGATGTCAGATTTCAGGTCTCAGGACTGCACAGGGGCATATTTGCTCTGTTTGACTGACATGTTACTGACTCACCTGCTCGCTTTGCTTGCTATAAAAGCATGATTAATAAATGCAGTCGGGCGACTGATGCTACCTGAGCTGATCTCTAATGAGGCAATGATTGAAAACACCTGCATTGGTGTAAAAAGCCTTAAAGGACAGAAGTCAGCGATGATCTAACTGACACACGGAACACGACAGAAATATGCCACATTCACATCTTAATGTTTGGACCGAAATTAAGAGCAAACAAATGTGAAAAAACCATATTGGTGACCTAGTTGTGACACAGATTTGGAGGTATTTGTAGGTAGCTCTCACAGAGATGGTTTTTCCCATTCTCTCATCCAACAGAGAGTGCCTGAGCAGCACCATTGTCCATAGAGGAGCTTTCCGATGCAGCCTGACACAGTATGTGTCTTACAACCAACATTTATGGACCTTCATTACATAAATACACTGTAAATACAAACAAGAAAATCAACCATTACAGCATTAACAGGGAAAACAATAACAGCTGTCAGCAGTCCTCCTGCAGGCCCTCAGGGCTTTGTGTGGCCGCCTGTTGCAGACATTTTTTCTGGCCAGCAAGCCTCTGAATCTGCAGTTGTGAAGAAATAATCTCCCTGAAGAGTCTCACAAACCTGCAGGCTGCTGGCAGGCAGAGGGTTATGTCTTCCAATGTTAAGATTTAGATCATCAAACCTTAAAGGTGGGCACCATTCAAAGCTAAAGGCTGAGCTCTAAATAAACAGCTTTGTAAAAGTGACAAGAAAAGGTCTTATTTCAGCTTAAAAGTGTACTAAACGGCAAAATAAATGTTTCATTAGGGTGTAATTAATCACAATTACTTTACCACAGTCATAAACACTGCTACAAAGGTGGCTCGTAATTAGACTAAATGCCAATTAGCAGTGACAATCACCACTGTGGGAAAAGAGATTTTCAAGCAACACAGTACAACTGATGGAACCCCAGAATTTTGCAGTTATGTGTCAACAACAACAACAAAAAAACAAGCTGTTTGTTGCTGAGCCTTAAACAAACTTTCTGAAAGCTCTTCTCTCCTCTAGCTCTTCTGGAGCTTTGGATCACATCTCATGATCATTATCAGCAGATAGAGTTTGAGCCCATTTATCATCAAATTATTGATATTTGCACTCTTTTTTTTCTCTGAATCCTTAAACGATGCAGTATGTCAAATTCTACCAGAAATGAGTGTTTCATTAGTGTAATCACATGAATTGTGTTTTCAGTAGCTCAGCATTAGCTCAGTAAGAGCCCATCATATCTACGTTGCAGGGGGGGCCTCGGTGGAGCTGCCATGTTTTCTGCAGTAGCCCAGAATGGACAAATCTATGAGAGGAGCGAAGTAAGCATAGGAAGTGAAAAGGAGGAGATTCTCCAGGAAAAGAGCCAAAGTTAGTTATCAATTAAGCCTCAGTTGATTGCAATCTGTAACGTCACAACTAGATGTCACTAAAAACTACATACTGCTCCTCTAAGGATTGTTGTCCATGTTAGCTTAAAATGTGAAGTTTTAAATATATTATTTACCTTGGAAATATGAGTTGAGAAAACTAAGATAAAATTTCTGTGAAAGACCACAGTCTGTAACTGAGTTTTCCTCCTCTTCTTATTCCTAAAGATTCTTTATGTCAGTAAACATTACTGGGCTACCTCAGTATAACACTAGTCAAAGCAACAATATACAATGCCATCTGTGAGTATTTAAACAGTGACTAATCTTGGCTACAGTACATTTGATGTCAAAGAATACAACGTTTGACTTTCAGCTGTAACTTCAGAGGTGTTTAAACCCATTCTAAGTGAACACTAGAGAAACTTTAACCCTATAAATCCTGTTGAACTGTCCAAAAAAATGTGTGAATATGAGCTTTAAGGAGAGTTTTTGTCAGCACGTGAGAGTGTAAGTCTCAAAGTCTGAAATATATTATTTGGACCTTTAATGTGCAAACAAAGCCACTTATTGTCTCATTGTCTCATCGTAGCCTTATCATCCATTCTTCTGGAAATTGGCCTCCCTCTGCATCTCCTTCCACAGTCCCCTATCCTTTGCCATGCTCTGCCAGCCTCTCAATAACTCATCTCTCCATCTCCTTCGCTGTCTTCCTCTACTTCTCTCGCTCCCTTTGGGCTGCCACTCAGTGACTCTTTTAGTCTATCTGTTGTCAGGTCTTCTCATTATGTGTCCAGCCCAGTTCCATTTTAGGTTTGATGCTTCATTAATGGCGTCTTTTTACTCTGATTCT
>JAQLOL010000026.1:15548068-15565331 GCA_029783665.1 Naso thynnoides | reverse complement strand
TATCTGTCAGTTGGTCTACTAATTTGAATAAATCAACTCAACCACTATTGATGTACTGTTATAAAAAATGTAGGATAAATTCTATTGACTTGATATCTTCTGTTGTAGCACCTTAATGAGTTTAACATTTTTGTTTTCAATTGACATATTTTAACATCTATTGCAAGAAGTAAAATTACTATCAGCCTTAGCTGTACTTTGTCTCTACTGCTGATTAGCAAATATTGGCTAATAAACTAAACATAGACAATGAACATGCTAAACATTATACCTGCTCAGCATTAGCATGTTAGAAATCTGGGGTTAGCATTCAGCTCAAAGGCCCAGACGGCTGCTTACAGCCTCACAAAGATGCAAGCCTGGCTTTGAACTAATCATCTTGTTTTTCCACAATTCTGCCTGTCAAACCTGACTTATTGGATGGTTTTTCTTTTAATAACGTGGTCATTGGCTCTTTTTCTGTGTGTCCTTCAGCTCTGTTCTGTGTTACGACTTCAAAATCTTTGCACTTCAGCATGTGTAGCAGCTGCAAACCAAAGCATCTTTCTTCATGGTTCAGAGTTTGATGAGGCACTTTTGAAGGCTGCTTCGATTTATTTTATGAAAACTTATGATTTCTCCTCATATGCTTGCTCCCTTAATTCTCAACATTTCCACCAACATTAGTTTGGAAGGGCTAAGTTGCTGCTTCTTTTGATCAGCACCACTCACAAAAATGATTTAAAATCAAACAATCTGAACTGTCCTTTCCACTTTCCAATGCCTTCATTCAATAGGCAGCATTTTGCAGGACACCTTTTCAGGTAAAACAAAGAGATGAAACTGCTGAGGCAGAAAGTCTGTGAAGTGTATAGTCCTTAAATCTGATTTTACTACAGAAAGTGTCATATTTATAAGGCTCTTTACCTTTAATGTACTTAACAGCTGCATTTGTTTAATCTAAAACAGACTGGTAAACTACTACTTGGTGCTTTTTTTGTACACATGCACTAACATGTAGCTCTGCCATTGGTCTTTTATGTCATCCAGTTTGTATTTTTATCTCTTCATAGCTAGATTGTGTGTTGATCCCACTGAGAAACACAAACATAAACCTGAATATCAGCTTCACATAGACTCGCTTTTCCTGCAACTCATTTTCCAATGCCTGTTTTCTAAGCAAGACAAACTGCTGGCTATGAGATAATAAAATCCACCCCACTTTCATCACTATAGCCTATTTGGACTTGTATCCTGGTGTTAGTTTGGATTAAATTCTCATTCCTGATGAACCACACCACTGTTTACTTGGCTCAAGACAGAGATCTGCATTTCCCGCTCAACTAACCTGAACTACAGGAATTAAAACTCCAGTTTAGAAAAACTGCTCTAAAAATGCTCTTTTGGCTCAGTACTTAAGCCTTGGGGTGATTAAATCTCGACAGATAATTCAAAGGGAAAAGGATGGATCGAGGGATCTGGTGAGGTTGAAGCTTTGAAAACAAGCACAAATCCTGTTTTGTATTTAGAAACAGTTTTAAGATTCCTGCCATTGTTTTAACTTTTTTTTCCCTACTAGAATTGTTACTCTGAATATTAATTAATATCTACGAAAAGGGCACTCTGTTCAAATATAATGTTCAAAAATATTCAGATTTTTATTTATTTTTCTCACAAAAAACTCATTACATGTATCCTTGAGGCCAAACAAATGAGCTGAATGCAAATTGTTACTCATAAAACATTTGCAACCCAAATTATGTTGGGGTTTTTTTGGGGAATTTGGAACACGCCTTGTTTTTAAACATGCAGACTAGCCTGAAGTCTTTTTCTTGCATTTCCTGGTGCATTGTCACTTGTCACATTACTGCTAATTGCTGACTATCATTGGAATAGCATGAGACGGTGGACAGAAACATACAGTCCATCTTACTCCTCACAGAAAGAAGATCCAAACCAAATTGATCACTAAAATAAAGTTCATAATGATCATTAATGGTCAAAAACTCACAGGAAATGATGCCCTGAAATCCTCTTTACTAGCTTTTTCTGATACAACTCTATTTTTTTTGTAAGTCAATCAAACATACACAGTAAACATAATAAATCTTCTTCATGGAAGCGATCTTGTCAAAATATACATCTCTTATTAGATCCATCATGTAACCTTGTATGCTTTGATACCCTCCTGATCCCATTATCCCAGCATGCACTGGTCATCTTTCTGTAGTTATAAAAATGTTAAATACATTTCTTCGGGTCTGCACAATGCATGGCTGATTAACATGCACTTAAAATAGAGAACCACCAGTGTTACAACTGTAACCTCTTTAATCTTTTTCTGTATTGAGTGTGTATGTGTATTTGTATTTGTATTTGTATTTGTGTGTGCGTGTGTGAGTGAACTCACTGGTACTCCCTCTGCTGTGAATAGTGCTGGTCCCGGCGCTCCAGGCTCTGCTCCAGTAAGGCTCGGTTCTCCTTCAGCAGACTCTGGTTCTGCTCCGCTAACTGTCGGTTCTCCTCCTCCATGTTCCCCTTCAGCTGGGTCAACAGCTACACGCATAGGATCATGACCGAGTCAACACAAAATAAATAGTTTATGCTGATTTGTTGCATCTATGTGTATCTCATAGTCTAATTCATCCGTGTAGTCAAGTCAGTTTTGTTAATACACCTCAGTATCACAAATTTGCTTCAAGAGGCATTACAACCTGTAAAGCATAAAACACTGTTTATGCTTAGACACTTAGTTTAGAAAAGGAAAAGCCACCCCTCAAAACCCTTTAACTGGGTAAAAATATTGCGTTATTTGAAGCAGAAGCAAAAGAATTTACCAAACTATGTAGGTAACTAATGTAAACTGATGTAAAAGGACATAGAAAACCGAATGGATCTGCAGGACCTCTATGCATGTTTTTTTTAACAATATTCTTAATAGCAGTATTAAATATATTAACTTCCAAAAATGTCTTGAAGTCAAAATATTTATGGCGTATACAGATATCAAATGTAGCTCTCTGTAGTTGGTGAGTGAACTGCTGAGGCATTGGTCACACTTGAATAAAACCCGTAGAAACCGGAAGCACAAGGCCAACATAGACTGACTGAAAGGCACGCCTGAACTGAAGCCTTACAAATGACCAAAGAAGTTATTCAGCTGCTCAATGAAACTACATGTACGAACCTTCAGTATTGACTGCTTCATAAAGACGCTATTAAAGGCAGAACTGGCATCCAGGGCTAACAACCAAAAATTTAAAAAAAGAAAACTGCTCATCTTTGAGACTTTTTCTACATCTGAATAGATATAAATGTTTAGAAATCTCTCTTTAAAAAACTCTTTAAAATCTGAAAATAGACTTATTATGCAAGATGGTAACTCTTACAAAAAGATACACTCACACCTTCACTGAACATCTCTCCTAATTTCCTATTTGTGAATCAGATTCCAATTATTTTTGCCTTCTCAGCCACAATCCTGTCCAATCTGGCCCCATCAGTGAGCACAGCTGCCGCAACAGGTTAATTGGGAGACCACACAGACTCTGAGCAGAACTTTTGATCAAAGAGACGAGATGCCACCTCTTCACTCCTCCATTTTTCCTCTGCAAAACAGTATAATGAGAACCATGGCTGTCTAATTGAAAACCTGCAGTATAGCATAGTCAGGGGGCTGAATTAGGCGTCCAGTGAGGCACGACAGAATTATAGTACTTCAGTATTATCAGTGTCTTCAACAGTTAAACTTGAGTGGATAGAGAAATGATCCAGCAAGAAGTAAGACAAAAAATAATCTAGAAGTTGTTTTGTTTGTGACAAATTAAGGGATGCATTAGCATTTAGCATTAATCTGTTAATTGACTGTTATTTAAAGGAATAGTTCCAAATTTGGGAAAAAAGTCAATGACTTCTTGGCTCACAGTAAGGATGTCCCAATCAAGTTTTTTTTCACCTGATCCCAATCAGAATCATTTAATATTGAGCATCTGATGAGATGCAGAGTCCCAATCCAATACCTCTGCCATGAACTAATAATACAAAAAAACTGCTTGCATCCAAGTCATTCCTTAATTTATTTTATTTAATTTAAATATGAAAGTAAACAACCCAAAAATATTTTATAACTAAATCAAACTGAAAACATGTAATGGTGGTTTAACAGATGCCAGGGGCAGCTTGGGGCCCCCTAAACCTAATTTCGTCTAGGGCCCCAAAATGTCTAGGACCGGCCCTGCTGTGACAGGCTGTCAGCAGCTGCAAAGAGAGACTCCACTGTGTGCCAGGTTGTAGAGAGGATGCTGCACACTTTACTTTCTCATGACTTTACCTTCTGTGACTGTGTGGAAATGTCACACACTGGATTCTAACAGAGTGGCAGCTGATTGACTGATTAAGGAGTCCAGCATGTGTTAAATGCACAGCGATAGATCTGGTAGCAGACGTCTCATGTATGAATCCCTGAATCTTCTTCATGACGCTGTGTGTTCATAGACTTTTGGTCATGGGTCATCTTCACCTCCTGACGAGGCTCCAAAGAAAGCAGCACGGGCCTCGCAGGTAAATGCACTAACACGTTTACTAATAACCATGTATATATTGAGGAAATTGATCAGCTGACTGATTGCAAAACATTGTGTTTGCTTTTGATATTTTGTATTGGTGTGGCGGTCACTGCAAAACATTACGAGCAGAAATGCTGCTCTTGCTTAATGCATTGATGCTCTGTCCCCCCCCCCCCCCTCAAATTTCTGAATGTGTGTTATAATAACCATTCACTGTGTCTCATTTACGGCACGTGTGGTAAAACAAAGGATTGTCTTCAGTTGGTGCTCAATCCGGCCCGATCTGGATCACTTTAAAAATGCCTTGATCAGGCCCAGGATTGGGACATCCCTAGCTCAAAGTATTGTTTGTGACCCGCCTCCCTACTCCTACCCACAACAATCTCATCCCCTCTTTGCTCAATTGCTATGATCATTCAGTATTATGGTAAATGAGTTTACATTATGTTTAGCTGAATGCAATGTGTGTTGCATTAAATCAAATCGAAACATCTGCCTGCTGACTAGCTAATAACGATTTTGATTTGCTGCTGCCATATCAAGATAAAAGCTCAGGTGCAGCTCAGCCTACAAGAAAAGAGCCAAAAACTTGATAAGAAAATGCTTCCTGTATGGAGTATATAGAATGTTAAATGGCAGACAGTAGACAGTGACACAGCACAGCTGTTTACCAGATTACTACATTTAAGCTTTCACATCAATTGACAGTTTATCACACTAGTTTTCATTTTGCATGCATTTCATCACTACATCAAGCAATTTCATCACATTTTTTCCCATTAATTTCGGTTACTTCCTCTCTTGAGGCCAGTTTCTTTCAATGTTAAATTGCAATTTTATGTTGTGAATGATAAATGATGAATGTAAGACTGCTCTGTTTTCATCATATCACAATGACGTCTTAATCAAATCAGCTTTAAATTCATCAAGTCACTGGCCAATTTATCACTCAGTTTTTCCATTTCAGATCCATTTGTTCCATTTTTCAATTTGCATGCATTTCCATCACTACCATATTTATCAGTTCATTTTTGTTAGTTCCACCCCTTACACACCAAAAGTCCTGTACTAGCTTTTACAAGACCAGAGGACTTGGCATTGGTTACATCTTTGTGATTAACTTTCTAAACTCTGTACAGGAAGTCGAATTCCAGCTGTTTCACACCTCTAACAACTAGGAGCTTTTCTGTTTGAAGGACATTTTCACTTTTCAACATTTATTTGACACCTTCACACTAAAGTGGTTGAGGGCAAAGATGCCTTCACTCTTTATTAGCTAATTGGTATTTTTTTCTGTTTGTACCAATATATTGCTTTTATCTGATGTGTTGGGCTGAAACTGGCTTTAAAACAGCAGACCCTCACTGTTTCCCACTGATTGTTTGCAAGCTGTTCCTGCATGACTACAGATATTTAAAATACTCTCTAAAACCTGCGATGAAGCCCTAATAAATGTTGCTTAATTGCCCAATAATGCTTTAAATAAATTTGTTTTTCTATTTCATGGTGATAATGCATCTGAGTGTCTCTGCTGTGAAGCACAAAATCCCTTAAATGCATGTCAGTGGTCAACTGGCAGCTTAAAAACAAAACACCTGTGTGTATTTTCAGGTGTGTAGATACATTTCTGTGTGAACTGAATGCGCGTGGGCCTGTGTATGACTGGTTAATACCTGGTACTGGCTGGTGAGGCGGGCGCTGCTGAGGTCCAGGCTCTGGTTGGTTTCCCTCAGGGCGCTGAGTTCTCCTTCCAGGCGTGTCCGCTCCAGCTGGGAGGCACTCAGCTCCCCCCGCAGCACCGACCCCTGTGCCAGCAACTCTGCCTGCAACGCCAACCACTCCTTTTGCTGGGCCTGCAGCCTGCATCACCAACACACATGGGTTTAATTCATCGCTGTCACTGATGTGTGTCCTGTAAAGTGCTGTGTATCTTTGTTTGGTAAGTGCACTCTAAATTAAGCTCATTCTTATATTATTGCACGGCATGATGAGTCCCCACAAAGCAACCAACAGGAAAATCGGACATTAACTCAGACAAAACAGCTGAAGAACACATTATGGGGTCACTCAATGGTTTCAGACCAACGCTTAAAAAAACAGTATAGTAGCATTATTGAGGTAAGCAATCATCTTTGTTTCATTTTGTAATGAGAACTATAATGAGATGAGATGAAACTCTTGATCATCACTATGGGGAACAGTTGGTAATATTTTGTAATAACATCACACCTTTTATATTTCCAATGAGAATTAAGAGTGTTTTTGGAATTAAGTTTTTTTTTTAATCTAAGTTAAATCTGAGCCAGTGTACAGCATGGCTGTGAACTAATCAGCTGCCGTGCATATATTTCCCTTAAAGGGATAGTTCACCCAAAAATGAAAATTCAGTCATTTCCCAAATGCCAATTCAAGGTCAGGTGAAGTTATATAGTCCACAAAACATAGCTGGAGTTTCACAGGGAGGAAAGTGTTGCAGTCATGTCCCAAACAATTGTACTGAATGGTGACCAGGATTCAAACGTTTAAAAAAAAAAAGTAATAAAATCATAAACTGCTTCCACACCGCTCATCCAAAGTAATCCAAGTGTCCATAAGCCTCGACATGAAACATGTTTCAAAACATTTTTTAGCCTCATTGTTCACTGTAGCCTGTAGCTCCTAACATAGTAAACACTTCCTATGGTTATGTTACCTAAAACATCAAACATTGATTATAGTAACATATATCTGTGCAAAGCTCATCACTAGAGAGGTGTCTTTACATTCCATTACTGAAGGAGACGATGATTCAAACAATTACAGCCAGGAAAACGTTTAACGTCGAGTGCAGAGCAAAGTAGCTTACAGAGTTTTTTTTAGAGCTTTGTTGCTGTGACTGACAGCTGAACAGCTGCAGATCAGGTGATGACTAAACTCTCTGTTCTTCACTACAAGCAAATCTTTTCATTGTCACATTGTTTTCACATTGTCATTTAAAATCTTTTTTAACATAACAAATATTAACTAAGCCGACTCAATGATCAAAACTGTTAACAATCATTTTTTGTAAATATCATTGTCGATCAACGTGCAGATTTATAGATTGATATATTTTTGGATTAATGCAGTCAAAATATAACATTACTAAACTGTTAGAAGCAGCGAAATGTTCATTTAAAATCTACTCTCTGGTGTGTCATCCAACAATCTTTAAGGGAGGCTGTCCTGTTTCTAGTCTGGCAACCCATCATTTGAGACAGTTTGTAATCAATTGCATCAATATGATGATGAAAACCTGGTTGATTAGCTAATTGTGGTATCTTAAGATGATGATAATCATCATAATTATATACCCACAACCTGCAAGATATAAAGTAATCAGTATAACGCAGGGCTGATTTCAACCTCATTAATTTGTAATACTGGTCGGAGGCTTAAATGCACACAGATACGATCAAGAAAGCTCGAATTTGAGTTAAATCCAAAAGCCTGCTGATGTTTTTGGAATCGAGCTTGCAAATATATGAACAAACATACTTTGCATCTTGTTTTTTTTCATTTCTGGTGTCTTATATTTCTATGCTGCTGTTTTGTGACCACAAGCCTTAAATCAGAGACGAAAAATGCACTCTGAGCATCGTTACGGTGAATCTGCATTCAGACAAGTTCCTTTCTTTCTACCTGTGCTTTACCTAGAAGCATTAATGCAGTCTAACAAGCACGCAGTGAGAGGAGCAGAAAGATAATCACATTTCATGAATGTGAAACTGAAGAAGCTGACGAGTGAGCTTATTATTATTATTTTTTTACCTCTTGTTGTCCTCTTTCAGCCTTTCCAGCTCTCGCTCTCTCTCCAGTCTCCTCTGGGCCTCTGCCTCCATCTCCTCCCTCTCAATCTTCATCTCCTGCTCTCTCTCCTCCAGCTGGGTTTTACTATCCAGGAGCTCTTTGTACCTTGAGAGTGCAAACACAACATTCGCCCCAATATTAAAAGTATGACGTGAAATGAGAGAGAGATTGTGTATGATTTTAATGGATGCAGGTCATGTTTCAGCGGCTGTGTGTGTTGCCCATGTGTTTATTTTTGTACTTGAGAGAACTAAAATCCACACAAGGAAAGAAAAAAAAACCCACTCAGGGTCCTCCACCGTCTGAATATCATGTTTTTCAGTTTATAAAAGGGTTTCATTTCATGTAGTCAGTGTGTGTTTGTACCTGGCCTCCAGCTCCCTGTGCTGGGCCTCTAGGCTGCGGTTATAGCTCCTCAGCTGGGAGTGTTTGT
Organism: Naso thynnoides; assembly: GCA_029783665.1. Lineage (NCBI taxonomy): Eukaryota > Metazoa > Chordata > Actinopteri > Acanthuriformes > Acanthuridae > Naso > Naso thynnoides. The sequence continues at coordinate 15,556,526 of JAQLOL010000026.1, read as the reverse complement.
CCAGCAGCTCCTCCAGCTCCACCTCCTGCCGCTGCTGCAGCGCCGTCATTCGCTCCTGGTCCCGCCTCAGAGCCTCCGTTCTGGCCAATGACTCCTCCCGCTCCCGTGCCCACACCTTGGCCTCAGCCTCAAGAGCCGCACACCGAGCCTCGCTCTCACTGCAGCGCGCCAGCACAGCTGCATGCTGGGAGTTCAGGGATGCTTGCTCCACCTGTGTATTTATGTAATTTAGTGTGTGTAGCATAAACCAGAAACAGGGAGCTAGTTAAGCAATTGCTAAAACATTGCAAATTTTGCAATACGTTTTACATCTTGTTACCTACAGTAAAACTTTCACAAACTGATAGTATCATGAAAAAGAACAAACATGTTAAAATCCTTATATTTGACTTTTTTCTTTTTTGGTTACTGAGGTCAATTTAAAGAGGAAAGCTTTGTTGAAAAACTCTATGTGAAGCATACAACCGAATTTTAACAAGAATATGATTTTACAGCCACATTAGTGGCTAAGAGGCTGAATTTCAACACATTTCTGCTTTCAGCTAGTGTTTGATTAATAAGCCTAAACACAGGAGAGGAAATAACTTAAGCTCGTTATAATACTAAATTTAAACTTTGACCTGTTGGTAGATATGGATGTAAGTTAATAAAATTTATGCTGAGGTGAACATGCATGTCTGGACTAAATTTCACAAGAATATGAATTTAATGGCAAGATCAACTAACCAACAGACGAAAACAGCCATCCAAAGAGCCAAGGAACTAGCATGACTAAAAACATGGTGTGTCCCTACATTAAAGCAGGCTGGTAAACTGGGGAAAACTATGTCTAAATTCATTGCAGTGGTCTAATGATCAAACATGTCCATTTGCTTTAATTTAGATGGGTTCGATTCAGCCGTAATCATGCTTTCTGTTTGTGTGTTTGCTTACCTGCAGCTGGGTGTTAAGTGTCTGTAGGCTGGTGCAGGAGTCCTGCAGGCTGAGCGAGTGCCGGCGCAGAGCCTCCAGCTGCTCTTTAAGGTGCTCACACGCCTCCTGAGACTGGGACAGCCGCGACAGCAAAGCCTCTTGTCCTGCAACCACCACCGCTCTCTGAGGGAGAGAAATTTCATTCAGCCATAAACAGTAGCGTTACCTTTGGCATCACACAAACTCAGAATATCCATGCTGTTTGCACTTCAGCTAAATCTGCAGCTGACCTTTTGCAGCGGTCCCATTGAGAAAGTGGCATTAAATTACGTTTGTGTCAATCAAATATACGAATATAAAATTCTTCCTGTGTGTGACTGAGTTACAGAAATGTGCATCTGTTCATTGCATCATCTGTTCATTACACGATTCCATTCAGTCAGTGTATGATTGTTGCCTCCATCTGCTCTGATAAATAAAGGAGTGTGTTGACTGGATGTTGTGATGGATTGAGTAGAAATTAAAAAAATGTTGAAGATATAAAACCTGCTGGTTTTATCTAAAAGAGCCTGCAGCTATCAAAAACAGCTGCCACTAAACAATGTCAATTTATTTGAGCGTTTCTGCAGGTACTGACACAACGACGACATGTTTCATGTGTGAGGTGTCTGGAGGGTCTGGAGCTCACTGGTGTGCAGCAGCTCTTTTATTTTGGATTCTTTCACATTGCCTTCCAGCATCTGATTGAATCATACTGCTACACAGGGGACTCCTGCCTTTTCACTTCACTGTCTTCCTGCCAGTGTCGATAGTGAAATATAACTATGTGCTTTTTACTTCAGTCTACTGGTGGAGCATACTGTACCGGAGTACAAATTTGAGGTACCTGAGATACTGAGATACTCTCTTGAGTCTTTTCAGTTTATGTGGATTTTTACTTCTACTCTGCTACATTTCCAAGGGAGATATTGTATTTTTTACTTCACTTAAATGATATGACAGCTTTAATTACTAGTTACTTAATAAATCAAGCATTTCTCAGTTTAAAAAAAAACAAAAACTTGTTTTGTTGTAAATTAAATTAGTCAGCAGTTTGAGTCTTTTTGGTTCATAGATCCAGCTTCTCAAAGTAGGTTTACAGTTTCTTTTCAAATGATCTGACGTTATTTTTGTCTTCTTATAGGTGGCTACATATTTTTAAACTCTTAATCCACATCATTTTAGAGGAGAATGCTGTATTTTAAGCTCCACTACCACTATTTCGTAGGTATTAGATATTTTATTTTATTAGACTCTAACTGGAAACATATATGAAGCTCATACAATATGACAGACTGTTTATGATTAAATAAGTGGTTCCCAAAATTTTTGACCTGTGATTTCTTATTTTTAAAAAAAACATATCAAAACAAAGACATTTGCTCTAAAGGGTCTGAGATTTTTTTAAATAACTCTCAGCCAAAAGCTAACTGTTGAGTTAAGAGTTTTACCTGTAATTAAGTCTCTACACTTTGTTTTTGTGGTACTTTCACATGTGTGGAGGACTTTCTTTCACTGCTGGGTGGTGTATCAACAAGTGTAAGAATGGATGGAGTGTTTCTGCCTTGGCTCAACCATTCTAATCTAAAATTTCACATCCTGTCAGTGTTGCTGCAGCACCAAACGTACTGAACAATACATTAAAACAAATTCCGGACCTTGGTGGTGCTGGAGCTGCCCCCATACAGCTTGATGTTCGAATGATGTGTCTGTGGTTTTCTGTCTTTGTGTGGGTAAGAGAGTGAGAGAAAGAATACGAGCTATAGCTCAAAAGCAGCAGAAGAGATAAGGAAGTATAAGAGTAGCCGTGGTGACATTAAACAACTGACGAGCAGAGATAGAACAGCGGTTCCAGAAATAAAATGCTGCACTGAGGAAAGTGGTGGCCCTACTGTGAGTTAATGATAGTGATGCATCCTTAGAGCAAGAATTTCAACATTATATAGATCATCTCTGTCACACAGAAATTGCACTGAACTACACAGACATCCTGTAAATGAGATTCAAAGGCTCACACACACGCACACAGACAAATCCTCTCCAGAAATACATTCAAACTCAGGTCCACACCTCTTTTTCCAGCTCCATCAACCTCTCACTCATCTGCCGCTCCATCTCTCCTGAGCCACGATTGCAGGTCACGGAAAGGTCATGACCTTTGCCTGCTTCACTGGATTGATCCAGATGTGACGTCTCCAGAATGTGAATCTGACTAATGTGCATTTTGTTTGAGGAGTCTGAATTTGAATTGGACGTAGCATCCACCTCCACACTTCCTCTTCTCTTCTCCATCTGGAGAAGAGATTCGCTCTTCTTAAGGCACTGAGAGAGCGTCTCTATTCTCTCCTGTGATTGGTTCAGGGAATCAGTGGTCGTCTTTACTTCGGCCTCGGCTTTTTGTAGTTTCTGGCTCAGACGTTGGACTTCATCAGACAGTTTACAAGAACGTGCTTGCTCATTTGAAAGGTCCTGATAAGGGAAAGAAAAGAGGCTAAGCAGTGTTCAAAAATCACGATCAGAGGAAGATAAAAAGTTTGTACACAGTCTGTGATTTTTATGAGACACAGTTTACAAATGAATTTATTTTACGAATAAAGTTTGTTGGTCAGTCTTCATGTGTTACCAATTTGTTAAAAAAAAACAACAATCTTCTGATGATCGCAGTAGTGGTAGCTAGCAGTTTTTTGTTTGTTTTATGTTTTTTGACAAGAAATTAATGAACACTAACAGGAAATTATTCAATTAAATTTTAAATGTGGCTACAGCTAATTAAGAAGGAGGCTAAAAGTGCTATTCTTCTCAAAGGGTTTTTTGTTTGTTTATTTGTTTGCTGTGTAGTTTGTATTTCAAAGTGTGGAGTAAATTAAGATTTTAGAGACCTAAGCTGAAATAATGCCATCCCCATCTGCTAAACCATGAATGTGTCTAGCCAATAATGTTGGTGCTTTGGATTGAGTCATAAAGGAAGCTGGTATTGTAAAACCTTGCATAGGCATAGTAGAAATGGAAGCCGTGTAACAAAAAGGCATTTTAAACCTTATCATGAGGCACCAGACTTTTTAAGTGATTATAATTATATTTGAATTGGATTCTGTACTCACAGATTTTGTGTCCTGGTAAACCTTGAAGGGTAAATTACAGCTTTCTCCTCATTCATTTAGACAGAGGCCTGGTCTTGTTAGCCAGAAATAACTGCCCCAGGTTGTTGCCATGACACCTGCTGAGTGGCAGAACTTGCCTAAAGGAACACCAATACTTCTCTACAAAGGCACCAACTGCACATGTGCTGGGAAACCAAAATGATGGGTGAATTTTAAGGCTGTGTGAGCTACCAGCGTCATAACAAAGCAGCTTTAAAAAAATGAAAGACAACCAAATGTGCAGCAATTTGTAAAGAGAAATTGCTCATAGTTTCGGATAAGTAAGAAGTGTGGTGGCAAATGTTAAATATCTAAGAGACTGATTTGTGAGGGCAAGGAAATGTGTGTGCACGCACAAAATACGTCTTCCTATAGGCACCGATTTACTGTGCATCCGTGGAAAGCTTCCTCCAAGCAGACCCAAGGAAGGTGTATAAGCAGTCGCATTTTGGGATTGTTAGCACAAAGTAGTTTTTGTGTTTCTGTGGCTGTTTTAATTTTCAATTTCTATCTGTGAGCACGGTCTCTGTTTCCCATGTGCACTGCATTGAGTGACATCAACGATCCAACTGTATATATGAATATATAGAATAGATACAGAATTATCTCACTTTTTCTGTATGAGCACACAGACAAATATCAGATTTAACATTCTTACTATGAATTTACGTCATTTGGACACACTTCAGTTTCTAAAGGTAATGTCTGCTGTCTAGATAAGGTAAGAAGGCTGACTTTAACCTCCTCTACATCCCTGCAGCAGTGATTACTGTCAGTGACTAAACTACCACTTCACACACACACCCACACACACCTGGGAGAGTGAGCTAATCTTGGCCTGAGCGTCTGCGTGCTGCTCCTGCAGCTGCTGTTTACCCTCCTCCATGCTGGTTAATTGACTGCTGAGCTCTTTCTCCAGGTCCTGCAGTCGAGCGCAGAGCTCCTTGGATTTAGACAGCTGCTGACACACACATCTGCACGCACACATGCACATCAGCAGCAACACAGGTCAGACAAAGGTTGAATAAAGATAGTCTTGACATTTTAGATAAATTCATGGTGCAGCTAAGTGGCTCTCTCTGAAGCCTTGTTAAGCTAATTGCATACCTCCACTTGTGATTAAGGTTAAATGTGAGAACACAAGTGTGTGTACCTGTGTTCCGCATCCAGAGCCCGAGCTCTCTGGTTGCTGTGCTCTAGGGCCAAGGTTGTGCTCTCCAGCTGCTGCCTCAGCCTTGCCGCCTCCCTCTCTCTTTGTCTCCCCTCCTTCCTATGGCCGTCCAGCTCCGACTGACACGCCTCCTTCTCCTGCTCCAGCCTCGAGGCCTCCAGAAGGGCCTGGTCTCGCGCCCGGGCCACCGTTTCGGCCTCCAAGGTGGCCTCACGGAGCTCTGCTTCCAGTTCTACCTCCCGACGACGAGAGGTCTCCAAAGTCCGACCTTGACGCTCCAGCTCACCCCTGAGAGTCTGAACTGTGAGCTCTAACTGGTCTCCCTGACAAAAGAGACAAAGTGGGTGATTAATGTTTTTTTATTGTTATTTGTCACTTTAGGATTAGAAAAATTTAATGTCCAGAAAGGAAAATAGTTTGGCTGCCAATGCATATTGGAAAATAAAAAAACAAATACAAGTTAGACAGGTCCTAAAAGACAATTGTGAAGAATATAATATAAACTAATATGTTTCGATCAAGAATGTTTCAGAAAATCCACACAACAACAGGGAAGAAAAGGGGAGAAAGAGGATACAGATGAATAGTAATTTCCTATCTGGGTTTTATTCGCCCCTACAGCTGAAAGAAGTGCACTTCATGTTTCATTTAACACGCACTGTAATAATCTCCATTAATTCTGAGTCTCTGCTTCTCCCTCTGGTGATCAGAATACAAAGTTTAATTCAAACATTACTGGGAACTACAACATGTTCTGTAAATGAACATTGAGTGAAACAAATACATTTTGGTTTGGTGCTGACGTACAACTTTTCACTTATGTAATGAGTGCTTCCTCTGCTGTGACATTTACAGAGTGGACCGTTGTTTTAGCTGATAGAAAATAATGGAATAATCCACTGTTTTCAAAGATATATATAAATATATATTGTTTGATTTGCTGTTATGAACAATACTGTGTTCAGCTTGCTGTGACATAGAGTATATCAGCTCTTTAAAACAACTCAGTGATTTGCAACCACTTTCATGTGATCATATAGCTTTAAGACATCATAAAACAACTTATCTAGACAACTGGAAAAATGGTATTTTCTCAGCCAATATTAAGTGTACTTAAAAACTATGTGCAGTAATGTTTGGGTAAGTGGATGCACAGGTACAACATCCACAATAAAGCCTGGATCTCTTCATAAAAGCGGGCAGGTAATGCCTTAAAATATTACAACATCAGAAGATGGATAATGTATGACTCTGAAAGGGAGGTATTCATGAATCCCTTTTATGGTATTACTTTAATGCTGACTCTGCAGTGCTCTTTTCCTTAGCTAGCAATTTCTCAGATGTCTTGCAATTTTACTGCAAATAGCACTTAAAACACAGTATTCTGCATCACGTTTTTCAGAGAATAAAAGATGTCTGCACCCTGCAATGAAGTGTATGAAAAAAGGCGATTTTCATCTTGTTAAAAGCCTTCAAAGACTGAGCTGAAACTTCAACCTGTGATCTCTCCTCTGAGTGTCGATGGGTTTCTTGTCAATATGTAAATATGGCAGGTCAAAACAGACTCACTCTCTCCATGCTAGGTGTATAAAAACACGCTTTTTCATTCTCACACAGCAGCTTGAATCATTTGGTTCACCTCATGCTGTCAAATCCAGCTCCTGCTGAACAATCGCTCCATGGAATAATATAATTAGATTTTAGAAACAAATGCAGGACGAAAGAAATCTATTTGACAAGTAGAGCCTAAATCTAATGTAATATATTTATTGTAACCCAGTAATTATTTTAAGAAATTACAGGATAATAAGTTTAGCTACTGGGGATGTGTGTTGCATCATAAAAACTCCCGTTGATTTGGTTTGGACATTTCTTCTTCTTTGCCCCTACCATCTTCCCTCAAGTAAAATGACATCTGCCGTGGTCATGAAAACGTTTGGTGTCACAGCTGCATAGTGTGTGTGTGCGTAGTTGTGCATGTGTACTCTTCAACCTTGCGTTGGGCAGTGCGTATGGCATCCATGGTGCTGCGTAGCGTGTCCCTGTCTCTCTCCAGTGCCGCCCGCTCTCCCTCCAGGGTGGCGATGACCGTGGTCTGCATCCTGTGAAGCTCCGCTTGGCTCCGCAGGCGGCACAGCTCCTCCTCCATAACCAGACCTTCCGCCTGAAGAGCCTGAGGGAATAACAGTAGGATATTGAGCTCTGTCTATCCTTGCACAAATCTGTATATATATGTATACATCCACTTACACTGGAAATAAATGTTCCCAAAAAACAATTTAAAACTCACTTGATGTGTAATGTTTTATTTTATGGGTCACAAAGTTCCCTAGTGTAAATTGCAGTAGTACATAAATGGGAATCGTATATAACTTCCATTGGAAGATTTCTATAGAATTTGAAGGTTATAGAGAAATAGAGAGACTTTCAACCTCTAAACTCGCAATTAATTTCAGCAAAGAGACTTCCGTTGATGCACAGCAGAGTCAACTGAACATCCAAACATCTGGAAGGTGTCTACAGGCAAGTTGACAGTTGAACTAGACTAAGTCTCCAGCCATGCCAGCAGCTCTGTGTGACTTTAATTTGGCACACCAATGCTTTCAGCTAAGAGCAAACATCAGCATGCTAACATGCTCCCATTGACAATGCTGACATGCCGATATTTGGCATGTGTAATATTACCATGTTTCCATCCATCCATTCATACCTCTATCTGCCTGCGGGCGTCTCCCAGACTCTCTGCAGCTTTCTTCTGATGCTGCAGCTCAGCCTCCAGGACCACCAGCCTCTGCTCAGCCTCCCAGGTTTTCTTACTCTGCTCTCCCAGCTTGGAGCGCAAGTCCTGGGCCACCATCGCCTGCCTGTCAGCCTCCCCCTGGGCCTCTTGGAGCCGGTTTGTCAGAAGCTCCAAATCAGGACCAGACAGGGAGTATACAGTCAAGTCTGCAGCCAAGGTCTCTGTACTATCTTCTTTGTGTTTTGTTGTTACTTCAGTCTGTTCTGTCTTTATTTGTCTTTCTTTCTCCTGTTTCTCTCTGTCTTTTTGTCCCCCCTCAGCCTCTCCTCTCCTTTTGGCCTCCTCATCGCCTGGTTCTCCTTTCCCTCCTTGTACATGGAGAATCTCTTCACCTACTCCTGCTTCTCTGTGGGTCACAATGATTTCTCATCTTCTCTCCCTCTCCTCCACCATCCT
>JAQLOL010000026.1:15522397-15544914 GCA_029783665.1 Naso thynnoides | reverse complement strand
CTCCAACACACACACACACACACACACACACACACACACACACACACACACACACACAGACATTTATTCGTTATAAAAAGAAAACACTTGAAAACTTGAACACAATGAAACAATAAATTTCACCCACAGCTTCCACATCTATAAGTCTCTGACGCAGCAGAAGATTGTCCCTCTCGAGCTCCCTTAGCGAGGAGCAGCGCCCCCGTGCGTCTGCCAGCTGCTCCTCCAGAAGAGCTTTGGTCTCCTGCAGTGCCGCACACAGCTGCTGCTGCTCCTGCAGGGGGTGCCATGCACAGAAAGACAGGAAACACGAAATTATGAGATGAAGGAAAGTCGTTGTCAGAGCTCAGGAAGGTGGACATGCAGACCAAACACATGCTGAGAATAATTATTTCTTTATATTTTTTGTTGCTGCTGCAGCTTTTAGAGCTGCTCCATCTTTGATCCACATCTGTCAGCCAAATGCAAGACATCAGTAAATGTGGTAGTCACCCGCTTGGCAGCAGATATCAAGATAGTCAGGACTTCATGTGTTTCGCAAGAAAGGGTGAATTCAATTTACTTTGTTCTATACCGTCTCCCTCCTACTTTATTATTTCCCTGCATATATACCTGCCTTTTATCACCCAGTGGACCCCTTTTTTATTATTCAATATGTAGAAATCATTAATGAAGCGGGACCTTTATAGTGTAAATACAAAGCTAGGGTCACAGCTGAGGCAAGGTTTCAAACCAAACGTATAACAAACTGCTCTATCAAAAGCGTCAAAGGACTGAGTGCTTGATCAGAATCTTTTTCATTGTGTTTTATTTTGAATTTAGGCCAGGTGATTAAAAAGGTGCAAATGTTCAGGGGCTGTAATGGTGCTGGTAAGTGGACTTTGTCACCTTGGATAAACCCTGGCTGGCTGTTTCCAGTCTTTGTGCTAAGCTAAGCTAACCAGCTGCTGGCTCTAGATTCATATTAACTGTGAAGACACAAAAGTGGTTTCCATCTTCTTGTCCAAATTCCAGCAAAAAGTGAAAGACAGTTTCAACACTGATCTGCTGCATAAAACACCATTACTTGTGGCCAGGGGTGGACTGGGATAAAAAAAAACAGCCCTGGCATTTTTGGCCTAGACCAGCCCACTCCATAATCAGTTGACACCATCTTCAAGTACACCATTCTTGCAGCCCCCTTAATCATGCATACTACAAAGGAGAGTTGTATTTCTCGATCACAGCTAATGAATAAAGCACAGAGTTGTGAACACAAGAACTAAAACTGACAGCTGTACACGCATAATAGAATGAAAAGGGAGGTTTTCAGTATAAAAATTCAAAGTCATCTTCAGAGACTGGCCCACATTGGGCATCAGCCCACCAGGACAGTGCCCAGTATGCCAGATGGCAAGTCCACCCCTGCTTGTGGCTGCTTTGCCTTCCTTTCTCTTAAGGCTACTTTTCACTGAAGGAGCTAGCACTTTTCTCCTTTTTGAGAAGAGAGCCTTGATTCTGTTGGACCACCACCAAAACCTGATATCTGATCAGGACGTAACTTTAAGAGAAAAGTACAATTCCAAGCAATAAAATTGGCCAAAAAAAGCAACACACAAGATATATGTCTAACTATAAAGTGTCAGTTTAACTGCAGACTGTAACAACTTAGGTCTTATTTAAGTAGATTTAACCGTCATTTGTAGCAGTTATAATAACCTTTTACTACACAAGTGATTAACATCAGGAAACACAGCAACGTTGCCAAAAGAAAAGTCAAACGGAGCAAGAAGCATGAGCAGTTAGACAAACAGAAAGGTTGTGAGGTCCACAGTTTAGCCAAATTATCGAAACCACTTGACTGAGATGGTAAACCAAAAGTACACACACCCAAAATGTCCCTTAATATCTCTGACTTCGTTTTATGTCTCCTTCTTCTTTATAATATATTTGCCTTTTCTAATCTCTACAATTAACTTTGTGAGTACAAAGTTTATTAGGAATGATGGCAAAACTATGCAAATAACACCCAAGACATAATAAAACAAAACGACTCTTTCAGATCCTCCTTCAAACAAAAACATCTCCACATATAAACATTAGCTCCTCTGGTTCTAACCACCACAACAGAGCTCAGTGTGAATTTGAGAAAATTAATTATGAAACCAAACACTATGAAACATCATCCTGCCAGCTAATTTGTGCTGTCACAGGGATGCAGTATGAAAGCAGAGTAAATCAAATATGACTGAGAAGGTGACAGTGAGGACATTGAGGTGTTTTACAAGTATATGAGCACATTTTCTCCCTCAGAACAGTTATACTACTGCTGAATAAATCTCATTTGGGTGTAAAAGCTCCAATAACTGAAGCCATTCTCCTGCTCTTTGTCAATGAAGCAGCTCCGGGCTGTAAATCCAGATGACATCACACAGTGTAATCTCATTCTCTGGCTTGGAGCTTCTGAATTGTTCATATGCACTCCTGATTGAAACGCTCAGGGCCGACCGTGAGAGGGTTTCTGTGCAGCGTCTGAGATTAAGTGGTAGAGTTCTTCTTTTCAAAAAATAATAGCTACTCAGAGAAAAGCTAAAAAGGGAATTTCTTGATATGACCTTTGCAGGCAATGTTCATGTGAGGTTCTTGCTTTCATAAAAGTGTATGTGTTTGAGTGCACATGTGTATAAAGGCACTGTGAGTTTGATTTTGTTCACAAGAGGAGATTTCGATACAAAATATTACTGCCAAATCAATTTCAGTGCTTTTCATGTTGTTGATGTTACCTGCAACTGGGTTTTTTTCTAGTCTAAATGATTTATTCGAAAGTATGAGCACGATTTGTGTGTGTGTGTGTGTGTGTGTGTGTGTGTGTGTGTACCTTCAGCTGAGTGCGTGTGAGCTCCAAACTGCGCAGTCTGTGTTTACAGCTCTGAAGCTCAGTCTGAAGATGCTCAGCCCGTGTGGCTCGCTCTCGGGCACAGTCCAGCTCATCCCGCAGTGCACGCATTCCCCTCACCTCACCCTGCAGAATGCGATTCTGTAGACACACACACATGCACACACACGCACACACACATACAAACACACACGTACAGTATATATTCATATACCAGTGGGAATGAGGTCAAAAAAGGCTGTGAACTGATCTGGGATGTGCAGAAAAGCAAATGTTGACGAAGTCTAACACAGGAAGAGGTAAAAGTGTGTGTGTGTGTAAGTGTGTGTGTGTGTGTGTGTGGCACTTACGAGAATAAAACGTTCTTTCGAGGATACAAAATAAATACATTTTGCATTTCTACCTTCTTCTTTTCCTCTCTATACAAGATCTATACACACATATACACCTACACACACACACACAAACACTCAGTTTTAAATTGGCTGAAATATTTGCAGTCTCATTTCTGCTGAATATACAATCTAAGAGAAATCAACTTATTAGCCCTTTACAGCCACCTGTGCTTTAGGTTTAGGGTTGGGGTTAGTTGCATTAAGTTTTATGAGCGATAAAGGGGTTTCTGTGTATCTCGACATTTTCTCTTTCACGGAGGAATCTGGCAGTAAAATTCAGGCTGTACCTCCTTCTGAAGTTTCTTGAGCTGCTCTTCCATGGTTTGAATCTCCTGCTTGTAATCCAGTATCTGATCACCTTTGTCTTCTCTAAAACACAACACAAACATAAAACCATCAGTGTCAAAAATTCTGTTGCACAGCTTTTAGACAGTATTTTGCCTTTGATTTCATTTTATGTGATACACACAGAAAACATGTACATTCAGAAATTACAATCAGTCAGCATTACGCTGTATACGTTTAATACAGTGTGTGAAATGTCTTACAGCAGGCAGTACCAGATGTGTTTTTTACCTGTTGCTGAGTAACAACTCACAGTTTTGTGTATTGTAAAACGTGACAAAATCATTTGCACATTTTTATGATGACCTTTATCGCAACTTTTCTAAAGGAACTTTTCAGCTTTTCCATCACACTCACACACACAAACACACACTCACAGTTGCTGTTTAAGGCGGCGGAGTTTCGCCTTGCTGTCTGCCAGCTGGAGTGCCAGACCTTGTGGTGGCTCCTCACTGCGACCACCCAGGGGCGCCGTGGTTGAGTCAGCCTGGCCCTCACGCTCCCGACACAGCTCTGCCATCCTCTGGGAAAGACAGGAAGAGAGAGAGATAGAGCAATAGACGAGGCATGGAACATAGCGGATGGAGGACGAGAGATATTTGGAGAGAAGGACAGACACATGAGATAACAGTGAATTACAGGAAGACAAAAAGACTGAAAATAAAAATTCAAACACTTAAATTAAAACAGACATTGAGTAATAATAATGTCAGCAGGTAAAATGTCATAGTTTTATCACAACTCCTAGGCTTTTAACAAATTATTGCAAAATGTAATTAAAATGAAATTTCTTTGTTCAAAATTTGGTCTCTGTGCTCTTTTTTCCCCCTTAGAACTACAGAATTCAAAATTCAAAATTCAGGGTTTTTTGTGTTTACAGGATTTTCACACAGGAGAGCAAGGTGAACCCTTGATCTTCAACGCTTATTTCAGTCAATGAAACTGATGTAATCAAAATTTTATATCTAGTGCTGCTCTGATCTCACATTGAGCTTGAAGCAGCAGTTAAAGAGCATTGTTCATTCAAAACATGTTCGCTTTCCCAACAAACGCTGAGAGCAGATCTCAGTGGAACCTCAGCGGATGTAACAATGCAGAACAGAGTCAAATTAATGGAAAAGCTCATATGTCTTCATGTTAAAAAATAATTTGAAAAAAAAGGACCTTGAACAACAAAATAATATTTTACCCAAAAAAATATTTTGACTTTTGTAACCACCCCAGTTTACTGACATGCCCTTAACTTTTCTTTTCTTTCTTTCTTTTTTTTCCAGAAAAACTTATGAGGTTCTTCATGTCAGCCTCTATTCCCACATTATACTGCTGAAATTTAATCGATCCTGCAGCCTACTCAGTTAGGATGCCATTTTAATATCAGCTTCACCGGCACAACACAGAAGCACTTTACTGTGAGTGATGAAGAATAGCTGCAAACTGAATATGAGATCTGAGCAGCATAAGATATAAAATGTTGATCAAATGTGTGACACAAATAAGCCCAGATGAAACAAACTCTGCCTTAATATGCATGTCCTAATTTTCAACTAATTAAAGCAGCTATGAGGAGCTGTCTTTTTTAAAATCTATTCATTTTTTTATCCTGGTGCCCCCCTGTGGACAAAAACAGTACAAGCACCATCGCCCCCTGCTGCAATGATCTTGAAGCGTCTAGAACATGTTTTTGAGAGGGAAAAAGATGCAACATATTTTAAAATTTTCTTTTTTAAATGGCTATTTGCAGAATGTTAGAGAGAAGGTAATGCATCTATATGTGGCTATTTAAGATTCATTACTGCAATAAGACGATAAAGATACAAAGTAAAAAAAAAAAAAAATTGTAACGTTACCATTCGTACACCTAAATAGCACCTAATTCTACAGCGAACAGATTTAGTTGTTTGCTAAAAAAGATTTTGTTGAGCATTTGGTTAAGCTAAAGCACAAGTTATCATATTTCTCTACTAATGTTATATCTTGACAGCAATTACAACATTAGAAAAATTCATAAGCCACTTCTTTATTTAATTTTCGAAATCCCACTCGGTGGCATGCTGTGGAATCTCAGTAGATTTAACTGTTTTGTATTGCTGTATAGTGAATTCCTTTATACAGATGTGGAAATGTCCAATCTTCTCGCTGCCAGTCTTAATTTGCTTTTGTAGGTCATATTTAGGCATCACCATTAAACTGGCTATAATCGAGCTGCTTGCAGTATGTTTAAATTTTATAACTTTACAAAAACAATAAGAAGTGTCTTATGATCATGTTGTTGGTTTGGAAAAAATTGCAAAGGTCTAAAAAATGTCAATCACATATTTATGCATCACAGGTTCTTGGTAGACATTAGCTAAGCTTATTCCTGTAATACAGTCTGACATGATTTAAACCACAAATGACTTGTGTTAAAATCATTTACAGCACAATAAACATCTGTAAAGATTCATCTGATGTGCAGACATTTATAGCACTTTAGTGCAGCCATGCACAAGTCTCACTCCATCTGTCTGAACAGATGTAGATTGTATGTGTGTATGTAAAGTAATACAACATTTAAATGTCTCTGTGTGCCCAGCTAAACAATTTCCAGTAAGCTGTATGATTTGGTAAGTCATTGGTGTAAACATTATAGCATAATTTAGATAAATATTTCAATATTTTGGGAGGAATACTGCCTTTGCTTTCCTACCAACATTTAGGGGAAAAAACTGATTTCAATCTCAGGTCTGTACAGTAAATATGACACTATACCTAATTAGCTTAGCTGAGCATGAAGATTGGGAAAAGGAGGGACCAGCTAGCCACACTCTGTCCAAAGGATAAGATAATCAGTCTACATATGCTTCTTAAGCTCACTTAGTTGAATATAATATGTTGTCTGATTATTCAATATTTTGTTTCCTTTGGGCAGAGTCACACAAGCTGTTTTAATCTGTCCCCAGTCTTAAAGCTCAGCTACGCTAACCAGCTGATGGCTACAGCTTCATATTTTAGTAACAGACATGAGAGTGGCATCGTTGGCTAGAAAGGTAATATGCATATATTCCAACCATTTCAAACTATTCCTTTAAATGTGTGCAGGTATACCTCCAGGTGTGTGTCTCTCTGTGCCAGCAGGCTTTGGATTTGTTTGGCCATCGAGTTGAATACCAGCTGTAAGTCTGCGCCTTCAGTCTCCACCAGCTCCTCCCACTGAAGCGGCAGCACCATGCGAGGATCCTGAGTCACCTGCAGCAAGGACAGTTTATCAGGCCACTCTGATAAGATCGATGTGCGTCTGAGAAACCTGACACAAAATGGCAGATCTGGGGACAAACAATCTAGGCAGTGTGAAGGCTGCGTGAATACCAAGCAGAGATGCACCTGTTTACAACCAGGGAGAAAAAGACTTTTTTTAAGGTGTGTATCTGATAGGGAAGTGTGTCCAAAAAATGCCTGACTAATTTATGCAAAACTAATGATTATGTAGACAAGCCTGTAATGTCCTCGGGTGGAAGGCATATGAACAGCAAGCAGTGGATGCATCCACCCACGCAGGAAGAGCACCTCTCACCTCGTGATTTATGAGGCTGAGAAACCTGGCACAAAAAAAGATGGTGGGCTGGGCTACATGCTGTTACTGTAATTCAGACATGCTGCTATGCATCATGCTGTTTCTGTAATGCTGGCAATTATTCAAGGGGGGTATTTTTTAAAGAGTACAATTTGGCATTTAGGCTTTAAGTAGAGAATGACGAGAAAAGATGAGGGAGAGAGGATGATGTGACAGAGGTGGAGGTGGAGGGGTGGACATGAGGGGTGGAGGATCCTTCCTCTGGTGGCAGCAAGGGGCACCCAGAGGTCACTCAAATTCTGCCGGCAGAATAACAAGTGGCTCATTTTTACACTCACTTAAAGTCCCTGTTGAAGGTATAATAGTTTTCACTCTCTGTGTCTGCAGGCCAGACAGTGAAGAAATTCTTCGCTAAATTATATTTAGGAACAAAAACCCTCTCAGAAGTGCCTCCCCTGGACAATATCTCCTCACACTGACGGTCAGTTGCTGAATGTCTTGGGGACATCTGTGATTTGATTAATACTAAAACATACCTGCTGGATGCAGCTGGCAATGGCTGCCTGGGTCTCGATGTCCAGAGACTGGATCTGCTGAATGAAAGTCTCCTTCTGCTCACACTGCAGACACAGAGGGAAGAAACAGAGTGTTCATGCTGCCTTTTTAGATCAGAACATACTGACATTAATTAGTCGACTGGCAGAAATGAATCTGCCAAACATTCACTAGTTCCTGCTCTACCACTGTGATAATTTGCTTTCACATCTTTGTAAACTGAATATCCTCTTCACCTCTGAGAAATTATGATGGAAAAGTCTTTAACAAGTTTTTGACATTTTGTGCATGAAACAGTTAATTAAATAATTAGAAAGACAGTCAGAGAATTTAATATTGAAAATAAAAAATAGCTAGAGCCCTAGAATAATCCTTTTGTGAAATAGTTCATGTTCCTGACTCCCTCTGTACTGAAAAATAACAAGTAAATATTTAAATACATTTTTAAAATCAATTCTTTGTTGAAAGGTGAGCAGTGTTGATCCACTTAAAATAAATTCATTATTCAGTGTTTTGATGAAAAGTTCTATTCCCAGTGGTCTAAACGCTGATGATGAGAATTAATTATCAGGGCTCTAAGTCAGTGATGCTCATTGCAAACCAAACAACAAAATGACTTTGGTGGCTACAATTGTTGGATAGAAAGTAGAGAGACAGTTTTGCAATTTAGATCATCATCACCACAGAAGCCAAAATCTGGGCTGAGGTTGGTGCTGATGAAGTCCGTCAAACTTGGATCAACTCATATTCTCTATAATAACAATATTATTCTTTAATCATGCTAATACTAATAACCACAATACTTGTAGTACAACATCTACTACAAAATATAGTATTAAAAATAGTAAGCTAAAAGCTTGATAAGCATGCTGTTAGCATGTTACGCAATGGATGCGCATACTTTCAGTAGCAGGAGAGCATGCCAGTGACATTCTGCTGTTTAGCATGTTAGCATTATATTTAGAGAGCATTAGCATTGCTTCACTTTACGTTCAACTAGGTCTAAACTGCATTTATTAGGCAGACACTTTTGTCCAAAGCAACTAATAATGTGTCTGCCATGTAAGCATTAATTTGAGGCTGTTAGGAATTTGGTCATTAGAAAATATTTCACATTTCCCACCAGTAGTAAAAAGTAGCTGTAGTATTTCACCACCTTGGACACTTTCATGCATTTTTGTCTTTGAAACTCTTTTCACTGTGAAGGTTTCTGTACTGACTCACCTAAAATTCAGGATCGATACAGGCAAGTTTATACTGCTGTCAACCTAAACCTCATTACTACGCACATGTAATCAGGGCGATGTGATTCAGAAGGCAGAGCAGGTCATCTGCCTCCTGGGAGGTCAGTGTTTTTGATACCAGGCTCCTCTGCTCTACAAGTTAAAGTGTCCTCGGGCGAGATAATAAACCCCAAATTTCACCCAGTGGCTCTTCCATTAGTGTGTGAGTCCACGTGTATACAGTATGTTTCAGATGCACAGATTGGCACTGTGTTTTATGTGAGTTTGTAGATGCTGACACGCACTTGCAGTCCTCTGGGCATTCATCTGACTAATGATGTTACATTTAAAGCCCAATCTCCACACCAGTGATTTTGGTGCGTTTTGTTGATGGAGGTGAATACTTGTGAAAAAAAGAAGTTTTTTTTATTTTATATGACCTGTTCCTCTTTAACATTTTGGTCTTCTGATTATTTAAAAAAAAAATTTACTTCAAATCTACATTGATTTATTGTTGTCGGGTGAATACTTTTTATGGGCACTGCAGACTGCAAACATTTTCGGCAAGATCACATAAATATTTCTCCAAGCATATACTTAAGTAAAAAATTTAAAGATGTTATAACAAGATGCGTCCTGTCATTAAGTGAGGTGTTAGAATCTGTGCCTCGATCAAGGGGTGTGAGTATTACATACTGTAAGTTGGGATTATTCCATTTTGACAGAAAGGACAATTCATCCAATAATTAAACTATATATAGTATATTAATTATGTTACTTTCAACCACAATGTTGGACCAAAAGACAGATTGATCAGACCCCTTTCACAGCTACTGTGTTTCTTTATCGACCTTCAAAAAAAGGTGTGATGATCATGTAGAAGTGTGATCACCTGCACAGCACATCCTAGTAAGAGCAGCAGCAGTCGCCTGAGCTCCTCCACGGCTGCTTCTGAGGACACAGAAATAAATGTCATCATCATCATCATCACTATTATCATCATCATCTCCATCCCCCTCCACCACCACCCTCCCTATCATTATCACTTTAATGCGTTTCACGGATAACAGAGATATGGACCTGTGTGTAAAATATAATTACTTTCTGGCCCCAGAGAGACGTGGCCCTGATAGGATCACACTGTTATCTTGTACCTGTTAAGGGGTCCTGCCCCAGTATGGCAACATTTGGGAGAGGCATCAGTATCAACTGCTGCATGTCTTCCTGTAGAAAAGAAAATATGTGATGTGTCGAGTGGAAAAAATCTTCAGTGATGGGCTCAACCATCCTGTCTGTCTGCCCACAACAACAGGAGAAACTTTCCACCAGCCTCCTGCAGTTTGTGGTGTAAACAAAGACCTGATATCTGATAAGAGTAACTTTCTCCTGTTTCCTCAGGTCAATGAAGCTTTTTACAAATTAGATTTGATAAATTTCAGTCTAACTCATTCTTGTCTTTTCTTGTCTAGAAATAATAGAAGCATTAAAACCATCAAATGAATGAGTAACAAAACTTAAGAAAAAACCCAAATCCCTGAAGTTTATCTAATGCTCCTATGGTTAGAACAAATGCATAATGCGGGTGATCTGACAGCAATGTCACAAAGATCACAACTGATGTCAAACACAACAAGAGCCCATAGCTATGAACAAACCAAAGACTGCAACTGCAAAGTACTTAACCTACTAGAGCCTGATCTCTATGTTAGCCATTATTGTTAACTGATTTTAATTTGTCATAGATATATCAATATCTGAATGTTTTAGTGCACAAATGCTAAAGATGTATGAAACTTAGGAGGAATCATTAAGTCCAAAAAACTGTACTTGGATTTAAGGTTAAGTTTAGGTTCAAATTAGTTAATAATAGAAAACAAATATAGGCCTTTCTTTCACAAAAAATGTTTTGTCATTTCACAGAGGGAAAAACACAGATGTAAAAAACATTACCCTGGCTCACATTTTATTGCAACTGCTGTCACTCTCTCTTTAAGGCCAGTTTACACCAAAGATTCACAACAAAACAAACAGTTGCAGGGAAAGTTGCAGTGAAGTAAACAGGTCTGTCTAAGCTCGACTCTAGCTGACGGTGTCGCCTGCAACTCTGCTTGTCAAGTTGGCAGAGGCCAGTTTTAGAACGTAAGGCATGTTACTTGTTTCAATGTCACCTGTCGCTAAGTAGTGCAGCAGAGAGCAGTCATTAGGAACACACACCCCCCAAAATGAGCACCACTGACCTGCTGAAAAGTTCCCGTTACAGACTGAATTCAGAGCCAAGGAGAGGTGCAGAAGTCTTCTGAAAAAAATCTTTCTTTTTTTGTCTCTAAGATATCTCTTAAAAATTTTATCAAAATCATTTACTCTCCAACAAACATACTTACATGTGGTCAGGTTTACTTGTGCTCATTCTAAATTTTTACTTTTCTTTAGATGGCATGTATTGTATATGAGGAACCACAACTTTATAACTTAGCCTGAGCAGTTTTGTCTGACCTTGGACCATTAAGACTATGTTGCCTAACTGTGAGAATGAAATGCGGAGGTTCTGAACGTGTTTTTTTAGCTGACTTTTATGTGATTGTTTTTATGATTAATTACTAGTATTATTTGCATTATTATTTATGATAATTACTATAACAACTCCTAGGTCAAGAAAAGTTGGGACAAGGTGTAAAAGGTAGATAAAAACACAATACAGTAATTTATAACTTAACTGTGTTTACAGACAAAATTTTATGAGGTTAATTTGACAAAATGCTCTTTCTTTGGACACCTATATTGTCCAAATAAGCTCTCAAGTCTGGATGTTTTTAAAATATCCCTGAAATACAAAGCATCTGTAATGTGTTAAAGATTAAATGGGGTGATTCAGGAACTAGCAGAGAGAACATCAACACTGTGGTCAGCGTGTTTCTACTTCAAATTCTAGGACAAATCTCCTGGCTGACTCTAAATGAGGCTGAACAAAGCTAGATGGCAGATGCCTCATACCCTCCCCATACAGAAACCTGGCTTTACTGGCAACAGAGACAAGTATTTGTCACATCGACCTGCAGTGACTCCCTCCTCCAACACTGCCGTCTAGGCCACAAAGATGACTCCTGCCTGCTGATACTTTATTAATTTGTGAACTCGGTCTTAAACTCAGAGAATACCAAAACAATCTCCCCGTTAATTAAAAATGTTTCTGTCAAAGAGCCACACTCGGATTTTGGCGAGCTCTTTTCCCAACTGCTCAAAAAGCCTGTTCACACCCTCCTGCAATCCATCCATGCAAAAATTACCAGAGTACAAGCGAGCAGCAAGGCACATTCGCAGCTCTCTCTGCTGACGCCCGTAATTTATAAACTATACAGTGAGAGAGGAAATGTACCACGAGGCAAGCGCTCCCTTCAGCAACTCCATTGTTAGTTTGGCATCAATGCATGTGCAGCCAACCCGAAATGTCTTCTTCTTCAGGCCATGTAGGATATTAGCAGTATTGTGTTGGTCAACATGCAGGTCATGGTTCACGAGGCCAAACAGAGTATTGCCAGAGAGTAGCCTTGAGATAAATTACATGGAAGCTACTTGTTATTGTTGGCATCCTCATGTCCCATCATGACCAGTTTTCCCTCCAGCATCACACAGCCAAAATATTAACTGAGGGCTGTTTGCTCAAATCCCTCCAGCCCTATAACTATATATCATCATTTGGTATAATTATATTCCCTGCTTAAGCAAGAGATTAACAAAATGAGGAGTACGTGGGGCAATTATCTGTGCTGTGCTATGATTTCCAGGTCAGTTTCTCTCAAGGTTAATTTCTAGAGGAAGCGGGCCTCAGGCTTTTTTCAGTGACACTATAGTAAAAATCTAATGTTTTTTATACAGTAGTCATTAATGTGAAATAACATTTTTCATGAATCTGCAGGCTTCAGTACTAAAGAGAATGAAAATCCATCTTCAACATTATCTTTTTATATCAATAATTCTATTTTATGCTGTTTGGACTGGTGCAGGTTTTCATTTTACCCACTGACGGTTTTGATTTTCAGTGCTTCTGTTGGCTGGCTCTCCTCGTCTTTTTTCCCCGTTTTTTCCTTTATGCACATGCCCAGATCAGATTTAATCTGTAGGATTTTATGTTAACTCAAACATCATTTATTAGAAGTTCAGTAGCATTAGAAATATCACGGTTTACTGAGGACAGAGATCTTTAAATGTAGAGGGTCAAAAAATAAGTGGGCAGGAGAAATTAACATTTCACATGTTATTAACAGGAGGCTGCTTCATTCAGAGGCATTAGTTGAAATAAAATAGAGAAGATAAAAATAATAGAAGAGATAAGAGTGCAATAAAGTGGAATACACTAAAACAAAACTGAACAGAATGGAATAAATTAAAACAGAGTGGAATAGATAAAAAATATAATAGAATATAACACACAAAATAGATAAAAATAAAAGAGAAAAGAAGAGAAGGGAACAGAAGAGAATAAACAGACCTTATAGCTGTAGAACAGAAAAGGATGGGACTTAAGAGAAGAGAACAGGAAAGAATACAACCAAGTAGACGAGAATATACAAACTCAATTGACTAGAATGGCAAAAAATACAACAGAATGGAAGAGAACAATTGGGATTTAAATAAAAAAGAATGAAACAAATTAAATGTACTGAAACATAACAAAAATATAAATAAATAGAAAAAAATAAAATAACAAAAGAGAAGAGAAAATAATAAAAATACAACAATAAAATACAACAGATACAATAACTGCCACATGGTGCTTTAAGATGACACTACAGTACAGATGAGTGTCTCATGTGAAAGCAGCCTGTACCATTATGTATCATATATATATAAATAGCTCAGTAACTGTATTAGAGACACTCAGGTCACAGCAGAGAAAATTAAGCCTTGTCAGGCTGTAGACAGTTGCTGTGGTTTACACTTGCCAAACACACACTCACATAAACGCATGCACAACATAAAATGGTGCCAAAAAAGACAGAAAGAAGCAAAACTGTGACCAACATGGAACTAAACATCCACAGCGATGGTGGAGCCTTTTGGAGTGCAGCAGGTGTCATTCTAGTGTAATACTGACTGATACAAGCTTCCCAATTATCGCCAACATTTTCTGCTGTGCTGAGCTTTCAAGGGACATTAGTGATTCACTGAAAATTAGGAAGTGAAACCTTGTAGACTCGTGTTCCTATGTTGTGTGACAAGCTAAGCAGTGCATGATCAGTCCACCTGACTGAAGCCTGGGGAGGCTTTCTTTGCTGAGAACACAGGTCTTTGAATCATCCTCCAGGGAAAGAATTGTGTCATTTCCTCAGAAGCCACAGGCGCCCACAATGCACAATATGAAATGCATGATATTGCTATTTAATAGATGTTTATTCACTTTGCTTCCTCAGCCCCCTCTAGCCAAAACTGCAGCTAAGACATTCAGCTCACAACTCCTCCACTTTTTCTCACCCCATTTGCCTGATAATAAGCAGGGACGCGTCTTCTGATGATGGAAATTCTCTGTGTTTAATCTACTTTGTGCAAATGCTCCGTCACCCCCTGCATACACTTCAAACTTTCTACAATTTCCTGAGGCAAAATATTCGTGCGCTGAGACTGATAGTCGAGCTTCATCATGTCTTCTGTTTTTACTACCTTAGAGCGAGACAACTGCTCCTCCAGCCCATTTTTTCCTCCTCGACATTTGGTGTGGCCCTGAGATAAATTTTAGAGGAATGTTTCAGAGCTTTTACAAGACATTCTATAATGAGCTGAGGGTCATTTCAGACCATTCACAAAAAAAGGCCATTATGACAGTGTTTTTCAGAACTTTTCTAGGCAAGAAACGGTTGAGAAAGTGAATAGAGCAATTGAAGACATTTTTTCAAAAACATGAGATGGAGCTCAATCTAGAGTCAAACCATTTTCAAATGATTGTGTGGTCTGTATCACTGTGTCACAGGTTTGTCTTATGATTACTTCAGTGTGAAATGACTTGCCTTGACTGCTGAGAGGGTTGGAGGTTTTACTTACAAAACTACCATAAAAGGCTCAAAGGAACAGTGAGCTTTCTGTGTTTGCCAAGTGGCAACCTCCATAGCTGAAACATGAAGCAAACGTCCAAGTGCCAAAAGTTGCAGTTCCTCAAACGACCACTTAAGGCTGGCTCCAAAAGTAAATTAATCCCAATTAAGTCTCATATTACAGGGGTGAACTTTACAGCAGAAAAACTGCCTGGTACAAAAGACAGTTTTGGCCTGTACAGATAATTTCTCCATTAATGACAACTAAAGGGTTGTGGATTTTTACACAACTCACTTCCTTTTATATTAAGAAATTTTATTTAGTTGATAAACTATAAGACTTAAAATTATTTATAATTAAGGGGGTGACTGTTTTGTGACAGCAGCTGCTCGCTGTGTTTCTCTATCGTTGGCAAAAATGTGTTTCTTCCCCAGCTCTACCGTCTCCTCAAAATACTGTCATTTCTGGCTCCAAAAAACCAAGATGGCAGCCACCATAATGCCAAACTCAGAACATCAAAATGGCAATCCACAAACAAATGGGTGATGAGACAGTTCCTCTGTTGATTCTTTAATGTAGCCTACGGGTTTGTTATTTGATGTCTTACCAAGTGTCAAATGAGATAACTGACACTGCTCTCATGTCTTTATGCTAAGTTCAGTAAGCCTAGCATAAAGGCTAAAAACAAGGCACAAGCTAGTCCATTTCTTTCCAAAGGTAAAAAATAAATAAAAACAATCAACAAACACTTTTGTAGCTCACTTATTAATATGGTTAATCCCCTTTTTGTATCTTTCCTAAAACTAAAGTGTGAAACTTGACAAGTGTGAAACTTGAGTTGAAGCCGTTTTGGCTATTTCTTGCACTCTAAATAAAGATCAGCGGAGAAATAGAGACTCAAGGAAATTGCTTTAGCACTTTGTTTTTGTTCAGATAAAACAAACAATAGGCTTAAATAATGTGTTAGCCTTATTAGTGATCTTTAAAAGTGCTTGTAGGTGGATATTGTCAGACACAAGCAAAATGTTTCCTCTTGTGTCCACTCTTGTATTAGCATGTGTTAGCCTTCAGCAGACGGCTAGCTTACCGCTGACTGTAGTTTTTAACTTGATGAACAAACATGAAGCGCACTGATAATTAGACACAGCTTTATATTTGTCCAATTTGTGATGCATTATATATGCATACAAAATTAATCAACTGTAATTTAAGTGTTAATGTGTTTCTAAAAGCACAACATCCTCCATAAAGAAACACTGATTGATTTTTGGCCACTTGAGGGTAGCAGAACAAGCTGCAAACACATTACAGGGGTGAAGGTTTTATAGTTTAATACTGTTAAATATAAACGTTAAATAATATCTGTCAAACAGTTTTAAACTTTTCATGCGTGAAATGAAGGAAGTGGATTGTGCTTTTGTTCACTACGTGTAGCTAATAAAAGCTATAGATACAATATTGCATTATGTTCTTGCAATAGTGCACAAAAAAGGATTTTAACAGAGATAAAAGTCAAAAAGAAACAGCAGGCTAGTTATTTTCACTGTGGTCACAACCTCTACCTCAGGAGTTAAATAACACTGCATGTGCGTAAATGGACTGAGAGCTTACTCTAAGGGTTAAATCCATTTGATACTGAACACTGTTGAGAAAAACTGTGCATGTTCTATTCCCTCTCACACTATAACTCCTGATTTCCCTCCTGATGATCTGATCAAACAACTCGATCTCCCCCTCCACCATCGTGACCCTCCCCTACCTGGTAGAAGGCTCTGAGGTGTCGATTTAAAATAGAAAAGTTCTGGACTCTCAGCATGTGATCATCTCTCTCACTGTCATACAGCCTCTCCACCTTGGGATTTGGGTCTCTGGGAAAAACATGGAAAAGACACCATGGTGAATTTACTACAGCTTGATCAAACAGCCCAGCACCGTGTCTCTAGATGAGAATTTCTTACGCAGTGGTGCATTTAAGCAGAGGGTGAATAAAACTTTAATGAGCCTGAGTAGCAGGCAGTGAGAATCCACATGCAGTTATTTGTTGAAATAACATGGCTTAGGTCAAGCCAAATTAATCAGCCGCTCGGCAAATACTGACAAAGATCTTGTCTTGCCAGTTGAGAAAGAAAAGGTTTTTTTTATCCTGCTGAAATTTAAACATGAAGATAAAGAATTAATTAAAGATGACTAACAGGCTTGCACAGAAACCCATTTCATGATTCACTGGAAATATATGGCAAATATGAATGGGGTCAGACATAATGCCATCTTTTCAGAACAATGCAAGGTTACAAAAGGGAATGATGAACGTTACACAAAATTCATGCAAGTATAGATCAAAACTTAGAGTCTCCAGCCATGCTAGCAGCTCTATACTCTGTGAGACACGTAGTGCTTTGAGTTTTATGCTAATGTTGGCATCCTGACATGCTAAAAATGGCAATGCTAACTGATGTGGTATAATGTTTATCAGGATCACCATCTTAGTTTAGCAGTGTGCTGACATTAGCTGTTTAGCAGTGAACACAAACTGTCTCTGCAATTATTTTTAGTCATAAAACAGAATTGGACAAATAAAAACATTCTAATGATGGCCCTAAATTACATACCAGTGATTACAATTCAATCTACGAGAAATGGATTCGTTAGTGGCAATCCATCCCATGGTTGTTGAGGCATTTTGTTAAAGAATTTAAAGAACACAAACGTAAATCCCAATGGGGGACTGGAGGAAAAGTCAGGGGATGACCACTATTCATTATCTAAGGGGCCATGAAAGCTAATGAATGTACCAATTTTAATGGTAGTGGTTAAAAAAAGTTGTTGAGATATTTCGGTCTGGACTAAAGTGATGGAACGACTGGCAGACTGACATCCCTACAGGCATGCTGCTAGCATGGCTAAAAATCCAATTACACTTACTTTTTAAACGCTTTAAGTGGTTCTTCTCTCAAAAAATGGCCTTTTAGTTTAATCTGAAATTGGGTTTCCACATTTTTAAAACTTACCTATTAAGGTCACTCCAAACTTCCACAATTTGACTGAAAACTAGCCCCTTAAGTTGTTTTTATTTGTATTTTTACATGACAGATTGACTGGGAGATGGTCTCATATGTTTATCACTTAAGTTCTTATTTTCCCTTTTCTAGTCACCACTCCCATTGCAGCCGGTGCAGGGCTGAAAGCCAATGAACCGAGAAACTCTTGATCAACCTTACATGATCCTCATGACCTCATTGAGGAAAATCCCATTGGTCAGCCTCATGTAGCGGTCCCGTGCACTCTGGGAAACTGTGTTTACTTCCATGTACTGGCTGTAGAGCGGGATGCCGTCTTCCCTCTCCACCATCTTATCAAATAGTTGAACCTGTGAAAGACAAGGAAAGATTATGTTGTGCACCAGGAGGTGGACACAGGCAAGGAAGACGGATACAGGAGGAGAAAGAAGGTAGAGAGACAGGGAGGGAGATGGAGAGGGAAACACTTTCACACAGGAAGCCACTTGAGTAGGTGCACCTGTCTGGACAGGTGGGATCTGTGCTCTCACACTGGGAAGCACTTCACAGTGACAGGCAGCCAAGCAGGACCGCAGCCAAGGTCTCTCTCGCTCTGCTAGGAAGAGCTGTGCCAAAGCAAACTGCAATATAATGAGGTTTATTCCCACCTGCACCTTCTAAAAACTGCACTGTCTGTAAACAGAGTAACAAGCTCAAGTCGCTTCAGCTGATGAGGTGAAGCAGAGCAGCTCGAGTCGCTGCGTGACAGGATAAACAAAGAGTGGCTACAGTGGACGTCCTTCAGCATATGTGAAGCAGGGCGACAGCTCTCATGTCAGTGAATAGCTACCATGCTGAAGTGCCCTTGAGCAAGCACTCTGCCAGCTGCGGGCTTCCTGTTGAACCTGACCTCTGACCCCTCTTTGGCAGAGAGCATCAACAAAGTGAAAACCCCACAAGGTTCAGCACAGTATCACATTATATCATGAATACCGTGCAGGGAGCAGAGAGAGGGGGAAACACGTCCCCTGGGGCTGATTGGTTTCCCATGAGAAACCCGGCTGCTATGAACTCAACAAATATTCGCCAGGCTTTAGACTTTATATCCACTTGAACACACAGAGTAAAACTTTGTATTATTTTCAAATCAAAGGAAGCCCAAGGACACGGAAGTTTTAAGCGGAGGAGAAAAAATGCTGGTCATTAAGAGGCGAGGGAAGCTGTCAAAAAGCAGAAGTAGGGTGTTTGTTTTGTTGTACACAAAAGCAAGAAAGCCGTATCTAGGCTTTTCTTTTAGCTGTTTTTTAGACTCTTTCTTTTACATTTATCTCAGTGAATATAACTGGGAAGTCGACTGCTGAGAAAGATAGTATGAAAGTATCTGTGGCGTGCAGTAAAACACTTTTTAGGCGACCTCAGACCTGGTCAGTGCTCAAGGCAGATTTCTACACCCTTTCAACACGTTTGTTCATGTCTCACTGTCTTGAGAAATGATGACCGTTTCTCTAAACGAAAGCGATAAATGATAGTAAATGACGTACCCACTGCGCCAACGCACTTTCCATGAATTCCTCTATTATCTCCATAATGTTAGAGTCCATTGTTGGGTCACGAGAGCTGTGAAACTCTACAGAAGGCAATTAAGAAGTATTATCAACTCTCCGCGTGCATTGAATCACAGAGAGGGAGTCCATGTTGTGTCAAGTGAAGTAGTTTGACATTTCTGTGGCCCTTCCCCAGCCTCCACCTCGCTGTCTCTTCCTCTCTGCGTGTGTCAGTTAGTTTCATTGCAAAACCACACCGGAATTTTCAAAACGCACGTTGCCTTTTTTTGCGTCTGTGTGAGTGAGCCGACATTATCACACGCCCTCCCCTCCCAAACGGCTAAGAGATCTTTTAAAAAAAAAAAAAAAAATCTTAAATAGGCCTATTTTAACAATGCCAAAAGAGCGTCAGGTTTTGTATGCAGAGATATATAATCTTGGGCCTCTTTATGACAAGTGTTTATGCTCGATATATTTTTTAATGAGTTCAGTCTATATGTAGCTACAAATGTCTCCGTACAAATGACTTAATTTCACAGGCAACATGCCACAAACACGTAGCATGTGTGAAACAGCAGGCCATTTGCGTTAGAAACACACTTAGCGCTACATTTATTTATCCCCAATAACTTAGCGGTTTCCCCACCAATATGACGACAGTTTTAACGTGAGTTATTATTACCATTATTGAAGTTGTGAGAGCTGTAGTGTTGCCAGTTTTGCTCCAAGCCCTCATTAAAACACAGTCTAAGCAAATTCAAGCACTATGCAACAGCGACCTCTGGTGGTTTAAAGTAAAAGTACCTGTTTGCCTATTTTAAAAAATCATTGCGTCATTATTTCCCTTTAAAATCAGAGGAGGAAGTGCAGCCTCATTTATATTTTGGTGCTGCACTTCCTGTAACATGAGCACTATTTGAAAAAATCTCCTGTGTATTGGTGCATTTATCATATTGTGGAGACTCATTAGGTGGTGTAGAGTGGTATAATAACATGAATATGGTGTGTTTGAAGTATCCATTTCTAAACAAAAATGGTGAATATTTTTTCTCCTCTTTTCCTGATAACTGGGATTTTAAATTTAATAGAATTTAATATGAAGGCTAATTTAATTATAAGAAAACTAAATACATTAACTACATCGCTATATGGCTTTATGTTACTGTAGCCATAATCATGCAAAGTAATATGTTTGACTGATGTGACCATGTCTTGTGTTTTATCATTAAAGAACATGTCTCACTGCAACTGAAGGCATATTTATCTCGTGGAAATAAAATAAGACATTCATTGACCTTATTCTGTGATAGAGTTTTATTTCAGGAGAATGAGCACACATTGAATGTACCTGTAGCTAGGACAGATCACCATGACATATCCTTTGCAAATAAAAAGCATTTAGAAACTGTTTCGCTTTATAAAAGAAATTCCCACATGTGGTATCAGTGTGCTGTTGAGTGCATTGCTGCGTGCTGTCGGTGTGTGCTGATACTGCTTGTGCAGCAGTTCTGGGATTAACAATACAGGGATTATCAGATTGTTTCAGAGCTGCGAGAACAGACGAGATGACAGCTTCATATAGGGCACCACACTCACACGCATGTATACACACAAACACACACACTTAATCCAACTCTCCTTGCCGAACTGAGATAACCCGCACGCAGGGAATTCACTCTATTGTGATATGTGTACAAAAGGAAGCCAACTCTGCTCAGCCGTTAAAAACTTCTACCTTTAATATATAATTCATGTCTCCATTTTTAACAGGTTCCAAAGCATTTCATTGCAGTTTAGTACAAATTCTACAGCTGGATGATGAGTAATACAAATGCAAATGGGATGCACATTGAGCGTTATGTGACTGCACCAAATTTTAGCCAAATGTCAAAAGTTTTTAAATAAAGTACGTGACTGTACTCACCTCTAGTTACAATAAAAAGTACAATACATCTCCTGAACAGATTCTCTGATGGTAACAAACTCATGAGGTCCTGCACCGAGGAGATGTGTGTTTTGGTGTCTGTGCAGGGCCTGATAAGATTCCCTCTGCATTGCCTTATTTTGGCCATGTGGCTGTTGCATTGGTGGATCATTAGTAAAGCCGAATGTGTCAAAACCCAACAGGTGTTCTACCTCCCGCCAGCCAACTCACATAACCAAGAAATCTCAGACACTGCATCCCTTCCTCCTCAGCTCATATTTGAATAATTTTCCCCTCTAGCTGGCAGGAGTAGGTGAAGCAGCCTTCTCCGCAGTGTTATCAGCGCCCTTCTCTGTGTCTGCAGACTCTGCGGTGGTGGTGGAGTCGACCTGAGCGAACTTCAGTATGGTGAGGGCTTGAGCTTTGAGGTCTTCAAAGGTTTCCTTCACACCCTTCTCCAGGAGATAACCTTCACTGTCGCCCTCTGGATCCTCCAGAGCCATGGCTCCTTCTACGGCCGTCTGCAGGTACCGCAGGCTAAAAAGCACTGACAACTGGACAGAAAGATGCAGAAAGATACTGTAAGAACTGCATCTGAAATCAGTGTCAGCATGAAGTGTTTGTCACTGAATGAGAAGGTCAAAAGGTAGATAGGTCCATAAAAACTGACTTTTTATTTGATGCTGATTTTTTATTTAATCCAACTGTCATCAACCAAACACATATTTATAAATGGGGCGCATATTTGCACATTCTAATCTTAACTCGATGTTGCTTTTCTTTGTGTTATTTATGAAAAAAGGACACATTTTCTTTGCCTTCTAATGGAAACAATGCAAGTTATTATTTTTTATGGATTTTGATTTTAGTTCAGTAATGAGGTTGATTTACTCTTACCTTGGAAAAATCAATGCGATTATATCGGTAATCATGCTTTACTACAGGATTACATGCATTATTATATTCACACTTTTAAAATAGTGTACCCAATGAACCCATGCAATCACTTTTATGTCCCACACCAATGAAATAATGAGTTAGAGACTGTATGAAAGCTATTGTATGTGGGGTCTGGAACTGTATTGT
>JAQLOL010000026.1:15496723-15522338 GCA_029783665.1 Naso thynnoides | reverse complement strand
AAGTTCAAGTAGGGTCTTAATCTGCAATTATTTGGCAAAAGTAAAATTAGCCAACCTCCCTGCCCAAATCATTTATTAAATGCCCTCCTGCACAGAGTGGGTTCACTTCTCCAAACTTTGAAATCCAAACAACAAATAAAGCTAGGTAAATTAGTTGTGACACAGTCACTGCTGTACAATATATTATTGTTTCTTCTCATGCTTCCTCTTCCCTTTTTTGTTTGATCTCAGTCTGCATGACTCAAAGCAGCTTTTTTGGCTTTTGCTTGAAAATCAGACATCAGCTCAGCTTGAGATCTTGTTAACTCTCCACACGGCAGCTGTCTTTCCCCCTCACGATGGACTAGAAAAACACCACTCTGAGCTGCTGCATTTAAAAGTATAGATTGTTTGACTCGCTGTAGGCTTCGTGTAATGATGCACACCTGAATGTGTGTGCAAGCCTACTGTTCCCGCCTGAGGCCTTGTTTATTATTTGAAAAGAAAGTCAGTGCTGTTATTTGGATTGAAAGTTTATTGTTTTGACTAAAAGATGTGAATCAGTGGGTGTCAACTGAGTTAGCTAGCAATGTGTGCATCTGTAGACAGCCATTATCTAAAGTTCTGATGAAAGGGTTGTGTGTGTGTGTGTGTGTGTGTAATCATGTGAAAATGTAGAAAGTGTCCCACACTGTGATGGGTTCCTGGAGGAGCAAACATCACAGAGTTTTAAACGTTCAGTGAAAAACAACAAATATCAATGAACACTATGTTTACTCCATTTTACCACATTTACAGGAGTGCTCATCCCGCATCCCACCTGTATCAAGATGACTGACAGCACACCAGGACCTGTAGAGTTCATCAGTTCCATGTAGTAGTCGATCAGAGCCTGCCTGCAGCCACGGATGTGCAGGTTGAGCTCCTCTGCTTGGTAGTCGTAGCTGAAATGGGCGGTGTTATCCGTCAGGCGGTACTGCAGGCAGGGGCGAGGGGAGGCGGGGTTACAGCAGCTGAAAGGGACACCATCCAACAGGTAACGTCCATCCACGTTACTCCGGATACGGCTGGAGACAGAGGAGGAAAGGATGGTGGAGAAAATGTGATAAAAATGGGAGAAGAGTAAGAGGATGGACATAGAAATAAAGGGAAGAGGAGACAGTAGCAGGTGCATTTATTTCATTAAAGGTGAAACACATAAGATATTGTGCTCAAAGTTTTGGTCAGTGCACACTTGACATTAATGAAAAATGAGCAGTGCCTCAATAGGTGTCATCGTGTCATAACCTACAACCTCCTTTTCACTCGCTTTATGACCAACTTCTCCATTCAATTCTGTCATTCTCTTCAAAAGCAAAGGACAGAGCTATTTTTAATACACTCTTCCTCCCCTTTCACATTATTCTTTTTCTCCCAACATCCCTCCATCCTTCTTCTAACATATTGTTTGACCTTTTGGGATGTAATGTCTATTTATCTGTCACTCATCTACACCTCTCTTTCACTCTCCTCTCTTTGCTGTGGAGCCCTCATGAGTGCGTTATACCGCCTTGCATCTTGTAATCAGCTCATTTCTGTGTTGGTATTCACTCACTCCTTGACGTCCTTGGAGGTGAAGTCCAGGTATCTGCTGCTGACCCACTGAACTTCAAACCAGTCCTTGAAGTTGTTGTTTCCACAGCAGCGAAACTCCATCTGTAGACGATCAATGGTCTCTTTCTGAAAACAACGGCCTGGCACGTCTGTGTCCTTGTAGAACCGAATACCATTCCTCAGGCCCACCTGAAAGAAGACAAGAGAGGATGTTTATCTCATGTATTTCAGAATTATTATGCTGTTCTTTTAACTTGTCAAAAGACAACAAAGCGTCTTGGTATATCAAAAATTCATCGGTTTTTAGTTTAATTTGAAATCTTCTTGTGTGTAAATGTCATCTGGTTTGTTAGTTAAATTCTTTGGCATTGTAAATTAGATAATTGGCATTAGTGATTAAAGTCATTAAAACTCTTCATTTTAAGGCCAGATTTGCATCTATTGTTCAGTTTAATCACCAACTTAGAAGGAAGCAGGTTTTGTCTTTAGTTGATGTTTTAAAGAACCCCATCATGTCACAGGACAAATTGTTGTACCACAAGGCTATGCTGTCACCCTTCACATATCACCCAGCCTGGTGACCGCACCTTCAGGGATTCCTCCAGCCTTCCTTGCAGGGCGTAACTGAGCACTACAACGGTGAGGAGCAGACAGCAGAGCAGTGCGGCCGCTGCAAACCAAAACAGCAGGAGAACTTTCCAACGGGGGAAGCGGCTAGCGTCCAAGGAGTCCTGACACACACGACTGGCAATCCAGTTAGTGCCCATAGAGGCCAGGCCCACCATCATCAGGATGTTGGGCACCACGTGGATCTCTGTGTTGTCCATCACCTTAAGAGAGGAACAACTCAGTTAAAGATAATAAGCATCCACAAGAGCAGCTAGTGGAAATTGCAGGTCACTTTGTAATTTCCTGTACTCATTTTAGAAATAATAATCCTTTATTTAATTAGTCTTATCTATCATAAAAAAGACTTTGGCAACCAACTTATTAAATTAGCTGCTGATAAAGTGGATGTTAAGGCTACTACTATTAATATAAAATGAGATTTCAAAGGTGTATCAGCTGTAAAAGCACCCTTGTCCCATTGTTGATTTAAAATTACTATTGAAAAAGCTTAGCCCAGATTTGCCACCTTCTAACACAATCATCCTGTGTACTGATCCAGCCAGGGGGTTGGGGTTGGATAAACAATCTCAGCCTCTGGGTGCTCTTTGAGAAGAAATAGTTTCCGTTCCATGTGGAATAACCACTTTTGTCAATGATTTGTGCCAGTGAAAGTGCAAAAGAAAGCGTTTGAAGGATGTGTTTGTCTGAAAAAGGGGATTAAGCTCATCCTGTAAGCTTTTCTTGCTTCCTGACTCTCATCTGTACACTAACTCAATAACACTTTACTGCAGAAATAAGAGATTATGGAATCTGGTTTTCTCTCTGTAGATCAATAACTATCTGAAGGCATGTGCGCATGATGGCCTGCAGCTTTCCTGTGCAGCTGAATGAATATCAATGCATTCGACCTATCCCAATCAATCTGTGATCAATTCAGCCCAGTGGCTGGTTAGCTTAAACGAATGCAGCAATCTTGAA
Organism: Naso thynnoides; assembly: GCA_029783665.1. Lineage (NCBI taxonomy): Eukaryota > Metazoa > Chordata > Actinopteri > Acanthuriformes > Acanthuridae > Naso > Naso thynnoides. The sequence continues at coordinate 15,519,179 of JAQLOL010000026.1, read as the reverse complement.
AAGCTCATGACCTTCACCTGCTGGTCACATGACCTGAATTCAATGCACACTGAACCGCAAAGACTTTGGAAAAACATGTTGATTTTTTGGTAACACAGTTTTGACACACTGTGTCCTCGTGACTTAACATGCATGAATGCATCTGAGTGTCGCTGTGTCCATGTTTACCCTTGTTTTGTGGGTGTATATGTGTGTGTGTGTGTGTGTGTGTGTGTGTGTGTGTGTGTGTGTGTGTGTGTGTGTGTGTTGCATGTTTGTATTTAAGATTAAGCTGCAGAGAGTTTGAATAAAAGTCACTGATAAGCGGCAGCGCAGCACACTCAGTAAATAACCAAGAGCAAAGGCAAAAGTCTGAGCATATAAACCCTTGTTGATGTAATTTGTGTCACTGTGTTTAGACTTGGCCCTCTAGTCTTTAAGCTAACATTGCATTAATCTGTGTGTGTTTGTGAGCATATTCCCCGCTCTCTACCTCTGCCCTGCGGACCAGCTCTGTCTTGAGGAAAACTCCCAGGCAAAAGATGAAGATCCCGCATAACACAGCCAGCCAGGACAGAAGCCACAGGCCCTGAGCCAGGCGTACCCGCCGCTGCTGGGTGAACTTCATCTTCAACAGCACCATGGCTCACTACCTCACACCAAATCAAGACACAGACGGGAGAGAATGGTAAGAGAAAGGGAGCAAGAGAGAAGAGAAAGGAGTTCAAAAATAAAGGGCAAATCCAGAGGAGACCAGCGGTATGTACAGAGACAAACCCTACAAAGGTCACAAGAGGGCAGTTTTGATGTTGCAGAAGCACAGCGGTCAGTGCGGGCCTTGTTCTTGTTGTTTGTTGAGTTATTAGCAGGTTGAGCTCATCTAAGTTGTTCCAGGTGGAGGGATAAGCAGGTAGATCCCTTAGATGGTTAAAGACACAGTCGACCTCAGAGGATAATCCAAACACTTTCGCTTGAATGCTGAAATTGTCCCAAAATTATTTTTAAGATCCAAATCATGCAGCAAAAACCACAGGAAAATGTAAGAAATTTTTTTTGGAGAACAAGGTTAAGAAGAAAAAAGATATTCCTTTTTTCAGAGAAGACAGGTTTTCCCCTCAAATTGTTCGGTCACACTGTCGTAGCCCCCCCTTCAAGCTGAAACCAATGATTTCGTCCTCGTGACGTGATGTCGTCTTTTGATGGCGCCCCTCTGGGTCTGTGCATGTGTGGCGCCCCCCTAAACCGCTGTACCCATGGCTGGAGGACACGTAGACTGGCCAAAGTCGAGAGTTTGGAACCGTAATCCCCCCATCAGAGTCCCTGGGATCCTATTAAAGTCCAGGGGCCAATGGGAAAGCAGGCCAGTGTCTGATCAGCAAACTTGTTCTGATAGACAGGTAGTATGGGAGGGACTGTTATGACAGGTGGACTTACCTTCAACCCATCAGGACAGGCTGCACACAATGGATGCCTTAGAGACTGAAATGGTGTCATTGTTACAGTTGACTGTGTCTGAAGAAAGCAATTTCATGAGACATGTCAGTGCGAGAAAAGGGTAGAGCTGTCAGCAACACTAAATGGTTTTACGACACAATAAAGCAAAGATACACAGCAAGAGGAGAGAGGGATCATTTAAAACATGCATAAAAGCCACAGGTTTGACAAATTGGTTGGAACCAGAATCTCAAGATTTGCCAGTATGTGAAGTGCAAACTGAGGGTTCAGTGGTAAAGGTTCAGGTTTGATCAAGGTTGTGGCCATGGTTAGAATAGGTCTCCAGCAAATATATGTGACTGTAAGCAATTTGTCCAAAAAGTAAATTTGTGTTTGTGTTTGTTATTTGATCATTTTGCCTCTTTGTGCCTTTAACAGTTATTTGGATGAACCATCTTTGAGGGGTGAATGTCTCTTTGGTGGAACTGCCATTAAATGAAAAACCCATGTTGGTGAAGATTCTCAGTCCTCCAGCTCATGGTATTCTAAAGGAAAACAAACTGAAACAAGTCCCGTCGCCTACAATAAAGCATGTAGAAATGATGAACCTCAACTAATAAATCTAGTGGAGTTAAAAGTACAACATATCATTCTGAAATGTAGTGAAGTACAAGTGTAATGTAGTATAAAACATACATAGTATAAACACTATAACCCAACTCAGTCTAAACTAAATAAGTCTGTTTCAAACTTACAAAGATGAAAATCTACTCTTGTATAAATAAACATCAAAAGATAACTGAAGGTACCTCTGCCTTTGTTTATGTCTAGAATTAAGTTTCCCATGTGTGTTGACTGCTTCCCTTAATGCAGCCCACATGCACTTAATAATTTATTGACTCAAATGAAGTGAATACCGTTCCATAATTGATGTGGGGGGGTGATTATGCAGAGGCTGGATCATGTAAAGTGAAAGTAAGACAAGGGAGATGAGAGTAATGCTTGTATGGGATTATGAACACAGAGCTGTAGGGAGGGCGGTTGGTGGGGCTGCATCAATAGGATTAAACTGTTATTAAAAGTATTTATGACAGCTTGAGTTGGAGCTATAGTTAGATTGAAGCCAGTCTTGTGTTACCAGCTCTGCAGGCACATTAAAGAGAAAAATAAAATCTCACCTCATGTATAGAGATCGTCAATTGATGTGCTTTTACCTCACCAGCACACATCACATTTGCACTTACATCTTTACAAAGGGAGATAAATGGAGGGGTATGCTTATTCCAACGTTATTAAAGAAAGACTTTCCCCCTCTAATGGCAGAAAAGTTAGCCAGCGTTTGTGCAACATTTTATTAAGAGAAAGATATCTTAATACATCAAACTAAATGGTTATGCAAGGCCTGAGAGATCTTGGGGATTTTGGAGATACCAATATTTTAATACAGCTGAGAATAGCAATACTGGTATATAGAGACAACAAAGTCCTGATTGATGCTTGAAATTAAAAGAGAAGAGAGAACAAGAAATCATGAATAATGATCAGACGTCTGTAATCTGAAATGTTGCATTAATTAAAGATGATTATTTTTATTGGTAGAGGAGCTGAAATGACACAGTTACATGTTGAATTGATGCAGACTCGCAATGTCCATAATTGCATAATGCGATGGGCAAAATGTTCACTGATGAAAGATGGAGGCAATACAGACTAAAATAATATTAAAGTGTTGCTGCTGCGCTCAACCAGTTTACACTGTCACAATAATGCTACATAAACTTCATGTGTAACAGCTTAAAACATCTACCTCATAATATTTTAGGAAGGAAGGAATGTAGCATATATACACATACACACAATCAATAAATATTGAACACATTTTACATTTTCTGCTAACTTAAAATTATAATTTACATGAAACATTTTAATATTAATAACTTCATATCAGTTTAAACATAGCATTTCCACATTAAAATGTCTAGTACCTACATCTTTGTTATATATATTGTTCAGTTGTGTACCTAAATTATCCCAGGTGTTTCTGAAATCTGTAATTTTAGTCAAGGTAAGGATGAATTTCATTTTGTCTCACCTTGCTAAATTCAAGGAGTGAGCAAGGGACTCAACACAAAGAAACAAACCCCCGTGATCCCTTGCTACTTTGCAACATCATTAAACTGCATCTATTGTTTTCAATGATGTTCAGTGTTTTAATGACTGAAAAAACTTTTGGGCCAGAAATTACATATTGTGTGTTTAAGGGCAGATTTCCCGTTCTGAATGCCAGTTATTAACCTGCTTCCTATAGCTCAACATTTGAAAAGTACAAATGTAAAAAGAAAAGTGGAAATAAAATCTTTTTCATTGATGTTGACATTGATGAAGCCACCTGCAGTTGTTAATAGATGAGTCTTAAGAACTCACTGAAGAGTGTGAAAGCATATGAAGCACAATTGTAGGAGTTAGCTTCGTTCTTCAGGCAGCTTCAGCAGTATGTATTGAATTATGCCAAATGATAGCAGAGCGATCTCTTTACTAAAATAAAATTCTGAGACAAGCTGCCCTGACAAGGGGCTTCACTTGTTGAATAATATTATTTTGCCAAACTCAGGAGTGATTCTTAAGTATACTATACAATAGACAGATGATGTCTCCTTTAAAAAAAAACTCACTTTCACTGTGCTTTCACTGCATGTATAAAAGTTCAAGTGCAGCTGTTGAGTGCAGTATTGAACAAAGAGCTGCTTCTCTCTAAAATGATGCTTTCATCTATAAAAAAAGGAGAAAAATGAATTTTAAAAGGTGATTATTCATCAACTTGATGTCTATTATACTGACAATAATGGAAGAGTCATTTCATCTCTTAGTACTGGCACTTAACTACACTCACAGGTCTTTATGATTCTCCCTGTTGTCCACAGTGACAATGGAGACTTGGAGACAATGGAGATGATATTTTGATCAACGTGCCATTTGTTAATTTGGGAGGAAATTACAGTGACACTGGGAAAGGGAATAGACATGGCACAATTTTTGAAATGACTGCTCAAATAAAAATATTTAAAAAATGAAAAATAGTTTTCCGCAATACTATTGAACCTTCTTATCACTGCATTTTTTAAGACTTCGGCATTTCAACTGGTCTGTTTTTTACTTATTTACTGTACAGCTTAAAGTGGGTTTTTTTTGTGAAAAGTGCTCTCTAAACAGTTTTTTAAATGTTTTTTTGAAAATCTTTCAAATATCATTTTTACGCTTTAACATCATACAAAGAATTTTCTGTCTTTCACCCTATGAATTCTCGCAAATAAAATACTTTTGGCACCTACAAGGACATTGCATACAAGTACATTATATACAAGCGCGAAAACTGATTCTCTTAGTTGCAGCAGAGCAATTTTGGGAAACCAGCGTCTGAATCTGACAGCAGTGACATAAATGAATAAATATACATTTCAATGCAATAAAAGGAATATACATTCATCCTGCCATATTTTCAAATGACACTTTCAGTCTGCCATTTTGCCTGTATGTGGCGCTCCAGCCGCCCACTCCTGCCCTCCCTGTTGCTCCCTCCCTCCTCCCGCCTCTTTATGTGGCTGCAGCTGCTGCATGAACTCATCCAGGATCTGCTGGGCTGTCATGGACGTCACATTCACAACGTCCTGCTCCAAAAGTGCTACCTTTACTCCCCCCTTCCCAGCCCTGCTGTCACCACCCACATGGGCCTGCGTGGGGTTCAGAGGGGTGTCAGCATGGTTGGTGCTCAGGGGAGGCTGCTGTTGGCTTTGGGGATAGAGAGGCTGCGACCTGGCAGCATAACTGGCAGCCATTTTCTTATAGATAGCAGTGCTGATGTCAGCTACAGACAAAGGTGGGCTTTGTCTGGACTCATGCTCTGTGGGACTCCCTTCAGTTCCTGTTGTTGGCACCCCCTGCTTAAATGGTATGAAGGCTGTGGCTCTCTGCAGACCTGCCTTTGATTTTGTCAACCAATCATGTGCTGCTTCCTCTATATCAGGAGCACGGGATTGGCTGTCTGCTTGTGGAGAAGTGGCAGAATGGCTGATTGGAGCCGGGGTTGTCAGAAACTTCTGTATGGCTTCAGCTGAATCAAAGTGCTTCTCCAATAACTCCTTTATCAAGCACGGCACCTAAAGTAAAGACACCAAACACACACATTAACTCTGAATTCAGTTCAGGCATCATTAGAAGAAAACGTAAGCTGCCCTGCATTGGTCCAGGTTGTTCTGCACCTTTAATATGTATAAAGGTATAAACCAGTGCTTCCCAACTTTGGACTTGTTGAGCAGTTCATGGTTGTGGCTCTTTTCACAGCTTTCAGATGTCTTTAAGTTGTTGCTGGTCTTACTAAAGAGACATTTCCCCTCTAAACTTCTCACATGGTTCCAGTTTTAGGAACTATTCAAAGACCAGATATTTCACAAAAAAATATAAAAGACATTAAAACAGATTTTTGTAGCAGAACTTCTTTCCCCTCCACCTCAGATTTTTCATGTTGCCATTTGAAAGGACCCGACCTTCAGATCGTAGCTACTCAACTAAACTCTCCAACCTTATATAAAATATTTTTTAAAAACTGTCTCCTAAACCATCTACAAAATTAAAATTGCAGATGAATCAATATTAACCATTTAACTGCGAAATGCATGACAATATATTAGTCACAGTGGGCATTTTATTGCAGAACAAACACCTTTTCTTTGCTCCTACCTAAGCACAATGTTTAATGCACTTTTACTCATCATGTTGAAGTTTTACAAAGCATCTGAGAACAGACCACTGAAAACAGCACTTAGACTTGAGTATCTTTGGTATTTGACAGCGCTGTTATCAAATATTATGCAAAACACTATCAAGTACTTTTAATGATATTATAGAAATGTGGTGAAGATGATATATACATTTTTAAATATGTTTTTTTTTTAACTTGTTAGGCTTAAGTAAACATTAAGCACCCATTTACTGTAGGAAAAAAGGAAACAAGCTAATACATATGATCATGCATTAATGTAAGAGGACCAGAAGCAAAAATATTTTGAAGCATGAAGTAGGCATGTATGTCCAGTAGATGGCACTGTGCTCACATTAATGTTCTCCAGGGCTGCTATGGTCCTGTGGGCGTCCTCCAGTTCGGAACTCAGCTGGGACACACGGTTCTGTAGGTACTTCCTCTCATTGCTCAGGCTCTCTGACTGCACACACACACAAATATAGATAGCAAGACGATCAATATGAGGACATTAACATAAAAGCAGCTTATGTTTTGAGAATGCAGTGCAACAAGATCCCGTCTATTATCATTCTACCAGTGGTTAGACTTCTCTCTATACTAGTTTTCTTACCGCTATGTGCAGATGTTCTCCCAACAGGTTATTGGCCTGTTTGGTCCCAGTGTGGGTCTCTAGAAGGCTGCAAGACACAGAAAACATGGAAGAAAGAATAAATTTCAGTTACTTAATGTTGGTATTATTTCCACACACACTACTCCACTAAGTCCTAACCATTTATCTAGGATTAAAGACAGTTGTTCATATATAATATAACCAACTGACACAAAACTGGAGCCCAGTGTGAGCTGACCAGTCTCTTCAGTTGCTCCAGTCTGTTAGAGAAGGTGTGGAATGTGCCTGGTGGGCTGCAGCTGTTGTTTGGTGGTAAATACAGGCTCAGGAGGGTTTGGCTCTTACTGGTGAGTGTGAAGGGACAGAACAGATGCCCTCAGTCCCCCTGTTACTGTTGGCTGGGAGAAATGGGTCACTGCAGAACCACAACATCTACAGAGTACATGTGGGCTTCATCCTGTATGTTCCATAGGTCGATGAATCTATAGAAACTGTTATGTAAAGCGACAGTTTGAGCTGATGGATTTTTATTGCTGGCAATCAGCTCTGCAATCTATATGTGATTTAACATTGCACCCATTTACTGTCATACAGACACGTTCTGCATGAGGAAAAGAGATTTACTGTCCTGTCTTATCTGCAGTGGTTATTCATGCATACAAATCACATTGTATTCATATTGTATGAGCAACCCTAAACTGTCGTGCATGTTAAATTTTGTTCTATTCATGATCCCAAACCTTTTATATTTCTCCTTGACATGGCTGAGCTCGTCCCTGGTCCTCTGCAACTCCGCCTCCAGGCTCTCGATGCAAACAACCGTCTGCAACAAGTTCCGGTGAAGATCGTCATTCTCCTCCTGCAGCGCTCTGAACACAGAGCGGACACAGAGAACATTATCCTGGATCCAAACCAGTACTAATACCCATACAGTTGAATTATAATCAAGCTCCAGAGAGGACAGAGCCAGACATTTGACAGCAGCCATCGCAAGAGCACTTTATGATGAGATGCTCTCTCATATGCTTTCATTTTACGAATCTATCCATTATTCACAGTCATACTTTTTTACTAAAAAAAGATGTGTGTGTCACAATATATGTTATGCTGATGTTAAACTTCATTACTAGACATCAAGTTTAGGCATAATGATATAAATGCCTTGTGTAAAGGGGTGTTTTGACTCTAAAACAAACAGTACAAAGTTGGCTGCTACATATTTTGTATGCCAGTCAGCACTAGTTTGACTATAAAGCTACAGAGGCCAGTCAGTGCTTGTGTGTTTTGTTAAAACAAAAAAAATCAATACTGAAAAAGATCTGATTTTCTGCGCCCATTTTACAGCTGCATCAGCCTCAAACCACTGAGTTATATGAGAGCATAATTTGGAAACACTGCATCAATAGACATGTGCATTATTTATCACATAACGAATGACAAAGAGATGGTTATATAAAAGAGTTCCATAACGACATCTCTTCCTGCTTAAACAGGAGTGGAGGCAGAGGGGATGCTCATTAATGTGATCAATAACCACTGACCCATCACAAGTTAGGCAGAAAGAGAAGTGAATTAAAGAGAAATGCAAGAAAAAGCATCAGACAAAGCACACAGAAAGTGTATTATTACACTTACTGGAGATGGTCAGTATCACTCAGTGTGTCCTAGAAACAGGAAGAAGAAGGATAAGAACATCAGAGGTAAATGAGACATTATATAATACTACCATAGCTGTCTTTTCACACAGTTCAATCCAAAAGTATTTGGACTGTCACATTTTGGCACACTGAACTAAACATGAAACAAGTTCCTACTTTAATTTTAGAGTTTCTAAATCAGCTTTTCATGACCTATTTCAAACACGTGGCCTCTCCTCTACATGGGTGACAAGTTCTTCACTGGTCACACAGTATTAATCGTAAGCACTTCCTAAGCAACCCTGCTGAACCTCAGAATGTCAACCTCACAGACATTGTTTCATCTGAATTCCAGTGTGCTGCAGTAGAGCCAATACATCACTGTCCAAATACAACATGCACTGCAGACATTCACTGTAAGCCTGCGAACTGGAACTTTCGAGCGAAGCTATTTAAAGTTGCTGATTCGAGTCTGTAATCTGCAGCAGCGTTGAGGGCAATGTCCAGGCTTGGTGCTCTAGGTGAAAAAGCGCTTATACATTAAGAACAATAATTAGCAAGAACTGTGACCTAACATTCATACTTCTGTCCATTGTTTTTACAAACATTTATCACTATTCAGGGTTAAAGAAGCTGGAAACTGGCACCGAGTGCATTGTGTGAGGGGCAGAATATACCCAGGATGGGTTGTGAGTCCATTATTAAGGACATGATAGATAGAAAACACTATTGAGTTATGGCAGTCTGTGCCCGGATATGAATAAATCGATTTGTTTTGTGTTTGTGTGTGTTTGTAGCTTGTGTATATGTGTTAATTTTCTGAACTTTTGCTAGACAAGATAAACTCAGTGTGACCAAATCCTACACAGTGAGGCAATGTTACGTAATATTATGTGTGTTCCTGAGTACATCAGAGTGTAAGCCTGAGCAGACTCTTATATAAGAGCAATGTGATATCAATGTGATATTATCCAACCAACACACTCTCACGTTTGCCCTGTGCTGGCTGCTACTGTGAGCTAGTGTGGGTGATTTGTCTCAGAGCATCTGTGATGTGCATTGTTACTTTCTCTGCAAACACTGTCGATTCAGAGAACGCACATTAACTCAAGGCCTTTGAAAACAAACAATTATACCATTAAAACTGATAAATCAGATGGTTTCAAAGGGAGTTTCCTTTAAAGGCATAGGATCATCTGCTGCATTGCTGTAGAATGACTCAGCTTGCAATGCGTAGTGTTTGACACATCCCACACAGCCTGTGACTCAGCTACACTGCCTCTGCAAGAGAGGGGCAGCAGTCCATGATACATTTGTGACGCAGCGCAGTTTGTTATCGGTTTTGGTTGATCTGATGTGGGCTTTTATAAGCCAAGCTATAATTCTGCAAAAACACAATATAACACTGTCAGATTTATGTCTTTCTCTATTTCCCATTTTGAATAAGATTTTAGGGGAAATTACCACATATCATATGAATAAGTATAAATAAGAGGTTTAGCTGAGTAAGATTCATTACTTAAACCTAATTTATCAGTTATGCGTACTAATTTCGACTGTGATCCACAAATAATGGCAAATGATAGAAACCAGCTTATTAAGAGTCCAACTGTGTACATGTACAGTATATAAATGTGTGTATATGTGGTAAAAGTGTTTGAAACCATGAGGTAATTAACAAAAACATTTTTTTATAAATCATTCTTACCCCGTCGAGTGTGAATGTCAGTAGAAAAGCTTAAAACATAGTAAGCACCACAGATGCATATGAGTTTAAAACATTTTAAGCATGATTTAATCAGCTATCATCATGTTTTCTTTCACGTTCCTGACTTTCATAAACTGAAAATAGAGGAGCACACTGCCCTATCGACGTTTACTTGAGGCCTGACATTGCTCTTCGCTCCTTTCCTTACTGATAACAGCAAAAATACTATCATAAACTTACCCTGTGTTGTTTGGGGTGCCCCACATGTTGTGAATGGTGTCGACCACTCTGTTCCGAGCTGTGACTGGTAGCTGTGGAGGTTGTGTCTCTGGTCCTGGATGAATCTGATTTTGTGGATGAAGACTCAGATCCGTGGCCTGGTCTTGCAGTGGGTCCTGGGTGCCCCTGTGGAGGCTGGTGCTGAGGGAAATGCTGCGTATGTTGACTGTAGGAGGCCGCAGGCTGCTGTTTGCGGTGATGGTGTTTTGGTTGGCTTGGTTCAGGGCTGGTGCTGGTGCCATCTGTGAGGTGACTGCCACACCTGCCATACCTGTCTCCTGACACAGAGCCTTCAGTTGGTGACAGCCTCCTGTCTTTACGGTTGCTTCCATGGTGAGCGTTGTAGCTGGGAGAGTGGGGGTAGTGATGAGGCGGGGGACTACCATGGTGGTTCTTAGCTGCATAGGAGATCAGTTTGTCAGGGTTGGAGCAGTCTGAGTGTTTACGAGAGCCGCTGTGAGCTGCTTTTGCCTGTCTGCTGTGCTGCTTGGGATGTTTCTCCTTCTCCTCTCCTGAGCTCTCTCTGTGCTTTTTGGGTGGGAGCTGAGGCTTGACTGGGCTGGTTGTTTGGGCTTTGACAGGTGTCTTCCCAGTTGCTTTATTACTGTTCATGCCCAAGATGGTGAGATCTGACGGACTTATAACCTGCTTTGTAATCTCATCTAGAAAAGCTGAGAACTGCAACTTCCCCTGCACAAAATTTGCCCTGGCTTGCTGAAGCTCAGCTTGAGTGATCCCTTTCTGCTTCTGTCCACTGGGATCTTGTCCTTTTGACACTCTTGGGGACAGCACCTCCATTGACTTAGCCTTACGAATGTCATTAACGGGCTCCTTGTTTTTGAGGATGCCTTTGCTGGGTAGCTGACTGGAGGACACTGCTCTCTTGGGGCCCCTGGAGATCCCTAACACAATGTCTTCTTCACTGAAAGCCAGGCTCCGGCTCAAACTAGATGTCTTATAAAGAGGTCCATTGTTTATGTGCCTGGATCGTTCCCCTCCAAGATCCCTTTTATTAGCCTGCAAAAGGCCTTCGTCACTTCTGCTGTGACCTCGGTCAAGAGACGAAAAACCATGCCTTCCACTTTTATGGGAGCTCCCATGTATCTCACTACAAACACTGCCGTTTGTTCCGTGTTTGACGGTCGCAAAAACAATAGGCACGCTGCTGTCATCTTCTCTGAAACCTCTGCGCACATCTGCAATGTTGGAGCAGGACAGGGAATGTTGAGGCTGTTCAGCATGACGAACAGAGAAAGGATCATTGGCACTCCCCTCTGTGTACCAGGAAGAGAAAGAGGAGGAGGAGGAGGTGGAAGAAGAGAGAGAAGAAGAAGAGGCCCTGGAGAGAGTTACAGGTGTTTCATGGTCATAGAGTATCTCATCCTCTTCGCTTTGGTGAAATTGTTGTGTTTGATGAATATGGTGGACATGGTGATGAGGGTTGTTATGGAGACAGTTGGCATGTTGATGGTGACGATGGTGCCCATGGCTTTCATCTGTATTTCTGTCCGTGTCATCAAACACTGTATACCTACAACGCAAGGACAGAGGTATGTGAACAGGAATAATGACGTCTCTGCACCTCTCAGTCTTATGTGCGCACACATAACTGTGTAATAATAATAAGTTTTAATATTAAGAATGCACACATATGGCTTGATCTGCTGCCAGAATCTTTACATTTGAATTCAGAATGCAGATGTAGGTTTGGCTAAATTGGTCATTATTGCCATAGGGTGCCTTTTGGTGTCCTGTGCATAAATGATTAATTTGCCCATGTTAACTTGATTAGTAAATGACTGAAAAATAATTTGTTATTTTGGTTTAAGTTTTTATGTCCACAAAGACAACTTTGCGATTTAGATACATTTTCAAGATTTTTTTTTTTCAGTTTTGTGTAAGAGGATTCCTACTATTTTGCTATGTCCCTTGCACTGCTCCTTCAGATTTAATGTGAGTAAAATACAGTCAAACTCTAAAATTTTCAACTTTTCTTTTTACATTATTATTTGTTAAATAGGACAGTACTCAATTTAAGTATATTGATCATTTGGTAATAAAAAATATAATTTTTATATCATGAAAACTAAGACTTTGTGTGTGTCCTGTAATTAAATGTTCACCCAGTTGTCTCTGGGAATATGCCATCTTAAGAAAAGGCCGTCCACTTTGGGACTTCAGGACAACAGTATATTTCACTCCTCAGTGGCAGGCTATTGAGCAGGTGAATGAGTTTCTGACTTTCCTACTGTCATTTTTGTTGTTGTTGTATAAGTCTTCTTACTTGCTCTGGACAAGCTTAACATGTCCACCCTGTCCTTGTAACATCTGCCGGAAATGATTAGAATACAAAATATCTAAGCTATGCAAGCTCAACCATACAAAATTCTCTTCAAAAAATGATAAATAAGTTAGCTATTTACAGTTTGCTATGAGTTCATATGTTAACTGAAGCTCAAAATGTCCACTCTGTCATCATCCACCCTCTCGGCCACTTACACCGCACAGGGTGGACACACCTTTGAAATGTTTGGAATGTTACTTTATCTTCCCTTTACAGTGGACTAAAACAATTTTCACAAACACACTAGGATTTGCAAAAAGGTGTAAAATTACAATGGAGAGCTGCCAATGATTACTGTATTTCCAGGCCTTTGATTTTTTTTTACCTATTAATACTACTGTGTACATATTTATAGATTTGTCTGCACATTCATAGATCTGTTTACATATACACACATTTATAAGTCTCTTTTGCAAATTCCAGCAAAAACTTAGGGATTTTTTTTTGACATTTACAAATCTTATAATGAATTTATACATTTTCAAGTATGATCACCCACACACATACTGAGATACAAATACGTAAGTTAAAATTCAAATAGTTTTGTGACAATAAAGGCCCCATAATGACTATCTGGGCAATTAAATCGAAGGCAACTGGACTTAATAATATGTCTGTGAAGACGTTTCACCTCTCATCCAAGGGGCTTCATCAGTTCATGCATGACTGACTAGACTAGGCTAGTCTGACCTAACTATGACCTGGACTAATGAGAACATTCACAGACAACCCCATAATAACTCTTTTATATTTCCTTGTCTATGTAACTCTAACTCATGTTATAAAGCATACTTCATCATTCACAATGTGTGGATGATGAATTCATTAGTTAATTGGTTATGTAGTTACTTTGTGTGTATTGTTTGATATGTTTTCTGCTTTCTATGTCCACCCCATCATCTTGGTATTTTTAAATAATTAATCAATCATATTGGGAAATATCTGTATAAATAAGCCAGTGTGTTTAATAGCTGAGTTGGGGGAAATAATATGCACATTTAAAAATGCATCCAAATCTAGATGTTTCTTTAAAAACAGATGGTTAACATAAAACATGCTATTAAATTATAATTTGAAATTAAACAAAATGGACATCATACTTTTCAGAAAATGTCGGGTTTTCCTGTCCTCATATTGCAGTGTTTATGTCCATGACAGGGTGACGGTTTGTCCTCAGAAAATTGGCAAATAATATCTGAAAACGTTTGTGAGAGCTCAGCAAATACGTATTTCTACAAATTAGGTGTCTACTATTTATGATAATTTATAAAGGAAACAGGATATTAAACCAAAATTGTGTGTGTATTGTAGGCGCCACACAGTGACCCAAATAAGGTAAATTTTAGGATGTGTACCTGATCCATTAGACATGAATACAAATCTGGCAACCTTGAATTAAGCAACCCACCTGTGTGACTGAGGGTCATGGTGTTGGTGAAGGTGATGGTGGTGGTGGCGGTGGTGCCTCTGTGGCTTGATCTCATCTGGGCCACAGGGTCCATGAACAGGCTTAAAAAACTTCTCCATCACCCGTTTCTTCCCTGGTAGTATGCTGTGGATGCCGTCCTGGTTGGGTTGACTGTGTAAGGGGCACTGATTTCGATCCGTGTTGGTACTAAGCGGTTTCCTCTTCTCTGACAATCTTTTTCTCTATACAGCTACAACTTGTTTGCTGATGCCAGCTGCAGACATCATCACCTCAGGCCAGATCTACAGCTGTATGCCACCACAAAAAAAGGTACAGTATGGGATAAGTTATTCTGAAAAAAAAAACCAAAAAAACAAATGTAGATTCTAGGGGAGCAAAAAGGAGGTCACTCCTTGAGAAGTTTGCTTATAGTCTCTACAGAAAAAATAAATCTCCAGGTGTTTCAGCAATATATCCAGTGGTTGGAATGTTTCTATGAAAAACTTTGTCCTTCTCAGCAGCTGGCTGTAGAATAATGGAATCCAAGCTCATGAGCAAGAATCTATGAATCCCTGGATGTTGGCTTGATTTTGCATCACGCCTGATGTAACAGCTGGGCGCTGAAAGAGCAAGCCCTTTGTCCTAATACAGAAGGCAATCGAATTAAGCCCCCTGGGACAGGATCTGTAACAGGGCTCATTTAATCCCCTGATATTGGCCGGGCTACCAGAAATGGGGTTTGCCCATATTTTTGTGCTGCTTCATGCTTCAGCTTTAAGTCAAAATCCTTTATCGTATTACTTTTTTGCTAACTCAGTTTTTGCCCGTTTGAGTAATACATTAAAAGTAATCATGAGCATCAACCAAATATATTGAACTGTCCACAGCTGCCCTATTGATTTTGAGAGATTTCCTGTTGCTATCTGGCCAAGGCCAGCATAATTACATTTACAAGTCATGAACGATATGTGGATGTAGGCCTGTACCAATGACACAGTGGTACTGCAATGTAAATTTGTCACTCTTCATTTTCCATATGATTATTCTTGTGACAGTTATCCCTCTCCTTACAATGATGCAAATCAATAATCAAGATCTCTTCAAGTCCATATTAATTTTTTGCTAAGATTTTTGCTTCAGTATGATTGTTTTGTCAGGTATTTAGTTGCTAGGTTAGAAAACTACTTTCCTAATAATTTTTGCAATTTAATGGGCCAATTGGCCTACCTCACAACTTCTAACAATTCTTGGTCATTCAACTGAAAACCACTCCCTTAGTGACTGATTAGCAAGTAATCACTGAAAGGTTCTGATGAGTCTTTAGCATTAAGAGGCCGTGGCGAGGCATTGTTGTCACGTGAAAGAAGGTGCCTGTTGTCCAATGTGAGAACAGCACTAACTATATCCCATTCAACAACCATGACAAGATCAATTCATTGAAATTGGGAGGGGCTGAAACTCATCCAGATGAAAACTCTCTGGACCCAGCTGTATGGTGTGAAACTATCATGAGAATAGTTACATAAGGAAGGTTGCCCAGACTTGTTCGGGTTACTGTAATCAATGCTGAAAGAGTCCAACAGATAGAAAGACAGGAAAGATTGGGACAGACATGCCATGTGGCATATTCACTGCTCCCTCTGCTGGTAAACAAAAGTAACTTCCATTTGGCTCCATGTACTAGTAATTTTCCACCCTCCCTGTCACAGCACTTTCTGGAACTGGATGTTCCTGGATATTTCTATCCCTTATCACGTACACCCCTCAGGGACACCAACACTGCATTGTGTTTCACTTTACGTTAAACTCATCTGGATTAAAACCACGACGAACATAATACAGGCTTCTATAACCACAGAATAAAACGCTACCACATAATGCACTTGATAGAAAATGCCACTGGCTGTACCAGCAGCTTTTACAGCAACTGCTAGCAAACTACCAAAAAGAAAACACGTTAACATAGACCAATCATACATTAAACTGGGTGAGTTGGCTCTTTTCTATTGTTGATGAATCACAAATAGCATATCAATGCAGTAAAGGGAAAGTAGATCCGCCAATACAACCAGTATTCTAGTTTGATCCGGTTTGTCGGACCGTATAACACACAAGCAACGATCAAACCGCACAGTCGTCCCAGTGACGTCAGCTGTTTTCGTTTTAATGGTGCAATTTGTGAAATTATGCCCATTTAAAATTAGCCTTACTGTACCATTCATTTCGTACAATGAATTTATGTGACAGCATTAAACGACCATTCTTTGTTTTGTTATTGTTTTACTGTGCCTGTTTGACCAGGGTTGCCTGTTTACTAATTTGTATTGTGTTGAAAGGTGTCCTGTTAATCATTTTTTACTACATTGATACGGTCATTGACTTTATGTTTTTAACTCGACTGTAAATCAGCAATCATTATTTGTGACGGTTTTGTAACGTGAAAGTAGGACTACTTGTCCTCGGATGAATACCCCTCTTGCTGTAGCCGCATCACACAAACAGTATAAATACCACTAGTGACGCTTTCAAACCACACTGCATTGCAACGAATTCGTCGTCGAGCGAGGCGTAACAGGTTTAATGTTTCTTTTTATTTCTCCGTTTAAAACTTTGATATTCGATCATTTACAACGATGATCTTTAAATTAGTACTTAATACTTTTTTATTCGGTAGTTATTTGAATTTAGCGTGTTTTGATCTGAGTCAGACGGCATAAGGCCCTGACTTAGACGGAAGCAATCTAACCCTTACTATCCAAATACGCATTTAACCTTAACTTTAAACTGTCAAGTGCGTGTTTTTGTTTTGTTTTTAGCGACAACGTTTGTGATCGTTTTTGTCAGCGAGAAAATGCCAGTTTAAACAAACGTGAGCCTTTATTCCTAAACCAAAGCTTTATTTTTTTTATCAGTGTATCGAACCTTATGTTGTTCAAATGTTGAGCCGGCCGAACGAGCAACCCAGTGTTTATGGTAACGTTATGCTTTTTAACGTTCATTTTCTTAACGTGAGCCACATTTTTTAAATAATTAAAAGTCATGTTTTCGAAAACATCGTCGTTTGTTCGCGTCCGTAACGGTAGCTGTTACAAGATGGAAGCCGTGACGTAGTAGCTTTAAATGTTGACTGTTGGTTGATTTTTAAAAGTGCGTCACGCACGAGGCAGACGGAAAGGGAGTGGTCAAGGTTTTTTTTTTTCCTTCAGTAGCTGCTAAACTAGCAAGGACCTCAGAGCTGCACGAAGCAAACATAACTAATATTTTTTTTTACATTAAAAAACAAAACGTTGAAAGCAGCATTTTGATTAATTTGGTCTTAATGTGATTCCTGTGCGCAAAGATCAAGTCGAGTCAATTTCAAGAACTACTGAAGCAGGCTTGAAAGCCATTTTGCTAAGATTCAACCTGAACGCAATTCAAATACAAATTGCAAGAGCAAGAATGTGAAAGAAGTCAGGATGTTGCTGAAGTCAAAGAAGAAAACAGTCAGGCTTTAAAATCAACATGCAAAAAAATCATTCTTAAAGCAGTTCAGCTAAATTTCAAGATCAAGAGCATGAAAGAAGCCAAGATATTACAGAAGCCAACGAAGAAAAGAACTAAAGCAGGCTTTAAAATCAAGATGTGAAGATTCACCCAGAAAACAACGTTCTAAATTCCAGAAGCAATTATGTGAAGAGGTCAGGATGACAGTGAAGTTGATGACAAGAAGAACTAAAGCAGGCCTTACAGACGACATATGAATACTTGCCCAAAAAGCTGTTCAGCTATTAATTTCAAGAGAAAACAAGTATCTAGTTGTGCTACTTAAATGGGACGCTTTATCATTTCAAAACTTGGAGGACAGAAGCCACACCCTGAAACCTAACAACCAAAAATCGGAGGACATTAATAATGAAAATTGATTGTTTTATTCTTACTGAATAGAGCCAAGGTGACCTTTTCAACAAAGAGAAATAGGTTACGTGATTTTTAACCAAAGAAGCAACCAAGACAATCATTTTAAAAAAAAATTTTAAATCTTGAAGATAATCTAAATGGAGTGTTGGATCATGCTGTCTCGGTTTCAGCAAGCATCTTAAAACGCAGTTAAGCTTTTGTTCATTACTAAAGTAATGAGATTCAATCTTTTGTGGTGATGTCTAGTTTCAGATGATTGTATTTTTTATAAAAGGCTCGAGAGGAATCACTTAATAGCTCAAGAAATCACAGGCTCAGATGATTCTGTACGGACATTTGCTTTCAGTTATCAACATTTTTTTGTGTTGTGTAGAGAAGACAGAAGATTTTTTTTTTTTTTTTTTCCCGGGGGAAAATGGACTGAGTTATCAAGGGGGAAAATGGACTTAGTTATTAGAGGAAGATCGCAAGACCAGCACGGAGGGAATCCATGGGAAACAGCAGGACAGGAGTGGAGCCAGGCAGGACAGGACCAGAGGGCGTAGGAGGACCATAGTGGAGCCAGGCAGGACAGGACCAGAGGGCGTGGGAGGACCAGAGTGGAGCCAGGCAGGACAGGACCAGAGGGCGTAGGCGGACCAAAGCGGAGCCAGGCAGGACAGGACCAGAGGGCGTGGTGGGAAAAGCAGAGGGTCCCGGAGAGAGCAGGAATCAGCAGCAGTCGTCAGCGCGCGGTCACCAGAGGGAGCCAGAGGCGCAGGGCAGTGTAGCAGCAGAGTGGCCATTGTGGAAGCAGTTGCAGCTGTTCCAGAGCAAGCCAGCCAGAGAGAGGGTGGGAAAAGGCGCACAAGTGTCTTCTAGCTTCACAAGTTTAAACCAAGGCGTTGGTTTGTATACTGGGTAGAGGTATCTCTGTGATATTCCCAGGAATGTAGTTTTAAAATTACTTCAAAAACTGTTGTAGAACACAATTTCTCGCACAGTTCTCTCTTCCTCTTTTCAGGCAAGCCGTGTAAAGCGTTTTGTACCGTGGTCACCTCTCCTGTTGTGCGCTGACATGAGTGTGGTGGTGTCTGCTGTGGTGAATGCCTTGATAGTGTGCTGGCGAGAGGAACATCTTATCGGACTTCTCTTCCCCCCTGCGATCAGAAGTAGTTCCCTCAGCCCAAGGGAGAGGCAGTCCTTTGTTGTTCGTAGGTCCTCCAAAGAAGTTTTCGGCATTGGAGTGTGAGATTGGATGGTCTCTTTGCGCCTGATTGTATGCGTATACGGCAACCCTTCAGTGCTTCAGCTGCGCCTCAGTGGTACAGAGCAGCTGCACCTACTTCTTAACCCAAGCAGTGAGTCAATGCATGAAGTGTACATGTGGGTGTAACTATCCTGTACATAAAGTCATCATTGCCTATACTCTAGTACACAGTAATTTTTGCCATCAAAAGAAAATTGTATTGAAAAAACAGTTGATCCTGGTTAGTTAAGAGTTTTTGGGGAGGGGGTGGGGGTATTTAAAACGTTTGTCGAGTTCTTCTTTTCACAGGCTTGGCCCCCTAAAGCTGATCATCGAAAGAAAACCCCCGTGATAGCCGCTCGGTTCAAGTTGATCTCATCTTATTTACTATAGTACTATGGATCGGGATTATGTGCATCCACTGCAGTTAAAGAGATGTAGGAAGGTATTTGGTATATTCAGTAAATCCACTAGATATTCATTCATTCTTTGGAACAAGTTGTAAATGGGATTTCATGCACATGATTTGGGTAATGGGAGGGTGGGTTGGGGGCCGTTAATCAGTCTTTTCCTAGACTTCACAGCTCCCAGTTACCCAACGAAAATGGCTTGAATAGGCATCACCCAGGTTCACCCAACAAGATTCAAGTGGACACTTTGCCTTCGAAGGATAGCAACTTGACACACTAGTCTCCTAAGCAAGAAGCTGTATTTCCAGGGGATGTGGTAACAAGTCTCTTTATTAGAAGTCATTGTAATTCTGTAAAGACTTCAAGTTGCTTTGTGGGGATGGGAGGGGGCTGTGTATTTTTGACTCTTGCAGATTAAGTTGTATCGGCCACCCTTCAAATCTACATGCAAGTCAACATCTACAGTTCATTAGGATGGAATCCCTCGTTTTCAGGCTTGTGGTATTTAAAAGCTTCTTCTGGAAAATAGTGTCAATCTTATGAATTGTATTCATAGTCATTGAGTTGTCCTTGTAAAGCCAGTAATGTAACATAATTGTGGTACTGTACTGCTTTATGTAGGGGTATTGTGGGGAGAGAAGCTTTTTCCTTTGCATTTTTCAGTGTGCTGTGTCCTGTGCGCTTTCAATACCCGAGGCCATCAGGAACTCCCCTAACTCATTGTATGTACAAGTTCCCCTTGCGCATCGAGCATCACGTAAGGTCACTAAATGTGTCACATTTTTCTTAACATTCATTGTCTGGCTAAATGCCTCCATTGCAATTCCTTTGCAATTAGTTACTATGCTTTGTATTGACAATACAATGAGTGAACTATCTGTAAAGGATTTTCTTATTGCATAATAAATGCATAGCTTGTCGTGATTGAATAGTTTTGGTATGCATTTGTTCTTTTTTTGGGGGCTTGTGTGGGGGAGCTTTTCTTGTGCTTTTTCAGGTATGACTGAAGCTTGGAGCTTTGTAGAGCAAGGATGTGACCTGCACTTGAATGACATCCTTTTCAAAGTGGAAATTGAAGGCAGATAAGTTGAATCCATCAAATATTGATGTAAGAAAAGCAGAAAATCTCAACTCAGAAGAGTCACTTTTCTTGAATGGGCCCAGCTGTCCTCATTGTTCTTGAACAAAAGCAGCTTGCTATACTTGGCTGTAGAAGTAGCACTGATGTGCTTTCTTAGCAAGAGTCTTGTGAAAAAAGGAAGATTTGATGGACCTTCATTGATTCTGAAGTTATCTGCAGTAAAGCATTTGGGTAAGGATAACAATAGTCAGTTCTATGATACTGTGAGGGGGGCGAAGGGGTGTTTCTTTTCTGCCTCTTTGATCTTTCAGAACAAATGAAGAATGCAGTCTACCTAGGACAACACAGGAATCATCCTGCCCTTTGAAATCAACCAACAGTGGAGTCAGGTTGTCTTTTTGTGTGTACATAGATTCAAACAGTTAGCCCTCAGCTGCTAGTCCTTGCGCAACTGTGCAAGTGGCAGGGTTACATTAAAATTACTTGCAGTCGCGCAACTGTGCGACTTTGTTTTACCAAAAGTAGCTGAGTAAAGCTGTGCATGGTGCAGCTTTAATTTGGCCAACAGTGCAACGCAAATGTGTTGCATTAGTTTATATTGTGCATTGGCTTTGGTTGGGTGTATTGCTACACTTTTCTTCACAGAATTCAGAGTGCAAGACTGGTTCAAGCAAGAGTGAAGTCCTCTAACCTGGAGCATGTAGTAAGCTGTTGACTTGTCAAAGTAAACTTCTGCAATGTTGTAGTTGAGAAAATGACATCTTGGAACTGGCTTTATGTTAACCTCAAATCATCAGTAACAACAATGCTTTACTAGCATATTCTCTTTGGCCATGAGGCCTATTGCTTTGCATCTTAAGCCATAAGATGAGTAGAACTCGAATCCTTGAGTATTGTGTGGTGGGTGTGTTGTGTAGATCACTCTTTGTTTCAGATCATTCTCGTCTGTCCGCTCCGATCTCGCCTGCCTCTGAATGCAAAGCCATCTGTGGAAGCTGTCAGCGAATATGATTGTGGCCCCTGAATGACGTGCCAACCCCCTGTGCGCTTGAGCTTAAATCTGATCCCCTGACGTCCTTCGCAGAAGCCCCGCTCTCTGTGTGTTTGTGTGTGCCTTTTTCTGTTCCCTTTGGTTTCTCAGGTCAAATTTACCCTAAAAAATTTCTTATCTGGGATGGCCTAACCTGTGATGGAACACTGAGAATCCAGTCACATTAAGATCAAGAGCTGCAAGCTTGTCTCGCTAATACTGCATCACTTCAGTCTCATGGGTGCTAAGTTAAGTAATTTCGGTTCCCTTGATTTTTCTTTAACAAACCATGGCTTTAATGTGTAACTCAACATGTTGCATGCACATCAGCTCTGCATAACATTTTATTTGTAATACACAGCATAGTTTCCATGAAGTCGTTGTTATACATTGCAGTATTTGGTCAGGGGAGTTTGGGGTGGGGCAACACTCTTCTCTCTTCTTTTCAGATTTCTCATTCAGCTTTACTTGATACTGAGCCAGGCGACTTAAACGTGGGAGTCAAGGGATGTCTTGGTGCAGCATCAGCTAGGGTGCAATCATTAATATTTTGAAGAATTGAGCATCACTGTGGTAAACGTGCAACATTATTCGCGGTGTAAAAAAAAAAAAAAAAAAAAAAAAAACTTACATAAATTGTCATTGGATGAAT
>JAQLOL010000026.1:15478059-15493345 GCA_029783665.1 Naso thynnoides | reverse complement strand
TTTGCTTTTTTTCTGAAAATCATCCTACTGCGGAACCTTTGCGCACAAAACAAGTTTACACGGAACCATTATACATCCGGTCATTTGCTAGCTAGCTTCTCGTAGCAGTGTAGTTCTCCTGTCGCTGTCTGTGTGTGTTTGATGAGGTGTGGAGGAAAGAGGAGATGTGGTCCTTTTTTGCCAGGGATCCTGTCAAAGACTTTGCTTATGAAATCCTGCCAGACACCCAAGAAAAGTCTGGAATATGGACTCTACATCTAGGGAAGCGAAAGGTAAAAAGGGAAACAGTTACGGAACCCCGCTAACCGAAATGCTTATGGAGGCCTGTCACTTAGCCGGCTAGCTAGCGTTAGTGCCTGTTCGCTACATCGATTTATCCTTTAGACACGACAACAAGCGTTCATTTGTTGTGGTTACACAGCAGATCCAACCGTATCTTTCCTGTCGTTCTTGCTGTTTTAGTGTCAGTGCAATTTTTTTTCTGCTTGCTCTTTGTATCGTTAGTTCTTGCTGACGAAGTGAGCTCAGGATTGTTTACACCGATAGACACGTATTTCTCGCCACGTCACCCTGTTTTAGCCGAGTTAATTACTTATTATATTCGTCAAGGTAATATTGCTATTGTTACATCGCATTAATACGGATTCCGTTCCCCATTGCTGACAGCACCTTACATGAGTAGCTGTCTTCATTAGTATCGTTGAACTGCTCAATGTAGCTTGTCAGTGTCATCATCACCCCAATACCGGATAAAGCCAGCCCAGCACCAGCATTCTGTTTAATCATGCTTATTGTCATTTTAAAAACGAAAAAGATGAGTTAGTGTGTTCTTTCTGTAACAGTTTTTCAACTGTTTTTTAATTGCCGAAATTAAACGTTTAAACATATTTTTGGTTAAACATCCCATTTCAAAGTGAGTGATTCATTTCATCCCAACCTGTCTTTCTCCTCAGACCAACGGAGAGCCAGTGTCAGTGTTTGTGTACGAGGTAACACAGGGAACAGAGCAGCAAACCCAGCTGGCCAAGGCTGCCTTCAAGCGCATGAAGACCCTGCGTCACCCTAACATCCTGGCTTATGTGGATGGATTGGAGGTGTGTTTTTTGTGTGGTTGTGGTTCTGCACCCATCTGTAGTTGTAAATACACCAATTATTCACAGTGTTCAGAGGAAAGCTGGGTGACATGTGGCCAAAATGGGTTTCATGCAACTAATGTATAATCAGTATCTCATCCCCGCTGCCTTCTTTTCTCTGCATGTTTACGTTCAGATAGAGGTGAGTGTGAAAATTAGCTTGTTGGTTTGTAATAATTGTACAAAAGTTGTAGTGGGTAGTAGGGCCCGACCGATATAGGATTTCTGGGGCTAATGCCAATACCCATATTAGGGAGTAAGACAATTCTAATATCTAATATATCTGCTGATATTTTAGATATATAATATTTTGAATGTGGTTATTATATACATGTGACAAAGACATGTATCAAAGGCAGGAGATCTGACAAGCTTTTCCAAACATCAGTGCCCTGAACAGTAAACACTTCACTTATTACCAATTAAATAATGGACCTCCCTCTGCTGGACAAAATCACTAGTCCAAGCATTTTTCAAGCCTTAAAAAACAGTTTTGATATTGGTGCTTTTTGGAAAACATATATGCCGATCTACAGTAGGCCAATATCGGCTGATGATATTGGCAAACCAATATATCGGTCGAGCCCTAGTGAACCGTGCACATCATAATATAAACAACTTTGCTACACTGTTCTCTTAGTTTTTGTGTGCTTAACTAGTTTATAAAATATCTCAATAATTAGTCCCATTATGATGTGCTATTATTAATGTTAACATTCGACAGTGGTACATCTGTTACATGTTGGACAAAACATGAATTACAAAATCAAATATATCTTGACATGTACAATATATTTTATAGGTTGAAAGAAAAGTGACAATTGGTGACAGGTTAGGAAAACAACATGCATTTATTGTCTTCCTCCTGCCCATATTAAGTCGTTGCAGATTCATAATTCTGAATATGCGTTCCACCCATACCGCCTGAAATTCATTAGCGACTGGGAAAATGCCACCCCCCTTAATTCAGTATGAGTCGTTGCCCTTTGAATGTTAGTGTTTATGCAAGGCTTTGCTGTGTTTTCCCTCACTCTAGTTTAGTAAGCCTAGGTAATTAGCCAATGTTAACATTTATTGCTTTTCAATAGTTATGTAATACTTATTTAAACCCTTTCATGCAGCCTTCGAGTTGAGTATTAATGCATTGAAGAGTTCCATACAAACAGAACTGATTGTTTCACAGACAGAGAAGAGCCTGTACCTGGTCACTGAGCAGGTGACACCCCTGGCAGTCCACCTGAAGGCAAAAGCAGAAAATGGTGGAGCTGGGGACCTGGAGGTCTCCTGGGGACTGCACCAGATAATTGTAAGGAGAGGAACAAGCCTTTCAAGTTCTGTCACCTGTCCTGTGTAAGCTGTTACCTCACTCCTCATATTTGCCTCCTCTTACAGAAAGCGCTGAGTTTCCTCATCAATGACTGCCACCTGCTCCATAACAACTTGGGGGTATGGTCTGTTTTTGTGGATCGAGCTGGGGAGTGGAAGCTTGGGTCTCTTGACCATGTGACCCCTGAGCAGGGTGATCCCAGTGGGGTCTTTCTCCCTGCACCCAAGGCTGTTTACCCAGACATGGAGAAATATGACCCACCAGAGGCGCCCAATAGCGGTGGAGAGAAATGGTAAGAGTGGGATGTAAAAAACAATAACAGAAATTGAGAGGAGCGGGTCTGTATAATAAAAATTATGTTAAAAATAAAGAGGTTCATAACAGGGCAAAGTAAAGATACTTGAGTAAAGTGGTGATGATGTGAACTATGACACTGGTTACTGCTGAGTTTCTGCTGGATGATAATCTGTGTGCATGTTTGTTGCAGGGCAGGGGAGGTTTGGCGGCTGGGCTGCCTGATCTGGGAAGTGTTCAACGGGCCACTACCTCGCACGTCCTCCCTTCGTTCACTAGGAAAGGTACAACACCTGAAAAGTTTCTCTATTTAATTATTTCACTACTGTCATTGATTCCATGGTGCATTTCCACTTCAGTATACTAAAGATACTTCAGATCATTATTGTAGGTATTGAAAACTTGTTGTGGGAATGTTAGGTAAATGTCTGATATTCCAGTAAAGGGGACTGGAAATATTATGTATTCTGTTGTTTATTTTGTATTGAACGGCAGACATGTTGTTTATGTAAAGAGGAAGCATTGCTTGCCTTCATCCTAATGTTTTCATCACGATTCAGTAAGTTCGGGATCTTTGTTTGTGACTTGAAGAATCGATGTTCACAGAGCTCTGTTCTCTCTCTTGTGTCCTCTCCGTGCCCACAGATCCCCAAAGTCTTGGTCTCTCATTACTGTGAGCTGGTGGGGGCAAACCCCCGAGCTCGGCCAAACCCAGCACGCTTTCTCCAGAACTGCAGAGCCCCTGGAGGGTTCCTTAGTAACAGCTTTGTGGAGAGCAACCTTTTTCTGGAGGAGATACAGGTTTAATTAATTTAATGAAGCAGTTTCCTGCGAGTACCCATTTAAAAACTTCATGTTAGAGTAATAACTAATCGTAGTATAATAGATCATAATAACAGTAGAATTCAAACTGTCTTTGCAGATCAAGGAGCCAGCCGAGAAGCAGCAGTTCTTCCAGGATCTAAGTGACAATCTAGACTCCTTCCCTGAAGACTTCTGTAAACACAAAGTTCTCCCACAGCTGCTCACTGCCTTCGAGTTTGGTAATGCAGGCGCTGTCGTCCTCACACCACTCTTCAAGGTGAAGCTTTACCTGACAGAGCAACTTTCACAACTTCATAAATGTCAGACGGCACCAAACACCTCAGATCATTTTCAGAGTAAACATAAACAACATGTTTTTACTGGCATTACTGTTTTAGTGCAAACTTTGTTTTGGCCCCAATGTATTTCACTTTCTTTTTTAAATTCCTTGATCTCCTCTCCTCCTGTCTGTCTGCCAGGTGGGGAAGTTCTTGTCGGCAGACGAGTACCAGCAGAAGATCATCCCCGTTATTGTGAAGATGTTTTCATCCACAGACAGAGCCATGAGAATACGACTGCTGCAGCAGGTACATAAGACCCATTTGTTTAAGCCAATGACAGTCTGTGACCGTGATTCAATCTTAAATTCATTTGGGTTTCCCATGGACCACCCAGGAAGAAAACTTTGTAAGATCTAAAGCAAGGAGAGAAAAATATCAGTTAAAAAAAAAAACCTAGCTGGAAATTATGTGCATCCCAATCAGCCTGGATAAAAACACTAATTTGCTCTCATATTGTTTCTTTTCTCTTTCGGTGTCTGTCTGTCTTAGATGGAGCAGTTCATTCAGTATCTGAATGAGGCAGCAGTCAATTCCCAGATTTTCCCTCATGTAGTCCATGGCTTCACAGACACCAACCCTGCCATCAGAGAACAGACTGTTAAGGTAGTGTGCATGCTTAAACACAACCGCAAACCAGAGGGTGTCTTTACACATTACTTGTGTACTAGATGATGTCAGCTTGTTGTAGCCATAATAACTTTTCTTTGTTCCTCCCTCTCCCTCTAAAGTCTATGTTGCTGCTGGCTCCTAAGCTGAATGAGACTAACCTGAACCAGGAGCTGATGCGACACTTTGCCCGGCTGCAGGCCAGGGATGAACAAGGCCCAATCCGGTGCAACACCACCGTCTGCCTGGGCAAGATCGCCTCCTACCTCAATGCCGGGGTAATGCAAACCCACGTCATTGTGCAACACTTATTTTATTTGATGCACAAACATGTCAGTTAAATAAGGAATTCGTTCAGATGGAAAAACTTGCTTATCCCTGTTTGCAGACTCGACAACGTGTTCTGATTTCTGCCTTCTCACGAGCCACTAAAGACCCGTTTCCAGCTTCACGATCTGCTGGAGTTTTGGGCTTCGCTGCCACACACAACTACTACAGTCTAACAGAGATTGCCGCCCGCATCCTGCCAACCCTCTGTGCCATTACTGTTGATCCAGAAAAGAGCGTCAGGGACCAGGTGCACATGAATGATGGGGATTTGTTACTACATGGTTTTTCTTATGATGACTATTGAATTTTACGCTGAAGATATTTGCCCCTGCTGTTCAGTAGAATCAATTTTGAATGGAACAAAATTAAGAAGATTTAGATCATTATTTATTAGCAGCATAGTGACTCGTTAACTTTTAGCCATTGTTGTGCTTTGATCATAATGAAAGACAAGGTAGGATATAAGCTACTTTCAGTTGATATTCATTTGAAAACAGTGATCCCAGATGTTAAGATACCAGTTGTTTTACTCAGTTTAACCACCTTCGTCTGCCTTATAAACTCAACGTTGTATACTGATGTTTAACCTTTGTAAATCATTTTTTGTTGTCACCGGGATCTTCTCTGCTGCTTTTCCTTCTCTGTCAGGCATTTAAAGCCATTAAGAGTTTCCTCTCCAAGCTGGAGACAGTGTCAGATGACCCCTCCAAGCTGGCTGATATAGGTATGTAACACACCTCACTGAGCAGCAGAGTCTCTTCCTTTGTACCTATAGTGATAACACATTACATATTTGTTCACATAATTGGCTCAGTTTGAGGGGGAAAAAAAGATTTCTGCAACTAACTCAAATATTCAAAGCAGAACAAATCGATTTCTCTATATTTTAGAAATCCTTAAGTTTGAAATTCCCTCTCTTGTGTGTCTTGCAGAGAGGGATGTTGCGTCGTGTGCTCAGCCTGCAGGTGCCTCCTCAAGCTGGGCTGGCTGGGCCGTGACTGGCATGTCCTCGCTAACGTCTAAGCTGATACGCAACACTCCAGGTGCAGAGGGTGGAGCCCCAGCTGAGGGCAGCGGACCCAACAACACTAGCCCTACCACCGCCACTGATGGAGCACCTGCACCAGGTGGGGTTGTCATAGTTAATCAGCAAGACTGCTGTAAACCTATTAAATTACAAGATAGTTTTAAAAAGAGTGTTGAAATCAATGCAGCACCTGGCAAACCTGACACTGAACATAACCCACTACGCAACTCGACGACTGACAGTTTGATCAGAGATTTGGCTGTGTTATGGTACTAGCACATGATTTGACCCTGAGCCGCTGACCTCAAGCAGAGATGAGCAGTAGGTTCTGAGAGCTAGTAAACTCACTTCTTTTTAACTCCACAAATACTTTTTTTTTTTTCATTTTGAAATTCTGTCTTCAGCTCAAATCGACACTGACTCAAGTGACATCACAGGAGGCACGTGTAATCACACTTCAATGTGTTTCATCAGTAGAGTTCACCTTATATCTCAGGTGAAACCTTATCTCGTTTTTCCTTCTGTCGCAGGTTCTGAAGATAAAACTCCACAGGCCTCTCTGACTCACCATGATGCCTCTCATCGTGCCAACCAATCACAGACTCTTGAAGTAACAGACAATGATGATGAGCCAATAGGAGATCGTTGGGAAGAAGAGGAGGATTGGGGAAGTTTGGAGGTAGAACTTAACTACTTTTGAATAAAATAAAAATATCACATTTTTATAGAGATACATATGTGAAGTTATATTGTTACCTAAACGTAATTTCAACTCATTAATTGTTGATTCCCACTTATATAGGAGCCAGAGAAAGCTCAGACTGACGCAGATGACTGGAGCACTGATTGGTCAGGAATGGCATCATCCAAAAAGAAGACCAGTGACAGAGTATGAGCCCTTTACTTTGGATCCATCAGATAATATTATTATTAGTGCTACGGATGAGATTTCAGCTTCTTGTATTATTTCAAATAGTTCTTTCAGTTTTACATAATCTCTCCAATACGTAGGTGGGCCGCTCGTCTTCCGCAGCGGTGAAAAAGCAGAGCTCCGACTGGAGCAGCTCAGGCTGGGATGCTGACGATAGCTGGTCCAACGAGAAGGAAGGACAGGGTCAGAGCTCTGCAGGCGAGGAAGGCTGGGGCAATGACTGGGGGGAGGAGGACACGGACACAACTTTGACCAATACAGCAGTCCCGTTGCCTGAAGGGGTGCGCTTAGCTAGTGATTACAACTGGGACAGCAGCAGCAGCGCAGTCAAGGGGTCCAGTCAGAATGATCTGTTTGGCAGCATTTCCCAGAGAACCACAGCCAGCGCTGCGGCCACCACGGTGAGGACAGAGCAGCAAGAGAGAGATGACATTCATTTTTATTGGATTTGAATTAAACTGAATGTCAGAAAATGTGAACCCTAAAAGTGCTGCAAAACATTCTGCATGGTCATTAGAATTTGCTTCACAACTCTGAAATAAAAGTAATAGAAGTATTTCTCCCCACACTGATGTGTGTGATGTGTTTTCTCCTCTTCAGAGTGGAGATGGTTGGGGCGCAGACGCAACAGGAGACTGGGGAGCAGAAGAGAGCTGGGAGTCAGTGGATGGAAACCAGGGTTAGTCTCTGAACTACCCCATCTTATCAGAAATATGAGCCTTTTTTTGTTCAGATGGTGCAAAAAACATGTAGACAAAGTCTATTTGTTCTGTCACTAGACTTCAGTGGAAGACTTTTTCTACTCTGTCCCTGAATCGTTTCATAACTTCTGTATCTGACTGCAGGTCTCAGCAAGGCTGAGCTGTCCAAGAAGAAACGGGAGGAGAGAAGAAAAGAGCTGGAGGCAAAACGGGCAGAGCGTAAAGCTGCTAAAGGTCCTCTCAAACTGGGCGCACGCAAGCTGGACTGACCAGGGATGCAAAGAAAGATTTGAGGGTGTGAATCGAAAGGGAGGAACATAGACCACAGTAGCTGGACCCAGAGCTGCGAATGGAGGCTTGACATTCCACAGACAAAGGAACAGGAAGAAGTGTTAGCAGTGGAGAAAATACTGTGAACAGTCACTACAGTCGATGTGGCTTGTTAGTTATGCAGAAGAAAATGCTGCTGTTGGTCAGCAGGTGGCCCTCTGCTTTTGATAAATGGGTGAAGCTGGGACAAACACAGACGGAAAAACAGAGGAAATCCACAGACTCGCAGCAGCGCTCCTTTGCAGCAGAGTCGATCACACAAAATGTCCCCCTCTTGTTTTTTTGTTTTTTTTAAATACATGACTTAGAAGTTTGATTTGTAAAGTAAATGTATATATATGATGCATCGTGTCTAAACATGATGCAAGGAAATGACACTTTTTTAAAAACTGAGAATAGAATATGAAAGAATTCAAACATGTATTATAATACTGACCTGCAAACATGCACACACACATAGTGGATATGAATGTTTTAGTTCAGATGTCACTTACAGAATTAAGATTTAAAATCAATCCATGCATGCACTTGTGTTTTTGTGTGGCCTAACAGAGGGTTTCACGGCAAAAGACATCAACTGTGTTGAGTTTACTTTGCATAAACAACACTGCATTTTACTGAACTGGTGACTCATTTTAAGTAGGTATCAGATCTGCAGATACGTGATGAGCACATGATGACAAAAGCCGTGAAGTTGAAGAAGGAGAATTGGTACTGCAGAGAAAATCAGTTTCTGTTTATATGCATTTTCATGTGTTGCATGTGGTGGAGGGGTTATGAAAAACACTGTTTTATTTTGAAATATTTTAAAGTTCCTGTCCTGAATTGGTGTAAGTCTGCAGATCTCACTTAAACCTTTTGGCATCATTTTACCCATCAGTCCTTTATTACTGTCATCAATCTTTAATTTGTGCCTTTTATTTAAGTGCAGATCTGTTCTGTTTGGTCACATTCAAGAGCTCAAACATTAACAAAAAAAAATTGGACCTGAATTGTCTGTTTTCATCAAACCTTTCAGTGTAACGACATATCTGCTGTCTGTGTTGGGTGTGGTATTGTTAGGTTTGTTCTAAGATGCTGTCGGTAAACCAGCTGGCACAATCAACAGCCTTCGTCACAGGAGCGAGCGTCCTGGTAGGCTGGGCAAAGAACTTCGCTGTGTTGGTGGAGTGAGGAAGACTGGATGCAGCCTTTACTGTAGCATGTGCGCGATTCTATAAATAAATACAACACAAATATAAGCATGTTTCTTCTGTAGACTGAAGGCTATATTCCTCGTCAGCACATGTGAGCCAAGAAATTAGTGTGTTGAGGTAAACAGTGTGGGGAGAGGTATCCACTTCTGAGCCTTCTGCCTCCACCTCAACGGGTTAAAAAAAAAAATTGTTAATTTGGTGGAGCAGGCGCCCCATATACAGAGGCTTTGTCCTCGCGGAGGCGGCCACAGGTTCAATTCCATCCGTGGCCCTTTGCTGCATGTCATTCTGTCTTTGTCCCCGCTGTTTCCTGTCCACTCTTGAGCTGTCCTATCTGAGAAATAAAGGTACAAAAAGTCCAAAAAATATCTTCAAAAAATTGATAAGTTCAATATGGAATGTTGATGCAGAAGAAAATGCAACTGTAGGAATGATCTTTTCACCTTCACTGTGATGGGGACTGATTCTACAAGAAGATAATGCAGATATCTCAAAGCCTTGACACAAAACCTAAAATAAGAGTTTTCTGTTTTTTGTTTTTTTTTTAAAGGTCCAGATGTACCCAAGTGTTTATGAGGACTTTATATTGGACTGGAAAAATCCAAAATAATTCAGTAATTCATTAGACTTGGTGTAGAGGGCACAAAACAGGAGTTTTAAGTACTCAGGAGTAAAAGTAAGTAGCTTAAATGAACAAAGGATATAAAAAGGAAATAACTGAAACCAAACAGAGATAAGGGCCCAAATGATTTCAGGAACTGCAAACTTGTGGAAAGGTAAAGAATGTTGAAATAAAAAATAGGCTACTGTCCTGATCATTTACACAAATTATTCTTTATTTTAAACAATTACAAACAATTAAATGTCAGAAAGGGACAAAACCTTCCAGGTAAATTAGAGGTGACATGGCATGAGAAAAGTGCAGGTGTGTAAAAATAAGTTCACTTTGTAATTCTCTTTTCGGCCAGTTAATAAATGAAGTCTAACTGTAAATATTAAGCGAAAGTGCAGATGACATTACATGACTTTTCTATGAGATATAACCAGGGTTGGGAAGGTTACTTTGGAAATGTAATAGGTTACAGATTACCAGTTACCCTATTTAAAATGTAATTAATGCAACTATTTCAATTCCTTTATCAAAGTAAATTATTACATTTGATTATTAATTATTTTTTGATTACTTCTCTAAATTTCTATTGAATGTTTTTATCTTTTATCCATTTTCAGATGTTTAAATCAGGCAGTGTTATGGGATGCTACAAATTCAAACAAGCGAATCAGTCAAAAGCATCAGAGTAGCATCAAAGTTTACGACATGGCCTCGACTGGAAATGGCAAAAGAAGGCATTGTGCACAACAAAACATGCAAAACAACAAAATGAATATTATTCAACATATAGTCTAAGCTTTTTACGGAAAATATTCAGATATAACTGCCTTTGTAATTCACAATTAACTGTATTTTAATTACGATTTTATCTCACTAACTGCCATCGATTCCAGTTACATTTATTTTGTAATTACTTAATTTCATTACATGTAACTAGTTACTCCCCAACACTGGATATAACCACAATATATTTTGCTATTTAGCTTATTTTGATAAGGTAAACTTGTCTACAAGCTACATTTAGGGTTAGTGTTTTGATCATAAGAAAAGATCCAGTAACCTTATGATTATCATGTCTTTCAAAAATCCTAAATAATATCTTAAAAACCTACAAAAATTTCCTACTAAAACATTGAAACAAATTTCATTTTGGCACCTTAATGATTAGTGGTAATGCAGTTTGTTGTTGTGCTTATCGGAAAAGTGATAAGTTTGTGCCTGATGTAGGAGGAGATGAGTCAATATAACTCTTCACAGCTACATTCACCTCAATTCTTTGAGTGATTATGCAGAAAGTTTAAATGTAACAAGACTCATTCTCAACTTTCCTCATAATCGCTCAAAAAGTTGAACTGTATGTGTGTATTGACAGCAGCTTAATAACTCATCTGCTTCTATAGCACTTTAGGCCAAATACTCATCAATCATCCCTCCTATGTGCTGCAGGTAGAAATTTCAAACAATCTGGATAACACAGGGCCTTTATCCCAAACCAACCAGTCTTGCACTGTTATTCAAACCAAATGAGTGACAGGTGGAGGAAATATGTCACTACACTACAGATGCTTCCATGTTAATTGTGCTCATGAATTTCTGTGAGAGATCATAATCAGTAAAAAGCTTTGCTGGTGTTTTGTTAATCGAGTCCCTGAACAGGTGACCCAGGAATTCAATCACTGTGTGTTCTTGTTTTCTTTTTTGCTTCCTCCAAACAGAGCTCCTGCCAGAGCCACAACCCCAAAACCCACCAATGTAGCTGCAGTAGCGACCATGGCAACTTCTCCTGCCTTACGCACCTGCAGAGGGAAACATATTTTAATTAGCAAGTAGATATGATGAGCTGTCGTCTAAACTTTCAAAACTCCACTAGAACTTTGAGAAAGATATCACTGACATATTAGGACATTTTTAAGCTTCATTTTTGTACAATTAAAATTTCCTTTTTAATAATAATGTAATGGATGGCTGAAATGTAGCTTATGCTGATGAAAAGGCCTGAATAGTTTACATGGCTGTACTGATCCTGACCTCTTGACCTCTTGCAACATACCATAAAAAACTACAGAGCGCTTGTTTATGTTGTTCAATTGTCATTTTTCATTGTTCTATAGTCAAACACTAAAAAAGCAGCAGAAAAAATAAAGAGAAGACTGTCTTACTCAGTGATGTCTACTTAGACTATTTTGTGGTAACCAAATTGCAGACTTAAAATGTTGCTTTTCCTCAGCTCACTGTGCTTTATTTACTAATGGTTTGGTGAGGAGAAGTGTAGGTGGACTTTTGTGTCATATTCTGATCTGTATGCTTATCGTTGAATTCTTTTTACAAGGGGAGCAAGAAAAAAAGAGAGCAAACTGATCTCATCAGTACACCCTGAAAACAAAGAATTAAAGGTGTGGCTGCTTTGAATATCACAAAAGTCTGCGCTTTGCTGGCTGAGCATTTCTTTTAAGTTCACTGGCATAAAAAAAATTTAATCTGAACCAAATGCAACCAAAATAATTTGAACCAAGTTAGCCATTGCTTCTGTGCTTGATAGCTGACCAAACAAGCAACTATTTAGAGGTCATTTTCTTAAAAGATAATAGGTGCAGTGACTATACGTAGTACATGAGCAGTAGTATATAGTTTGGACTCTGTCTCAACTGTAATTTTGTTATGCTTTTTGTGTTTTATTACTTCTACAAATAAACTTAACTTTACTCATCTGACACTCCACCCAAAAATAATCTTGCATGAAAAAGGCTAACACTGGTCCACTGACCTGCCGGGACTCAGCCTTTCCATATCGCATCTCGTTTACAAAGTGCTCACAGTTCCAGCTGAAGACGCAGTACGGCAGCTCTTGTCCCACCAGAGCACGTGCCTCCCTCACAATGATGTGGACCGGGCGGGGCTTGTACTCCTTATCCAGGCTGTTGTTGATTTTCCACTGGTTGGTTCCAACCACGTCCCACAGCTCCTCTTGCTTCACCAAGGCCTTCTCACATAGGACAGACATCATGCTGTTGGCACCTGCACCAGCGACCTCAGCTATGAATTAAAGGGACATAATTAATGTGGGTTTATTAATCACAGCTTTACACGTTTTTGAGTGATGTGTTAATTGTGAATAAGTTCAACCAAAGAATCACCCCAAGCTGATATTCTAGTCTGAAAAACCACATGTGATAGTGAATGTGTCAGATTTGGAATGAACAGTCCAGACAGCTGTGTGAAGGGACTTACAGGGTGGTGCCAGGTGAATGACATAGCCTTCACCAATATACACAGCCCAGTGCTGATAGGTACCTCGGAAGATTTCCACCAAGTCCCCAGGCTCTGGTTTCTCATCGTACTGGGATAAGAACATACAAAAAAGTTAACTTTGCAACAGACTGGGTTTGGCAGCAACTGCAATACATTTGACCTGACTGCTCTCTGACACAATTTGGTTTAAATAAAGATAACCCATAAAATAAAAAAAAACCTTAGACAGACTGACAGATAGTTAGATAGATAGATTTAATTAAAATCAGATATGTAAGCCTTCTTCAGTTGCTGCATAAGTTTTTTTTTTCCCCACTTATGCAGCTGAAGAAGGCTGAGCCGAAATGTTCGGCTGTTGTGTTTGTCATCACGTTTGAGAAGAGAAAATAAAGAAATGAAGGCTACTCCTGGCTGCGGGCCTAACATACACTTTTAAAGGAGTCTTTTTCGACATGACCCAGCACCGGAACAAACATTGAGAATTCCCTGTGGGTGAGCACATTGGGAGTTTTAAGATTAAAAACCAGATATACCATAATACCGTGTGCGCGTGTGCCTGATGAAACATTACCATGCAAAATCTCTCTCTCTCTCTTTCTCTCTATTATATAAATAGGGTGTGTGTGTGTGTGTGTGTGTGTGTGAGTGTGTGTGAGTGTGTGTGAGTGTTTGTGTGTGTGTCAAGTTTCCTCACCAGTGTCGGGGCCATGGCAGCGTTTGATTCCTCTAAATCGCGAACTGGTTTCACTTTCAGTTCACTTTCAGCCCCTGCAGGAAAAATATGTACAGATCTAATATTAGCCCACAACACCGAATACGGAGGAATCAACAATCACTGAGACGGTTTCAACGAAATCTGAATTCTACGTACTTAATGAAAAGAGACTTTGTTGTAGAATTTAAACTTGACGTGAACCACATTAGTTTTTGCAAAGTAACTTAAGGTGGGACCATGTAACCCACGCATTGTCAAAATGTCCATGGACAATTAAAAACCCGTAGGGAATAAAACAGAAACGTTTATGTGTGTACACACACACACACACATATATATATATATATATATATATTTTAATCTTTTTGTTAAGATAGGCTTATAGTGTTAACCACTTTGTGCGCAGCCTACGTTGTGCCTTAACAACTGTCGCCAGCTTTAATCGGCGATTTTACATTAATTAGATTTATTTGTCAATTTGCCATAACGCAAAGGGAAAAAAATCCACTCGGTTTAGAGGAAGATAAATCCCCGGTTCAAAGCGACAAGCGACGAAATATCAAGAAGTAGCCGCAAGCTAGCCTGGTGTTAGCTTCAACTTGTCCGAGTGTTTACGTCATCTTTCAAAACACCTTCAAAGCTGACTTTGCGTCAGAGACAACACGGCGCAGTTTTTCCAAAATGACTCTTGGCTAACGCTGCAGTTTAATTCTATGTAAGTGTTTCGATGGCTCGTCGTCTTACCTTTCACGATGACGCCCACAAGTCGTTATAACATCAGCAACGCCACCACGAACCCAAAAACACCGGAGCTCAGCTGTGGGCGGTCAGCTGATTGTTGCTCCTTTAAGTCTGAGCACGTGTCCTTCAGAATAAAAGCATCATCCAAACGTCAAACGTACTCTAACTCTAACAAAGACTAACGTCATTTCAGTAAAATGAATGAATGAATGAATGAATAAATAAATAAATAAATAAATAGATAAACTGTCAGTTATCATAATACTCTCAGTTGCCATTTTATTAGGGACACGCAGCTAAAATTAACAGTCTAAAAATGAAAGTCATGGGTCACTGCATGTTTAGATGTATTCTGTTATTTAGCTTACCCTCATTTGTAAAATAACAAAACACCTTGGCTCTTACTATAACGTTATAGCCTGCTATTCAACAACAGCAGCATCCAAAATAATTATAAAGTTAAATCAATACTTCTCTGAAATAATTGTAAATTAAAATTAGCAGGGCCTAATATTAAGATCAATTTTAATAGGGAAACTATTAATTTGTTACACTTTTTCTTTCAGGATTGTATCAGGATAATGATGAAATCACTGTTCCAAAGGTTGCCAGATTTCAGTAAAAATTGGCCACATAACAACATACACTCCCTTCTCTGATGTTGCACAAACTGGGCCTGTATGTTTCAACACCTCTGCTTTGGTGGACTGTGTTGTTGATTTCACATTGGTCTAAGAATAATAAAATGCAACCCCTAAGAGTCATTGTGTGGAAATGGTGTATGAACAGGGTTGGGAAGGTTGCATTTGAAATGTTATAGGTTACAGATTACTAGTTACCCTATATAAAATGTTATAAGTAATGTAACAATTACCTAATCAAAATGATGTAACTTTTTACATTTGATAAGGCTACTTTTCAGTTACCTTTCCAAATTTCAAACGAAAG
>JAQLOL010000026.1:15455395-15477959 GCA_029783665.1 Naso thynnoides | reverse complement strand
AGCAAGGACGTGACTATTCCCAATTCTCAAGAATGGATGATTTAATACTTAAACAGTCCCATCAATCCAAGACTTGTGTTTCTTCTATAAAAATAGAACTTTTTTATGGTCTTTAAAGTCTTGAAAATTTGTTTAGCTTCTGCGATGCTTTAAAGCAACATGTAACTTTTTTTTAACAATATGTAACTTGACCACAACCCACAGCTTCTAGCTTCTTAAACAAAACTTAAAAATCTGCAGCTGCAGCACCCTGTAGTTGTTGGGGACAGCTCCGCTAAATAAAAGACATCAGACAGACAGAGCAGTCGAAGGATAATAGAGGGAAAACCAGCCGACATTTTCTCTGTAAAATATGACCCGGTTTAATTCAAACTTGAGTGTCATGCATCGTTAAGTTTCATTTTCGAAGTTACATATTGTTGCCTTAAGGTCCATGACAGTGTTACTACATGTCATTGTCCACATAGGTTATGTAAACTCCACCCATTTTCCCCGAATAGCTCTATCTATGAGATATTGTGGTTTTTTTATATTTTCTCCATATTAAATAAATGTTAGAGGAAGTAGCTAAAAATGTATGAAAACATTAAAGTCTTTGTCAAAACCCCTCTTTACGCTAATATCCCAGCTAGGAAGGACACACTAGTAGGGAACTATTTTTCCAGGCGTAATAGCTTTTGTCTCTGCGGCTCCCCTCGCTCTCTCTCTCTCAGCGATTTTTCAATCAAATAAACACAGTTGTCCTCTTTAGAGGGGTGAATTATCCATACCTAGCAACTTTCATGTGTCCTATAGTGTTTCTATACCCTGTTTCAATGGCAGTGAATGTGTTAAAAATGTAGTCTGAGATATACTTAAGTATTCACATGGTCGAATTTTAACATTTGTAGAAGACAGGGGCGACCTCTGCTAATGGTGAAAAGTTAAAAATAGACTAATGAAGTGCTTTAAGTCTGAGTCTTATATGACATCCACTCACACAGATCTGATGGCATGTTTTGCTGATATTTGAGGAGTAATATTTCTAACAAATAGTGTCTTTTTCTGAATATTGAGCATTTAGTTCAGTATGTTCAGTAGTACAGAGAAAAAAGGGCAGCCAGTAGGTCTTAAAATTGACTGTGAAAGTGAACCCCCTGGGTCTTTTGTCCTTTTCTCATAGTAGTAAACAAACTCAGTCGGTGTTTTCTGACTTGCCTTGCGTATGAGTCGGATCGTGGGGGCATCAAGCTGACCCACACGCAGCTTGTGCCAGTTCATGCTGCTGAACCACCTGAAGGGAAAGGATGAGGGAGATTACAGGTCAAACAAATTGATAGAGGAAGAACTAAAATGATTCTTCCCGGGTAGAGAAGCTCCATCAGCAGTAGAGGAACTTAACTGTCAAGAGGAGATTGTAAGTAGGCCAGCTGGTGAATACTTAATGCGCATTTTCATCCAAGGATTATGTGGTATCGCACACATTTTATTATCTAACACTTATGCATGTGGCATGCTGCCGTGGTTACCTGTGATGTCGGACATCTTTGATACCATTCTTGGTATTTCCTAACCTCTGGCCTGGTCGAGGTCTGCAAACAAACACACATTCAGATGTCTTTAAAACATCTACATCCATTTTTTTTAAAAGATTTACATCCAATGTCTGTATAAAACATGTGTA
Organism: Naso thynnoides; assembly: GCA_029783665.1. Taxonomy (NCBI): domain Eukaryota; kingdom Metazoa; phylum Chordata; class Actinopteri; order Acanthuriformes; family Acanthuridae; genus Naso; species Naso thynnoides. Next base: position 15,476,296 of record JAQLOL010000026.1, on the reverse strand, counting down.
ATTTTCACATGGATTGCACAACAGTGTGGGTGAATATAGGCTGACTATGTACAACTTTGCATATATACTGACACTGATATCAGAGTCATCTTGGTGAAGAAGGAGCCGAGTCGAAAGGCGAAGCTCTCAATTTACCAGTCAATCTACGTTCCTACCCTCAACTATGGTCATGAACTTTGGGTCATGACCGAAAGAACAAGATCTCTGACACAAGCGGCCAAAATGAGTTTCCTCCGCTCCCTTAGAGATAGGGTGAGGAGCTCTGTCACTTGGGAGGAGCTCAGAGTAGAGCTGCTGCTCCTCAACGTTGAGAGGAGCCAGCTGAGGTGGTCCAGGCATCTGTATCTGAGGCCTCCTGGATGCCTTCCTGGGAAGGTGTTCCAGGCATGCCCCACCGGGAGGAGGCCCCGAGGAAGACCCAGGACACGCTGGAGGGACTATGTCGCTCGGCTGGCCTGGGAACACCTCGGGATGCCCGGAAGAGCTGGAGGGAGTGTCTGGGGAGAGGGAAGTCTGGGCATCCCTGCTTAGACTGCTGCCCCCGCGACCCGGCCCCGGATAAACGGAAGAAGATGGATGGATGGATGGATATCAGAGTTCTCATTTCTTTATTATTGATGTCGTTGTTATTGTTTGAAGTTACATAATTCTGCAGTAAACCACACTGCAAATCTCATTGTATTCCAATATTATATATGAACTGTAGGTTCAAGTAGCTTTACTTACTGTACTATACAAATGCTGGGGTGCTGAATGCTATAGCAACCCATTTAACCTTTTTGGAGGCTGAGCAAATCAAGTTCACAGCAATGCATTATGATTGACTAGCTCACTTAAGGTAGATTGGTAGATTTATATTCTCTTTTGTAAAGTTTTTAAAGTGAATATTCAATATAAAACTGTTTGTAAGGAACTCTGAAGAGAAATAAATACCTATGCTATTAAAAACCTTGTCAAAAAATGAATAATAAGGAGACATCAGTCTGATTTTTATGTAGTGAATTACATCAGTATCAACAAATGATACAGATGGTTGATCACACTGGTTCCAACTCTGTTTAGCTCACTACTACTGATTTAAATGATTCACTGTGACTGACAAAAAAAACACAGTTGAGCAAATAAACAGGCCGTCGCAAAAAGATTCCATTTGTAACTAGGGCCATTACAGTTAACACATTAACCACGATCGGTTAAAACGCTCGCAATTAATGGGTAATTTAATTGTGCGCTGCTGTTTTGTCCCTTCTATGCACCCTTAGTCAAGCTGCTGTAGCAGTTTCTTGCTTCCTAGAGGAGAGACAGTGATACACTTCTGAATGTCTCTATTTTTCTGTTTGTAATTTGCCTTCCTCTCGATTTCCAGACAAGATGATAGATATTATTTTGACTGTGCCTGCAATAACAAGGAAGAGACGGGCTGAGCACACCTCCCGCTAATTAGCTAAACTCAGACACTGGTAGTCAATGGAGGTGCTAGCCTTCTTCTGCTTAAAGTCATCAGATAAACTTTCCAGCAACTCTAAGCGGTCCTCTGCACATTGTTTTTTTAAAACTCAGATTAGCACATTGTGTAATTTTAGAATCAAATACGTACAAAAAATAAACTGCAGGGCGCATGCGCAAAACACCGGAGATGTGTCAACAAAACAAAACGCCTGTTAAAAAATTAAAATTACAAAAAGTGCTAATCTGAGCCTAAAAATAACGTAATGTGGTAAATAAACAATTCACAACAAGCACACAGGACCGTTCAGAGTTGCTGGAGAGTTTATCTGATAACTCTAGATGGAGGCAGGCTAGCACTTTCTATTGGCTACCAGTGTTAGAGCTAAGCTTATTACCATTAACTTTTTCTTGCTACTGAACCAGACTTACCAAACAGATGTAATCCAGTTGTCATTTGATTCCCAGTTGAGTTACACTGGTAAGAATTGCTTTACATTGTTAAGGACTTAAAAACTGCTGTGAAATGCAAAATAACACAATTTTAAACATGCGATTTAAAAAAAATGAAAAAAGAAAAATCGTTTAACAGCGCTATTTGTAACATAAACTTAGTTACATATCTGTTGATAGCCTAATGGGTAAAGCTAACAGAACAAGCACTACCCCAAATCTTCTAAATATTGCAGTATTGTTAATTTTTATTATATCTCCATGAAGTCTTAACTCCAGGAAATTGTTATATTAACTTACTTAGTAACAGATGCACACTGTTTTAACAAAGGATATTGACAAAACATAATATTGAAGAGCAGACCAGCCGAGCTAAGGGAATTAACTATTTACACATTAAAATGTATGACTGAATAAAGTCTCTGAAGCGACAAGATGAGTGTGTGTGACGTCAATAACCAGCAGGGCTTCCCATGCATGCATATTGCATGACCCAATTCTATTTCATGAGAAAGTTATTCAGGCAACACATTGAGTTCATTTTAAATTCATACAACAGCGTTATCAGTATATGAAATTTTTATCATAATGATGATCGTTTCACCTGCACAGTTTGCTGATAATGGACTTGGATGCTTCACTCAAGTAAGGTGGGTACTTGAGCACCCCGTCCAGAATCTTGGCATAAATCTTCTGAGGCTCTGAACTCGAAAAGGGAGGGCTGAAAAGAAGAGAGAGAAGAGTGTTGACATGTAAAGTCAATCGGCTGCTGCTGGGTAACCTGGGCCTGTGACTGCAGACACTGTGTACTGAAGATATCAGTCACATTTCCCTGCTGCCATCTACTGGTTAACACTGACTGATTCATGACTCATCCTCACTTCAACCAATTTGTGACACCAATGTGAAAATCTTTTTCTTATTTATCATGTATGAATACAAGCTTGTCTTATTTGAACAATAAAAATCATCAGTCTTTGAATGCTTGTTTCCAAATGAGTGCAGTTGTAGTTTCAGTGTTAGTGTAGTACCTTCCCACCAGTAGCTCATAAATCAGGATGCCAAGGGACCAAAAATCAACCGCAAAGTCATGACCCTGATTCTTGATGATCTCTGGGGCCATGTACTCAGGAGTGCCCACAAACGAGTAGGTTTTCTCACCGCGCACCATCTCCTTGGCAAAACCAAAGTCCACCTGCACAGGGACACACACACAAACGCACTCAGTGTGAGAAGTACACAAATCCCATTCATTAAGAATTGCATAACAGCATAAAACATTAGTGAAAAAGCAGAAATATATGCTCACTTTCTGCTTTAGCCTTGTGTTTGTATTTTGATCATCAAAGATAATTCACTAAGGAAAAGAGAGGTGAATAAGTCACAGCCAGCAGGAATCCAACCAGCAGTACTTTGTAGAAATGGAACAACGTTTGAGGTGATAAACACCAAAAACGAGTTATTATGGATTCCACTGCTTTTCCTGGCAAGACTCATCTTATTCTATATTCTGATTGTTTCCATCATTGCGTAGGTTGGTTATGTTTAGGTGGGAGGAGTGAGTCAGGTTAGGGTAACAGAGTACGGCAAATTAGAACTAGTGCAAAGAAAATCAGTAGAATCCATTTTGAAGCCCTGAAGTAACACCAACATACCATGCTGTTGCTAGCTAGTTAGCTTACGAATCTTTCATTTGTGCCACTAAAAGTGAAAGATTGACTATTAAGTGGGTGTCAAGATATTAATGCTGGAGACTGGTTGTTTCAAGCCTAGATGAGGACAGGTCATATTTAGTTTAACGAGAAGGAAAACTTTTTTTTTTTTTTAATTTTTCGGCTAAATTGTTAAAAATGTTCATTATATGACAGGGGATGTGATCAAAACGCTTCAAAACTACAGGTGACAACAAAATGCAGTTAGTCTCATCTGGCAGGGTTGGGAAGACTACTTTGGAAATGTAATAGGCTGCAGATTACTAGTTATCCTATTTAAAATGTAATGAGTAATATATAATAATACATTTGATTACTTTTATAAATTTCTGACAAATGTTTTTAACCATTAACCATTTTCAAATGTTTAAATTAGGCAGTGCGAATGGCAGATGTGGGGCACTGCAAATTCAAACAAGAGAACCAATCAAAAGCTTTAGAATAGCATCAAACTTTTCTAAACGGCCTTGAATGGAATTGGCAAGAGCAACAAGATGAATATTATCCAACATACATAAGCCTAAGCTTTTCACAGAAAATATTCAGATGTAACCCTCTTTGCAATCATAAACATCTTCAAAAGTAAGTGTAATTTAATTACACATTCTTTCTCAGTAACTGTAACTGATTACAGTTACATTTATTTTGTAATAACATTTCATAATTGCATTACATGTAACTAGTTACTCCCCAACATTGTGTATAAATGGGATTTGCTGATTTGTTTGTGGTGTCATGTTAGTAATTTCTGCTTTATTTCTTCAAAGATAGCAGAATTGACTTACTTTAATTCTATAAACTGAAAAAAAACTGAATTTTTCCAAACAAGTATTTGGTAGTTACTTCCCCAAACAGCTTTTATGTGAAAGATTTTCTGTGGTATTAAACACTACAAAGGACAGCATGCTGTCACATCATATGGTGAAGGGCATTATGATAAATCAAAACAAACAGGCTAGTTTTTAGTGCAATGTCCTTGTGTCCTTCAGTGGTGACAGAATTAAATCCTTGTCACATGTTGTTTATGTTGTAATGTGCTAAATATACAACAGTTAAGAGGCCACAATACTGTCACTGGTTACAGACCTTCCTCATCATCCCAGGATATCCAACTCCTCACCTCGCAGATACACTAAATCCCGAGTCTCTATTCTTAAAGACATGTCTGCTTTAATGCTGCTCATCTCCAAACAAGGTCCTCCTGCAGCTCTCCAGAGGACCTTATTTACTATTCAGATGACAACCTGCTTTTTAAGATTAAAGTGATAATGAAGAGAAAATGTCAAAGGAGATAAAAAAACAGGAATTATGAGTTGGAATATAAAAAGTAGGCTAAATACATAAAGTGAGTATAGAGAGTAAGGTTTAAAAATATGATAAAAATGTATTTTGCTAATCTACTGAATAATGAATTTGGCTAATTAACTTTTACCAACTTTTACAGACAGAAAAAGGAAACATAATTACTAATTGATGAATGAAAAGCTTAATTTTCTGTTTCAAGTTGTGTTTAATAGTGTAGCATTTAAATCTTATCTCTTTAGCCATAGTAATAAGTTTTATGAATTAAATACTTAAAATTCATCAAAAAAAATTAAATCAACAATTTAATGTTGTCTTAATTTAATTTATTAGTTGACCCTACTGAAACATTTTACTGACAGGAACGGCTAAACAACAAAAAAGAAATAAATCGATCCATTCAGCGCCGTTAGATGTCGCCAGTGATTTTAGCCATCTGCGACGGTTTGCTTTTTGAAACGACGAAGAAGTCCAACTTCCGCCTTTGAAGCGCCCTTTCGATGTATTTTTGTCGTGAAATTCGGCAGTGAAAATAACCTAAAGCTGTCACAGTGGCTCACTTAGAAGCCCCATAGCTACGGGGTGGATTTGATGTGACTTTTTAATGTTAAAAGACCAAACGATGTCTGTGGTGTTTGACGGGAGTCCGCTGAAAGCGATGCAGAGCTCACACACTCACACACCGCAGACTGCCCTGAGGTGAGTGGTGGTGAGGAGGAAGCGGCTGGACTGACTGAACAAGTAGCCTGCGTTTAGACTCTTCAGTCAATTTAGCACTATTTTTGTAATTTTGTATGTGAACTAACTGTACAGTGAATAATGTGTCAATGATTAACACCACTTTATTAAGCCAGTTTATTTTGAAAGTAACATCACTAGATTAAGACCCGACGTTAGGGCTAACGTTACAACGAGTACTTTTCACAAAGGCCAATCGATTATTGTGTACTATCAACCCTGAAACACTTACAAGAAAAATAACGTCAATTTGGGTAATTTTTTAGGGTGGTATCCAACAGATGCTGGGTATTTTAATTTTTGTAGGCTAGAAGATCTAAATGGATTATATATTAGGGCTGTAATTCAATTTTTAAATAACTATTACAATAACTTATTATTTATTTAATTAAATTATAAGTCAGTCATTCAATTTGTAGATCAACACAAAAATAATTTAAATCTTTTGGATAATTGACTGCTCACAAGAATTCAAAAAAGCCTGCCATTATCTAGTTAAACTCTCAGAAGTCTGAAGATTTGCTGTTTTTCTTCATCTAAACACTTCAGTCTTTACTCACTTGTAAAAGTAGTGTGCAGGATTTTCTTCTTCGAAAAGTGATCCTTCAATTAGGGATGCATGATGTTATCGGCTCGTTATCATAAGCAGATATTGGCTTAAAAACTAAATATGGAATATCATCTATCAAGCCGATATCTGCCAATATCAGTAAAATTATAGGCTGCTGTTTCCTTGACTAAACGTCCAAGTTGATGCCATGTTTCACATGTTCCCCGTGGACAGACATTACTTTTACACAACTTTGTCACTTGTGAAACAGGCCAAATTTACCCTAGTTGTGGGAATTGTCATGATTGTCTCAGGGAGCATCCATTTTTAAGAAGGATATATCTTACTTGTTTTGTCTTGTTTTGTTTTAAAAGCAGTTGTCATAAATTTACGACATGTTTTACATAATGTCACTTGAAGTATTTTTCTTCTTTTGCACAAGGATTGAATATCAAATCATTTTAAGCTTTGTATTTTATGCCTGCATTCGCCAGTGGGCCAACAGGATAAGAGTCTGCATAATAATACTGTATGTAAATTCCACTACAGAAGAGTCTTGATGATCTTTTCAATTAGATGTGGGGAAAAAATATACATATGTCTTGGTATTGGTATTGCATATCGGCCAGAGGAGTTGTAAAATATCGTTATATCGGATATTGACTAAAAATTTAATATCGTGCGTCCCTGCCTTCAATGCATCTGCATCTAGGGTAGTTAGATGTGCGAATATATAGAATAAACTAAAAACTGAAACACTGAGAGAACATTTGCAATTTTAATTTTTTTTTGTAGTTAAGGACTTGCTGCATGACATTGTCCTCATTACTTGTGATAATTAATTATTTTGGTTTGGTTTTGGAATTTTGAATTTTCGGAAAGGACTTTAATTTTGGCTCTGGGAAGCCATGATGTGATTTCTCTACCTTTTCTTGCATTTCATAGACTAAACTATGAGTGGAGAAAGTTGACATTCTTAACAGAAAATTGTGAGCCCTTAAATTTTTATTTTAGTCCATTGCTTATCATTCCATCATGTCCACCCTTCCCCTCTAGCACACAGGAACTGTCCCAGGAGATCAAGTCTTTCATCAGTGGCGTTGACACCGTTCAGGGCCGGAAGCTTAGTGTCCGGGAACATGCCCGCTGTGCTGTGCGTGTGCTGCGCTCTGTCCCAGCCTGTCGAGGAGCAGTGCTGGAGCACCTCAGAGGCGTTTATGACGAGCACGTCTCTACATTCCTGCACAACCTGGAGACTGAGGGTGATGCCAGCTCTGGAGTCAGCTCCAACCTGGAGGACATCATACAGGTGCGAAGACCTAAGGACACAAATAAAACTTCTAATAAGACTAGAACCATATCTTGGGAATACTAAAAAGCTAGTAATATTTTAAATCATAACTGTCCATTTTCTTTCTGTTCATTTTGAAAATTGTTTTAGTTCAAGCAGCTATTTTAATAATGAAAAAAAGCCAATTTAATATTTTGATATAGCTGTAATGGAAGTTTCTTAATCTGGAATGGCATCAAGATGAAGAGACACATGTGAGAATGTTTGATGAAACAACCAAAGTGTATTTGTGTGTATCCCAATATCAGACACACAAGATCCACAAGAGTAACCAATCTAGACTTCGCCTAATCATGCTAACCTCCATGTTTTCCTGCATTCATAAAAATATGATAAAGGTATGGATGTTCTCCAGTAGAGGTAATTATTTGTGTTTGTCTGTAGGAGGTTCATGGTGTGCTCTCAGAGTTCATCCGTCTCAACCCCCGGGCCTGGGCCCCTCTGGTGTCTGCCTGGGCTGTGGACTTGTTGGGCCAGCTGAGCAGCAAGCATGCCGGCCGCAGAGTGGCCCCCCACTCCTCCAGCCTCAATGAGCTGCTCCAGCTCTGGATGTCCTGTGCTGCCACCCGCTCCCTCATGGAGGCCTATTCGCAGTGTTTGGCCGCCATGCTTGCCTGGTGCCCTGACGCCTGTGTGGATGCACTGTTGAACACTTCAGTTCAGCACTCTCCGCATTTTGACTGGGTGGTGGCTCACATCGGCTCTGCCTTCCCAGGTACTATCATCAGCCGAGTCTTGGCGTGTGGACTCAAGGATTTCTGCTCTCATGGCACCAAGGACCAAGGTCTAGTGGTGATGGGAGTGGATAAAGGCAGCAGAGTGCCCAAGATTGGCTCAGTGGTTGGAATCCTCGGACACCTTGCAGCGCACCACTCAGACAGCATCAGGAAGGAGCTGCTCAGGATGTTTCAGGAAAGCCTGAGTCCGTCAAGCCCTCTATCTCCCACCTCATCCTCAACATCTTGGGAGAGTTCCCCCCAACTCCGTCGTGCTGCTGTACCATTTCTTCTGCAGCTGGCTGCAATGTCCCCCAACCTCTTTGGTGCTGTGTCTGCAGAGCTGGTAGAACTGCTACGCCCTCCTGTCCTGCTCAATCTGCAGGCCTTGCTGCAGGGCCTCCCCAGAGAGGAACTGGATAACATGCTGGGTCTGGCTGTCCACCTTATAAGCCAGAGCCCATCAGGGGGGGCCCGAGTCCTCCGTTTTCTAGCAGACACAGCGACCCCAGCCTCAGTCATCATCTCTGGCACTACGCCCTCCCCTCATGAAGGAGTCAGAGAAGGCTGTGATCGCCTCCTCCAGATGCTGCTTCTGCATCTTCACAAACTGGTCTTTAACCGCACAGATGGAGTGGAGGTCAACCCACATCACTCTACTTCCTCTCAACCCCAAAGAGTTATCCCCTTCTTGGAGGAGCTGCAGTCTCACATAGGTGAGCTCTGTGCTGAGACACTGCGACTGGAGAGGAAGCGTCACCTCTGGCTGCACCAGCTGCTGTGTCTGCTGTCCGTTTATGGAGGTCCCAGTGTGGCCACTGAGACCTTCTGCCAGCTACTCACCCAGGCTCGCAACCCAGAGGAGTTGGCTCTGGCCTGGCAGCTCCACAACACGCTATCCTCATGCATGGCGGGACTTATTCCCTCTGCTGTAGCTCGCTGTGTGGCTCAGATCCATACACACACTCTGGGGCCCAAGCAGCTGAGGCAGCTACTGCTCAATCTGGCTGCAGCCATCCAAAGTCAGGATGAGGAGAGAAGAGGAGCAGCATGTGTTCAGTCCTCCATGGCCATCCAGCTGGGTTCAGCGGTCTCAGGACACCTTCATGATTTTGGCCCACTTCTTCTCCATGGTGACCCAGCAGTATCTCACGCTGCAGTGCGCCTCCTCTCCTGTAGCCCACTCCCTCGCACCTCCTCCCCAGCACACCTGCTCCTGCTCTCCCGTGCCGCAGTCACTCATTTCTTCCTCACACTGCGAAGAAGAGGTGAAGTGGGCAAGGTAGGAAGAGATGGGGGACAAGCAAGTGAGGCAGTGAACTGTTCAGTTCTGCTCCTGTCCCGCTTCGCAGCGTATTCTCCGCTCACTCTTAAAGCAGTACTACAGCAGCTGGTTGAGGGAGCGCTACATAAAGGCAACACTGACCTGTTTGGAGGGCAGGTCGCAGATATGTCTGGTGCCCCTGTGACTTGCCCATCTGGGTCCCCTGACCTCGGAGCCTCTTTGCTGGACATCAACTGTCGATTTGGTACCACTGTCAACTTCTCTGGCAGTGTGTGGTCTGTGTTTCATGCCGGAGTGATTGGTAAGGGGCTGAAGGTCCGCACTGCCACACAGCTGCCGGATCCATCTGGGGTCATCCAGGTGAGTTGCACAGTTTGTGGGCTGTAGCTGAGCAAAGTGTTGAGCGAAATGTGAAATGGATAACAGGTGTACAGTCAAAGCAATATACCAATTACAGAGTGATTTTTCTACATGAATAGGACATGTATGAGTATTTCAGCAGTCTTTTTAATCAGTTTAAACTTGAAGCTACATGTTCACTCAAACATTTGACAGGAGGAAAGTTACAATAACCTTACTGGATGTTGGTAGATCTATGTTAGCGGGTGTATTTTTTGTTCTATATGCTGCGGGAGAAAATAAAGAAAATGTGTCACCATCATTTTTGTCTCTCTTTAGAATGTCCAGACTCTGCTGTCTGTCATAGTCAAATGCTGCAGCTCCTCCGGTCTCAATGGCTCTATCAACGGCTCACGTCCACCATCTGACCCTGATGAGCCGGCGCCCATCAACGCCGAGGCAGCCAAGGTCGTTGCAGTCACGTTGGTGGAAAACGTCTGTCCGGACGTGGCCAACAGTGAGCTGTCTTGGCCCCCAGAGGAGCATGCCCGCACCACCGTGGAGCGAGACATCCACATCCGGCGTTGCTTTGAGGCCCACCCAGTGCTCTTCCCTCTGCTTCATGTGGTGGCAGCTGGACGTCCGGCTCTCTGCTACTGCTCAGCAGTGCTCAGAGGCCTCCTGGCCACTCTGCTGTCCCACTGGGAGGCCTCGCGTGAGATGTTGTCAACAGACTCCCCGTGGCACCTCCAGGCTTCCTGCCTTTTGGTGTCCTGCATGGGAGAGGGCCAGCTCCTGCCTCCTGTGCTGGCCAACGTCCACGAAGCCTTTCCCCACCTCACTCCCTTTGAGGTGAGGCTGCTGCTCTTGGCTGTGTGGGAGTACGTGAGGGGCAATGGGCCCATGCCCCAGAAGTTTGTCTTCAGCTCAGAGAAGGGACTGTTCTGCAGGGATTTCTCACGGGATGGTGACGTGGCAAGATACGTGGCCCCAATCCACAGCGTCCTTCATAAAAACATAGATAGATTGGGACACCTGTGCTGGAGGTTCCAGCTTTAAAGGGCAATGGGAAGTAAACTGTGAGGAGTGGGTGTCAGGGAATAAATAGAGACTATATAAAATAGACGGGATACTGTGTTACATTGCTCCAAGAGTGGACTGCGAAGTTGCTCTCACCGTACTTCATTTTCATACATAAGTGTGGCTGTGTGCATGTGTTTTGTACCATATTTTTAAACTTGATATATTTCTATCTAGTTTTTTTCTGTGAGATACACAAAGGGAGAGGAGAATTGGCATACGTGTATTTTTATGTTAACACCGAGCTTGTTCCACACAAAATACAGCTCTGCCAAATCATTCTTGGATCGTTTTGTAAGTTTCAGATTGTTCATGTTCTAAAACTGTGGCTACAAACATGCCTTGCGTCTCTTATAACACGTGCAAAATGTTGTGTCAACCACTTTACTAAATAAATGATCATTTGGTCCTTGAATGTGTCATGGATTGAGTATCAGTGTTCAAGCCAAAATGTGTTATCACAAGACTCCCTTGATGACAGCCTGTGAATCCTCTAAGCCAGTGGTTGTGGTTTCCAACCTCTACCGTTTGCTGCTCCTTAATACTAAGCACTAAATTGCAGGGAAGTGGTTCTTCCTCTTTAGAGACGGTTTTGTTTGAGTAATATTTAGAGGTTTTGCCAGATAAAAGGTTGTAAACTGCTTTAATTCATAGGAAAGAACAAAAGAAACATCTGTACATTAAAATGTAATCTATTAGACGTGCCCTCGTTTGTACTTTTAGAGGAAAAAATAACACAACATTTTAAAATGGGCAACTCAGTTGCACATCACAAACAGAAGCCTTTAAAATTACCATAGAGTTGAACCAACATTTCTGTTTTTAAGCCGCCACCAGTGTTTTGTTTGCTTGTGGCCCTTTTAAAATTATATAATGAGTGTCTATTTGTAACCCCAATTAACAATTTGAAAAGAGGTCTGAGAAGACAGTACCACAAGATCAAACAGGAGAATGAGGAACATATAAAATTTGATGGCATCCAAATGCTACAAATCTCAGACCAATGTGTGTGTGCACTTCACTGACTGGAGCTTGGCGATGACGTGTCCGTGTCTGAGAGGATAAATTTGCAAACGGAGATAACGCACATCCTGCCCTTATCATCAATCAGATAAAAAGATAAGCTCATGTGTAAGTGAATTGAGTAAATTTCCGAAATATAATTGTTGTAATATGGACGCTTTTGCCCACACCATGTTTATTAGAATAGAGAAATAAATCAGTCAGTTGAGAATCTTACTTTTTAACGATCTTTGCTAGCAGAGTGAAATGGGCGGAGTCAATGAGCATAATCAAGATGGCCACCTTCACTGAGAGGTAAGACAAAGCAGGTCCGCGATTTAATCTTGAAATTAAGATTCTTTGTGCTTATTATCATCGTGTGCGAGGCCGGAGATTGACGCTGTGGGTGCTCTCTTATTAAGCCTGTGAGCAAAATTAATGTTTCGGGGTTTATCGGTCGCCGGGAAATATCATTGGAAAAGTCGAGAATCCCCCCGATTGAATTAACGTTAGCGGCTTGACAGGCTTCACGCACCGTTGTCAGCAAGGTTAGCACGGTATCCTGATAAAAGAGGCAACTTTTATTTAACGATAACACAGCTGTTAGACAAACAGACATCAGTCCGTCCGTTGAAGACTGATTAATTATTCTTGTCAAATTACTAAGCTGTGCCCATTTTGTGATGTTCTTTTAATATTTCCGACTAAATGCTAGCTAGCTGTAGCCTGCAATGACGTTAGCTGATACGTTAACGTTAGCTAATGCTGTCTGCTGGCATCGTTTCCCCCACACCTCATCGCCTGGCTTTAACAGGAGTATTAGGGGTTGAAGTCTGTCTTAATACGCAGACTTGGGGTCTATTGTGAAAAACGTTTCGATTTAATGAACGATTTGTAACGTCAGCTGTAGTGACGTTAGAAAGAGGAAACGGGAAATGGTTAAACGTTAGCTGCCGGTTACATTTTCTGGCGCTGCCTTCACTTGAGGACTCATTTTAGCACCACAGAGATCAAAGTCCGGCTGTATGTCCGTGTGTGTTCGGTATATGTTTAAACCGTGTGTCCTGCTTTTTAGGTCATTCCTGCATTTCTCTTTCCTACGTTATAATACTTTGGTCAACTCTGTCGTTTTAAATATGCTTTATAAACCAAGTTGGATTGGATGGTGGCTTAATTAATTGAAGAATTGACTGGCAATTAGCCGCAACCATATTACTGTTAAGTTGTCTCGTTAATTTTTTATTTGTAGGATGGCACCTGTCTTGGTGTTCTTGCTGGCTGTGTCCCTCAGTGGGACTTGGGCTGTGGACAGGGGCAACTTCAAGACCTGTGACCAGAGTGCCTTCTGCAAGTGAGTGCAAGACATGACGGCAAAAACTACATTCACTTTATTAAATATGGTTCTTGCAAAAGAAAAGCACTGGGGTGCTAATTTTTGGCTGGTGTCCACTCCTGTTATTAAATTTTAAACAGACGTCAGCGAGCGTTGAAGCCTGGTGAGTCTCCCTATCGAGCCCTGCTGGAGACTATGGAGCTGACCAACACCAGGCTCACCTTGCAGCTCATCAATGACAACAATAAGGTAAAACACACTATAAAGTGGTTCAGAATTAGAAGACTATGGGCACTTTCTGCTTCACATCAATTCCCATTAACACAACTATATGTGACACCTGTTCTAAGATTTGCCTCTTCGCTCATTAAAATCTCAGTGAACATATGCATGTTTTCAGGTTCCCGTCTTTGTGGGATCAAAGCCCAATGCCGAATATGTCAAACAATGTCTGTTAAGGAAAAAACCTGGCTGAACCTTTGCTGAACCCATTTGCCAATCTGTGCTGCAGTGTTTATGAAAAAGTAATGAAATTTCTCTGTAACCTGCTTTGCCTCTCCTGTATCTCCCTCTCATCTCTTTCCCTCATCTTCCCCTCTCTCTGTGTTTATCTCTCAGGTGCGTCTGCTGCTCGAGCTCTACCGTCTCCAGGGAAACATAACTAGGGTGAAGATAAATGAGCTGAAGCCGCTGAAGCCTCGTTATGAGGTCCCAGACGTGCTCATCAGGGAGCCACCCACCGAGCCGTAAGTTTACCAAGGGTGTTACGGTGTGTTTGTGGTTTAATATTGCAGAGTCAAACTGAAAAGTCAGAATTAACTTGTAGTCCAGGTGGTTGTCAGTTTAATTAGCCCAATACTAATGAAAAGAAGTGTGATTGTGCAGCCCTAAAAGACATTGAGTAGATTCCCTCACTTTTCTCTTTATTAACCAAATCCTTTCTTTAACCTCCTCCCACTTCCTCTCTCTGCTCCAGCCTGTCTCTCTTGTCTCAGGATGAGAACGGGGTGGTGCTGTCCCTGGGGGCAGAGTCTCAGAGGGTCATCGTCAGCGCCCGGCCCTTCAGATTGGACATTATGGAAGGGCGAGACGTGCTGATGTCGCTGAACTCTCGCGGCCTGCTGGCCTTTGAGCACCTGAGGATGCGCAAGGACACGTGAGAAACCACGCATGCACGCACATTTACAAATGCCAGCCGTTTCTTTTAATCCACGTCCTCACTCAGTGGATGATTTCTGTTTTTGTTCCCATGAGATGGTTTGTTTTTTGAGTATTGTCTCTGACTCGTTGTTCTGTCCTCTTCTCCCTATCATCCTAGTTTCTCCTATAAAGTAACTAGCACAGTGGCTAGCGTGTGGGATAATATCAAGAGGGTATTCTCTAGGTAAAGACCCTTAAGATTTGTAAGTGTGTATTCTGTTCCTTGTGCTGATGCTGCCAATAGTGACACAAGTGTAGGGACCCCCATCACACCAAGCACAGTGTTAATCCTGAAATACATGTGAGTGAGAGTGAGAGAGGGGTGTGGGTGACTGTGTGCACATCTGTGTTTAATTTGAACCAGAATTAAGGGGTCAGTCCAGCCCCATGCTATCATCCTCATGTTCTTCGAAGGCTCATTTAAACTAACAATTTAAGGCGTTGATTTTTCTTCTTATTTCATGAAACAAAGAAAAAAATCATCCTGATCATGAAAAAAAAAACATTCTGAATGATGCAGGGTCTGCTGTGCCTGCCAGTGATTGAACTGTGCACCACTGTCTTTCAGATCAGCGTCTGATTAACTAAATGATAAACGCAGAATGTCACTCCAGCAGATCTAACACTGCAGCTGCATGACTGACTGTGTTTTTTGATCAGTTATGTCATCGTACATGTTTAAAAACGCTTGCTCAGTTCATAGTGAGAGCTAACTGCCATAGATGAGAAATAATGCTGGTGGCAGCAGGTGTGGTCCAGTTTGGATGGCACATAAAAGCATTCAAAGGTTTTCTATCTTCACACATGTCGTCTGTGTCCCGTCAGATAGTTTGTCGAATCAACGCAGCCAGTTCCCAAACCCAACAGCAACATCTCTCTTTGTGGTTATGTTTCAGGTTGTAGCAGTTATGGGGTAATAATTCTATAAATTGGGACTTTTTTTTGCAGTTTTCTGGGAAAGGGCTTACTTGCTGAGCTCTGAAGCTGTGCTTGATTATACCGAAAAAACAGCTTTTGTTGGAGCCTTTGTCATTGTTGTGCTGAATTGTGTGTTGCGACTGTCCAGCACTGGTTTTATGCAGTGTGGTTGCAATTATTGACTAGCATTCTCAAGTAAAACTTTATGTTAACACGTCATCATTGTCATCATTTTATTGAGACCAAACTAAAAATGTTTTTGTTACCAGGTTCAAAACAAAAATACTTTTTCAGTTTCAGTACTAGTCTGTGTTACAGTTCACATTGTGGCCTGCAGCTTTTTGTGTTTGTGAAGGTTAAAGGAGAACTTAAATTTTACACATAAAAACCTGTTTGTAGATTGTGGTGGTATATGCCTAAAAAATAAAAAAAAAAGTTGTTTACAGCCTGTTGTGGCTTTGGAGGAAGTTGTGCAACTCTGATAAAGAACATCATGTGATGTCACTTCAGTCTGCGTGGGTTTAGGCTGAGGACTATAGACACCTGCAGACTAAACTTCTGTAACCCTAACAAATGAAAAAAAATGGTGGTGTGGAATTAGAAAGATGTGAACGTACTACACCTCAGTAGCCCGTTCTCATCTTGTCTGATGCTAGCAGCTTGTGGCTACGTTAGCCTTTACTTTTATAACCCATCCAAATCTATAGCTAAATCTGGCGGTCCAGTTGTATCGTGGGTAATGTTGATGCCAGGTTTTCACAAGGAAGAAGAGTGTGTAGAATTAAAAAAGACCTTATCTCTGCTTGTGCTGTCTCACTTTTTCCTCCTAGCACACCCCTAAGATTCCTGAGCAAAGCAATATGTAACATGCAATACAAGCCTTGTTTTTCAGCTGTAACATGAACATGGCGTAGTGAGCTTTAAAACCCATTTCGACACCGCCTCTTGTATGCATGTTGCAGATAATGCACCTCCATAGTTGCTGGTGGCTATTACGCTTGTAAGAAGGGGTCTTTGGTGCAATGCCATGGCCTTGATTACACCATTGTGTAGGTTGGATCCACTGGGTACCAGTTGGTTCTCTAAGGAGTATCATGGAGGTTACATGCCACAACCTCTAGAAGCCCTCCTGTCCCATAATGCCTAGCTTGAGATAGCCACAAGGTAGGGAGTTGCTAAGTCCCTTTTGTCATTAAAGTAACTCTAGACCATGTAGAGAATCTGTTCGTTGTCCTTGTGGAGTCAGGGGGCATTCACCAACCTCCGTTTGTATGTCCTTTTCCTTTTATCATAGTTTAATTATACTCCCCATATATTGTTACTCATCAGAAAAAAGCATGACTTTGCGAAAGTGACATATTTGTTTTTCGTATATCACCGGCCCTTTGTTCTGTTATCTGTGCCATGGAGCAGTCAGGCTGACCCTGAGGCTGAGAAGAAAGAGGAAGCTGATTCAGCAAACCAGGCTGAGGTATTCCACTGATACACACTCTTTTTTAGAATGTCTACCCTGTACCTCAGCCTAGATCTTCATTTGTAAATTACATCTGTTTGCTCCCTGTTAACCTGCCAGACAGTAAAAGAAGAAGAAGAGAAAGTAGAGGAGGGGATGTGGGAGGAAACGTTTAAATCGCATGCAGACAGCAAACCTAATGGTAAGTAATTTTTTTTTAATGATCTGTTAATGTGCGTGTGTGTGTTGTGCGAGCATTTTAGTATTATATCAGAAACAAGTTATGTAGGGAAATGATGATAATGATGTTCTTCTGTTCTGCTTTTCCTCCTGTAGTTGATAATTGCTTGCTTCCTCCATACAGGTCCGTCTGCTATTAGTTTAGACTTTTCATTGCCAGGAGTTGAGCACGTCTACGGCATCCCAGAACACGCAGACCCCCTCAGACTTAAAACAACAGAGTAAGTGTCAACATTTATTCCTATTTTACGTAATAAATAAAGATAAAGTGTGAAGGTTTTTTGCATTGGACGTGAAACTAAAAAGCTTTGGGAGACCTTCACTGTATCGTATCAAGCCTGAGTGTGTTTTCTCTACTCTAGTAATGGAGATCCATATCGGCTCTACAACCTGGATGTATTCCAATACGAGCTGCATAACCCTATGGCCCTTTATGGTGCTGTACCTGTCATGTTGGCGCACAATGCACAGCGGACCACAGGCATCTTCTGGCTCAATGCCGCTGAGACCTGGGTAGATATCAGCTCCAACACAGCTGGAAAGGTACATCCCTTTTCCTTTCCCCTTCGCTCCTGGGACTATTGTGGTCAGAATTAGCTGGTAGTAAATGTCTGTTGCCTAAATTTCTAGTCTCTCAATCACATACCTTTTTCTCTCTCCAGACTGTGTTTGGGAAAATGCTGGATTATGTGCAGGGCTCCAGTGAGACACCACAGACAGACGTGCGTTGGATCTCTGAGAGCGGCATCATTGATGTGTTTATCATGCTTGGACCGACACCCAATGACGTCTTCTCTCAATATGCCTCCCTCACAGGTGAAAAGATGGATGACTGTTATTTTGCAAGGAAACAATAACTTTTTACAAATAGGTTTTTCCGTTGAATAGATGTCTCAATTTCAAGATATTCTTCATGACTATTTCTGAACTTTAGAGGAATTTTAATATCAGAAACAATTCTGACTCATTTTTTACTCAGAACTAATATATGATGATAAATGCACAGATTCGACTTTCATTTGACACTATTAATGTAGAAACATAATTAATTCATTGATTCATACCTTTCTCCTTCACTTAAATCAGGTTTATATTCATGAACAGAGCTGAATCCACTATAGAGCTGCAGTCATTCGTTCAGACATTAGCACAAAGGCATTTGCTCTTTTTTTTACCAAAGTCTTAAATAATGACACCATAGATAAAGTTTGAACATGTTTTACTGCCTGTTACTGGTCTGGGTATCTGTGATCAGCATTTGGCTGACTGCCTCAGTCTCAGCTTCTGGCCTTGTGTTGCCCATTAGGCACCCAGTCCTTCCCTCCCCTAGCTGCTCTGGGCTACCACCAGTGTCGCTGGAACTACAATGACCAGGAAGACGTGCAGACAGTAGATGCAGGCTTCGACGAGCACGACATCCCCTATGACTTTATCTGGCTTGACATTGAGCACACAGATGGCAAGCGCTACTTCACCTGGGACCCACACAAGTTTGCAACACCAAAGGAAATGCTGCAGGGTCTCATGGACAAGAAACGCAAGGTACAGATGACTTTACTATTTCACTTTTTCTTTCTTTTGTATTTTTTTTTTTTTTTTTCCCAAAAGTTTCCAGCAAGTATTCTGCTGCTTTTCATCTCACTTCATGTGAAATCTCAGTAAAGGCACCTTTTTTTTTTTTTTTAAAATAGATGGTGGCCATAGTGGACCCTCATATCAAAATAGACAGCAACTACAAGATCCATAATGAAATCCGCTCTCGGGGTTTCTATGTCAAGAATAAAGATGGTGGAGACTATGAGGGCTGGTGCTGGCCTGGTAAGAGACTCCCACAATTCACCAGAACATTTCTTTATAAATACACAGTTACAAACTGTATCTTCATTATTTCAGTTATTTACAGTCACATGTTTCCAGAGTTGTCACAATACCAAAATTTTTGTTTTGATGCTGGTACCGGTATGAATTTTGTTACTTTACAAAAAAAAAAATAAAGGAAACACTCTCCAATGTCATTATTTTTCTTTATTGTTAAACAAAAACTTTTAGTACTAAAATTACAGGAAAAATTATGGTGACATAATTGTCATACTAGCAGAAGCCTTAATTAGTTAGATATATACTATAATCTTTAAAAAAACATATTTTGATGAGATTGATTAAATATAGCATATCATAATCTGGGACTAGGTTATTTCATATTATAGGCTGATATTTACCAAGAAGAAAATAGAGTTCCAATGTTGTCGCTATAGAAAAGCGTTGATTCTGACAATATCATCACTGACAGCTAGGGATGGGAATCGAGAACCGGTTCTAGTTGAAAACCGATAAATTGGAATTGGAATCGGTATCATATGCCTCCAAGCTCATCAACTCCTCTTATCAATGCCTAGGCATGTGATGCTGAAATGAAAAAGGCAGAATTCAGCTGCAACGGCAGTACAGCCTGTGGACAGCCTACAGCAAGCTCACTGGTGAACAGTGGTGACAACAAAACAGTCGTGATTTGGGCACTGAAAACTTGTGTCTGCCTACTTTTTTCCACACAGAAAACTGTTTAGTAATCAATAAAGGAACTGATAAAGAATCAGACCCATAAGAAGAATCGTTAATGGCATTGATATTAATAAAGGCTTATCAATTCCCATCCCTACTGACAGCTTGTGGTCCTGTAGCAAGGCATTTGCATAAAAATAAGAAAAATAGGTACTGCTTTTTTCCAGATGCAGTATAGTACCTTTTTGAATTCTTCAGTACCGCGGTACATTTCAGTAACTGTGTACCACACCAGGCTACATGTTTCTTTGTGTACAGAGATCCTCATAAAGACAATGAATCTTTCTCTCACACTCTGTAACTACTCTTCATCCATGGGATGTGTGCTGTTGTATAGGAAGTGCCGGCTATCCAGACTTCACCCGTGAGGACATGAGGGACTGGTGGGCCAGCATGTTCGCCTACGATCAGTATGAGGTAAGTCTCTTGGGTACTTGCCTCTCTGTCACTAATCTGCAACAATGTCCATGGGCCAGTGAGATCCTGAGGATTTAGCACGCTCACTGCTGCTTTTTTAATAGTTTCCCAGATTTCTTTGAGAAAAAGAATTAACTAAGAACCTTTTTGATGTAGATTACACCAGATCCTTTTTTATTTATAAGTAATGTAATTGATTGTGGAATCTTAGTGGAAGCTGCCAACCAGCAGTTTTCAACTGTTGGCCACTTAATATTTTTATTTTTTGTCCTGCGCTTAGGTTTATCAAATCTGCCCGTGGTTTTAACTTGGCATATTTTCAATTTCACGGTTGGTCTGGCCTCGAGACTTAAACCTGCAATCTGTCCGTTCTGTCTCCAGGGTGCCATGGAAAACCTGTATACATGGAATGATATGAATGAGCCATCAGTTTTCAATGGGCCAGAGGTCACCATGCACAAGGATGCCATGCACGGCGCCTGGGAGCACCGTGACGTGCACAACATTTACGGCCTTTATGTGGTGAGTGCAGAGTTTTTCTTTTGCCTTGTGTAAAAGAACTGAGTCTTTGTTAAAGATTTCTGGATCACTGCTGTTTTTCAGTCTAGTTGAGTTGTTATGCATCAGTGTAACTAATGTCAATGTGGGCCACTGTAGTTGATTAACAGAAGAAAATGACTGTTGAACCTGGTTTCCAACTGGGTTAAACCCACCACCAGTTGGTTTGTTGGAGCCGATATTCTGGTCTATTTTGACACTTTACTTCGCTAATAATGGTTCGCCTCCTTGAAGATTTTTCTCAAAGAA
>JAQLOL010000026.1:15424472-15437610 GCA_029783665.1 Naso thynnoides | reverse complement strand
AATCACTTTAACTAAAATTATATACATGACATCAAAAGAAACCAGTCTGCCATCAGAATTCTCCATGTCAGCTTTATTTTAAGTAGATTCTTGGTGATTAAGCAGACATAACTGTCATAAAGTTTAACTTATAAAAAAAATGGCAAAGTAGAATGTCACAAAAAAAGGAAGATCGTGGGGATAAAATTTAAGGCCCTTTCAGAACCAACTGAGTGGGGTCTTGTGTGGGACTTTGCTCTAAAAAGGATCAAGTTAAAACTGAGCAATTTTGTGCTGCACTGTTTTTATAAATGTGTTGTGGAAAACCATGAAGCAGTATCCATCAGAAGCAAGCTATCTTCACTTTGTTAGAGTCCATCTCACTGCACACAATCCAACCAACCATAACACATGATATCAGTCAGCCCAGAATGGCAAAAGGCATCACTATCATCTCAACCATAAACTCTTATAAGTAGTTAAACACAATCTGAGCAGTCTTGAGCTGCATCTGTCTGCATCAGTTCATTAAGCGGGCTTATTGAGAGATACTGAAAGGTTGAGGTCCTAGTCCTGGATCAATCTCTGGTGTCTCTTGTGTTGATGTAGTGGAGGTGGTGAGGTAGGCTCACAGAGCAGATCCTCCTTATCTCACTTTTTGGTAACAACCAGCACAGCTGAAGGCACCAAACCTAAAAAGAGAGAGTAGAAAGTTGTGCGAAAAGGTCACATTACATCAGTTGCATGTTCTTAATTCAATAGTGGTTCCGAGTCCAGAGCTCACCCAGTTCTTTAAGGGGTTTCTCCATGTCCATTTCAGTGTATTCGTGACGAGGGTAGAGCGACAGCAGCCTGAAGTCCTGACCCTCTGGCGTGTTGCCGTTCATCTGCACATAGACGCGAACTGCCGCCAGCGGCTCCTGGGCCTTGAATACTGTCGCAATGGTTGAGCCATCCAGCAGACGGACCTTTACAGCAAAGAAGAAGAGCGAAAATGTGGGCAATGGCCATCTCATGCCAAAAACCTGTTGTCAGAACGACAAATCTCAACTAATGGTGGGAAATAAATTTGTTACAGTTCATTGTGCTATTTTGGTTTAGAAGTTTTTGACAGAAAACAAAGGCTGTGAAGCTAATGCATCCTCTGTCACAGTTACACTCTGAGTGTGACTGAAGCCTGTACCTGTATCCTGGACTCATCATACTCCTTCTTAGTGGGAGGAGGGCCGTGACTGGTGGGCGATGAGGGGCTGGGCTGGGCAGGTTGGGATGACGCGGCCATGCTTGTTGGTCCACCACCTCCAAACTTAACACAGTAAATAGATCAGCTCAGTTACTGATGCCCACAGAAGTTGTAATAAAACAAAGTGATTAGAAAATACGTAAACTGAAACTTTACGCGTAACTAGACCAATGATTGGGTTACCTTCTGGGCTCTCTCCTCTCTGTCTCGTGCTATTTTTTCTTTAACCCTCTGCCTGATGTGGAAAAAAACAAACAAAAACAGCGACACTGTGTGAAACATGAAGAATGTACAGTGGTTTAAAGAGTTTGCAAGCTAATTCTGGACATACAGTATAAGCCACCTTTTCTGAACCATGCCTTCGCATTCCCTCAAAAACTTTTCCTTAATTTTGTTACAGTCAATCACTCTTCATGGATGACTGAAGATCACACGAAACCAAGTAGCTGCATTGAATTTTTTTCATGAAATGGAATTCATCTACCCTCTCATGTGTTGTAATGAATTTCGTACCTTGCCAGTTTGTCCTCCATCTTCTCTTTCCTGCGCTGCTCAGCGAGTTTTTTCATATCATCCTCCTGCAGCTTTTGGCGAATCTGCTGCAGCTCTTGGCCCTGTTTCCTCCGCTGCTTCTCCCTGTCCAGCTCTTCCTGGCGCTCTCGTTCTCTTCTCTCTGCCTGCTTCACCCGCATCAGTTCCTCTAGCCTGAAACACAGGAACAGACAGACACAGGCATCAGCAGTTACAAATGTGTGCCTTTCTTACTCATGAAAATATTCAATAACTACATGAACAAAATAAGTATTTCCAACTATGCTTGCCTGAGAACACCAGACTTATGGTGACAGATTTCATTTTTTATTGATACCTAAGTACCGTAACGTAACTGTGTTACTTAAGGAGAGGAAGCTGTGGCCTAAACACTCAATAGTGGATGGCTGGTGTTTGCAGTGTGTGCATTCCTACCTTCTGACTTGTTCAAGTTTCTCCTCCTCCGTCAGTGGCCTCTTCGCATTCTGGTCACTATCTGTGTAGCTGCTGCTTTCGTCTGCTGTTCCTGAAGCCAAAACAAATGCACATGAGAAAGCGAAAGAAACAGAGAGGGAGACATGTATCGTTTGGTATATCTAAACAGATTTTGCGTGCTGACAAAACAACATAACTCATCGGGAAAGAGAAAGAGAAACTAAACAAGTGATATCATCTCATGTTTGAAGTAAACAAGCAGTGAAGGTCTTTTCATTTAATAAAGCTTCTTTAGATTTTATGTCTTGTTTTAGGTGTTAAACACGTGATTGAACAGGTGACTACAGTAGGCCATATGGAGAAAATGTTTTGTGAAATACATCAATATAAATCCTTATGTAGTAATTTCTTGGGGAGAAAAAGAAAGGAACTGTTTGATTAAGTTATCACATGAAAATGTCCATTTTTGTCTACAGTGGAGATTGTATATTTTCTCATGTTACACATTATAACACTACTCAACAGTAGGTGATTTTTATGGTGGTGTCTGGTCTGCTTATATCTCAATATTAGGACCATTCCTCTCCCCCTAAAACCCCAACACGTTCCGACCTTCAGCAGTGTCTGCCAGTGTTGGCTGCTCTGCGGCGGACTGGCTGTCTGCTGCTCCTCCTCCTCCCAGGACATTCCCTGCAGGCGGCACATAGGGCTCATCAATGTCTGGATCGTTCTCATGCTCCATCAACCTGAGAAAAGCACAGCACACTTTTTTATTAACAAGAGGACAGACGACCCTGTAAGTCCAGATGTTTTAATACCACTGTTTTCAACTCTGTGAGTAACTCACCAGTCCATGGCTTGTTCTATTCCCTGGTTTCCTGTGATGGCCACTGCTTTCTCCCTGACAATATCACACAGAATTTAGACAGGTTCAATTTAATGTTTCACTTACACTTCTTTGAAAGCAGTCTCAAATCTAGGAACTCTCTTAACCAGGATCATTTGTTGGATTTGGTATCACTCACGCTCTGTTTCTTTCAAAGCCCATCTCCAGCAGGCTCTCTAGTGTTGTTAACTCTGCCATTTTGACCTGAAAAACATTTTGTATGTACCGGTGCATTAATTAGCGATATTTCGCTTTCACTAAGACATATTTTCATCCGCTGTTTATTTCCTGTTTGTAGATTACAGTTCGATAACACTGACCCTGCACTCGTGACACGAACTTTAGCTAAACTGAGCAAGTTAACGCTCTCTAAAATCAATGCAACACCTCACTCTTAGCTCAGTCATGTGCTAAGGAGCTAACTTACATGACCGCAATATGATAAAAGAAAGTGGACAAATATTAAATGTTTCTTTATTATCAACCTGAGAAAAATACTCGTTTACCCCTCCTCACTGGTTTTAGCTGTATATTATCGCACCTATCGTTATGCTAGGTGCTATAATTAACATTAACGTGGCTAACGTTCAAATTAGCTTCGTAACTAGCTGAGAAACATCGGCTGCTTGAACGATTAAAAATGATCAGGAACTCTCATGCGCTTTAAATATCTCTTCACATATGTTTGTACGTTACATGTGAAGGCAAACAGAAGTGTTATTTTATATAAAATAAAAATTATCAGCTTTTATACTTCATGTGTCATGAAGACAACATTAGCTAGCTACTCACATATCAGTATCACCGCCGCCTCCTCAGTACGGGAACCCACGTAGGTCAAACAGAATGGGACGAGAAAAGCGATTTGCCTGAAGCACTACATTGAAAACTACTTTTCCATTCAGCTATATGGAACTAGATATAAAACTCGAATTGTTATTTCAATTCTGTTGCTAGTTGAGATGCTCATATCAATTACCTGGTTTGATTTTCGGTTGCTAAATCATAAAAATCTGGAATATTATAAAATAGGTCTATGGACTGCAACTTTTGCATCTAAAATAAAGAAGAATATAGGAGTAAGTATAACGCACCACAAAATGTTAATAGGCTACTCTGAAGGAAAATCTATCTTAAAATGTATTTAAGTACTCCTACAACATTTTAGTAAGTGCTCTTATTTTTATTCCTCTACTGTCATAGTGTTTCAGTAGCCTACTCATTGTTTGAAAAACAAAAATTTTACCCAGTTTTCACTCTGCCTTTAAAAAGAAAATATCATCTAATCTGCCTGTGTTTCTTGATCAGATAGACCAGCACAGCTACCTTTGGACATTATCAGAGCAAACTGGCATGCTTTCAATTTTTTTCCTTACATGGATTTAGATTTATTATTTTCTTTTATGACTCCAGTGTGATTTCTTGGCAAGGATGAAAGGTGGGTAGGTGATGAGAAAGGTCAAAAGATTTCAAGCAGTATAAGTTTAAAAATGATTAGATTTTAAGGAATGTATAGTCAAATTTGTGCACAAATAAAACAAGATGAAAAATTTAATTCTTTATCTTGAAGTGAAAAGGAAAGGAAGGCCTTGTTTGTTTATTTACTTATGCACTTTTTGTCTATCAGCTGTGATTAATTGTCTGTGTTTAGTTATGTTAGTAAGTGTAGCTATAAATATATGCCCTATCAGAGGTGTGTGTGTGTGTGAGTGTGTTTTCCTTTCTTCTTCTTTTTTAAATAATGCGACAGCAGAGGAAATATCAAAGAGTTCTGAGAGTGAAGAGGCTGAAGTGCTTTGAGGTCTGATGGTGTCTCTTATTGGCTGCTCTCCATCTTCTATGATTTTATCCTATCATTGCGTGTCTGAGGGTGTTCAAACACAATGCAATTTGCTGACTTTTATGGGCAGGTTGGGTCTGTTACATATTTACAGTAAGTGTAATGATTAATTTTTTTTCTCTCCCCCACACAGTCTTAAGCAGCCTTCCTTCGCGAGTCCACCATTACTCTGAGACAGACTTCTGTGACAGCCTGCTCACTTCTGTCTGACTTCTCTCCTCTTTAACAAGCTCTCCCACTTATTATTGTTCTCTCCTGTTTAACACTCATTCACGTTGCTTGCTTTACCTCACACATTTACTCGATTTTTTTCTTTTTTTCCAACTGTCTGACTTTTCTTATAGATTAGATGCTTGATATGAGCCCCATTTGCAGTTTTGACTCGGTAAGTATAAAGTTTTCATATATATGTCGATGTGGCTAATGGACAAAAAAATTAGGAGGCAATGAAACTGCTTTAAGTCATCTTGTGAAGGTCAGTTTACATTTAATTTACTATGTGATGGTGCAGCACTTTTTAAAATTTTGTTTTGATTAAATATTAACTGTACACCCTCTCCAAGCAACTTAAGCATAGTGAATAGAAGTATTTGTTTCTCTGATCTGTAAAAAAATCAATTACAGATCATCAATTAAAATTTTTTGCATCTTTCTGAAGTGAACTTAGTGCCTGTGAGGAGAAAACCAAAATGGCTATTACGGAAATGTATGAAATGAATGAAAATGAAATTTGAATCCTGATGGAAACATTGCCCTCTTGTTAACAAACATGCTTTTTTTCTGTAAATTAAGTGGATTATTATGCTTACCAAGAAATTATTTTGCACTAATGTTAACGGAGCTGAAATCAGCATTTCACACTTGATTCCATAAACAAAAATAGTCTTTCTCCTGAAAACACTTGCACCTGCTAAATCTGTCGATAAACTATAATATCTAATTTTCACTTGAAGATAAGATACTTGTATCATAAAGACATTCATTCTCATTTGCGTGCCGTGATTCACAGATCCTCTGAATGTGCTGATAACACTTTCAAAGAAAAATTATCTTGTAAAAGATTTATAGTTAGGTGGGCAAAGTTGAAGGCAACGATAGGGTTGAAGGTTTCTTTAGTATACCCTTAAATTGCTTTATTGGCTTTTTTTTTTTTTTAGAGGGTGAATAAGGGTCAAAGCTCAGTTGGGATAGATAAGGCAAGATTATGGAAATCTCAGGAAGAAGATACAAGGAAATGATGCATGCTTGTATTTTCCACTGATGATCAAAACCATATCATATGTAAAAGATTAATTTAAACAGGACTAAACAGGCCATATTCACTCTAGGGATGGTCCTCCGTCTTGATACCTGACAGAGTGAATGACTCTGATTTTATTGGTGTTATAAGGACACCATGTTTCATAAAAGCAGTAAAAACCAGATTAGGTGACATAGGGACATGGTGAATGACATTTTACTGTCTTTTTATTAGGGACAGTTGAGGGCTCAGATTATAAAATAAGAAGTAAAATTTAAGTGAGGCACAACCAGAAGAGGGCAGCATTATTTCATCATGTATGAGGCTTTTATCACTCAAGTGGCAAGCAGTTCAAATCTGTTTCATTATGAAATCCTAATCTGTTTAAAGGTGTTGCTACGGTAATCTGGTGACTTTGGTCTCTGCAAGGAATGCACAATCTATAAAACACATATGCTGAATGCCAAAGGGGCTTATTCAGTGTGCATCTAAATAATCAAATGAGCATAACCGCATAAGGGAAAACTTTTTTTGTAGTCACACCTAATAAATATTTCCACTTGAAATCACCTCTGTCTGTATGTATCATCGAATTGTATAAATGTCAGCAGAAAACTGTACAGCCAATACTGTGTTGAAATGAATACCACCCCCATGTTCTCATGGCCTGCACGTGCTGTCTCCGTGGGTCCCACCAGCTGTAACAGCATCTCCATATGGAAAATCTATGGTTTCCAGTGGAGCTGCTGTTATCTGTGGAGGGACGCCTCTTGTCATCGAAAAGCTGCAGGGACTGTCTGTAGTTGTTCACGCATCTGACTTTCAAAAGTTACTTGGTTGTTTAAGCAAAATAATAACTTTTAATAACTTTTGTCTTTCATTCTGTAAGGGTTTTTATGCTTATTACAATACATGTTGCTCTTTGAAATAAAATTAAGGAGATCACTTAAGTGTCTTTCTTTTTATTGTGCTGTTTGTGCAGAAAAAAACACAAAGATGACATTCAGGGACGACCGATTTGTCATTTTATATAGACACTAGCTACTTCAATTTAATATTAAAGATACACTGTATGCATACAAAACGACATTGTTGGTGGTAACATAATTTCATTGATGAGAGATGAGTGAATGAATGAATGAACATGCTATGTCATATGCTATTCTTATATTACATTTAGAAGCCATCTTAAATTAAAAAGAGAGCAAGTAAACCATATAAAACTGTATCCCAAAATATATAGTAGGCTACCAGATACATATTCAATTAATTATCAAATGTAAAATGCTTTCATCTTGTTATACCAATACCCCGAATGATATATTTTCAGTGTCAGCAGTGAAAGAATGACAAATGAATGAATGAAAAATAAATGAATGAATGAATGACTTTCATTCAAATGTCATCCAAGTCTCTTACAAGACGTGACGTGGATTTCACAAGGGAAAGAAAAACAAGAGAGCAACCAAAACATATGACACTGTGCACAGTCACTGTACAGCAGTTTAAAGAAATCCCCTCAAAGGCATGAGACAGAAAGAGATAGAAACCATTTGAAATTAAAACTGAAACCACATGAACATGAAATCAATATTTCTGGTAATGGTAAGCAGTTACTGGAAGTTGTATTGCATGCATGCTTTCATTTTGATGTAAAGGCTAATAGGTCACAAAATAGTAGTCTATCAATAGAAAGTGGAGAATGTTTGGGTTAAGAACGAAAATTAATTCATCTTCTTTACAGAAAAAGGGTTAAAGTATCGTGTTCATACTGACAAAAAAGAACAATTCCGTGTAAACCAAGAAACTTTTCTGAGGGCTCAAAACAAAAACTCTAAAACGGAATGGGAAAATCAAAAGACAATGCAAACAGGGGCACTTGGTGGATGACGATGCTGCTGTCCTTTATTGTGAAAAATTAGCATTTCCGGAAGCCATGTGTCAACCTCCTTCAGTGGGTTCACAAACTGACAGCCGGTAGCAAAGCGAGCTAGCCAACCCCTAAGAAGAATATTAAAGGTTTTACCGCCACATTTGTGTCGTATTAAACGGTATATAGCTACATTTAAAGTAGCTACGTAATTATCGTTGAGTGTAGTTGACTAACTTTGGTTAGCCGACGTCAGTTGAAGAGGGAGTCCTCCCTGAGTGAGTGATTCGTAGTGTGTGGCAAGCTAGCGAAGAGGGTGGGGACAAAAACTTCCAGACCTCGCCCAGCCGTTGCTTCATTCCAGCAGGCAGCTACTCTCTGGACGGTGTGTAAGGTCCACACCACTAAACAAGCTAGTTATTTAAGGGGAGGCCGACACAGTTGTGTCAACTTAGGGCAAAATCAGCAACGATGTTCAGGAAAAACTTGAAGAAGGATCCCGAGCTGTTTCAGGACGTGTCCGAGGGGCTGAGGCGGCTTTACCGGACCAAACTGTTCCCCCTGGAGGACACGTACCGATTCCATGACTTCCACTCCCCTGCGCTCGAAGATGCCGACTTCGACAACAAGCCCATGGTCCTCTTGGTGGGTCAGTATTCCACCGGTAAAACCACCTTCATCCGGCACCTCATGGAGCAGGACTTCCCCGGAATGCGGATTGGTCCCGAGCCGACCACGGACTCTTTTATCGCGGTGATGCACGGTGAACAAGAGGGGGTGATACCGGGTAATGCTCTGGTGGTCGACCCCAAGAAGCCCTTCCGAAAACTCAACGCCTTTGGCAACGCGTTCCTCAACAGGTAACTTCTTAAAAGCCGACCCCCTGGCTACTTGTAGTACCTTACAGTTATGTTAACGCTGGAATGCACTAGGAATATAATAGGTAAACCCCACAATAATTAGTAAATGTATGAATGACATTAGTGTGTTACGCCAGTGTCGTGCTTGTATTGAAATAACATCAGTCAAAACAGCTGTGTGTTACGAAACCTGTACACATCACCTGTGATTTAAATGCCCCCCCCATACAAGCCCTTACATGTAAGACACTTTCAGAAGGTAAAGTAATAGTATGCTGTTGCACAACAGTCTTAGAGTCACGTGTGTGAATTTTTCCTCTTCATTCCAAGAGAATGGGTTGTTTAGTGTCAAAGCTAGGTGAAAGAGCCACCCTGTGTATGGCATAACGAAGGACAATAATGTGTTTTTATCTCACTGACAAGGAAACACTTTCACTTGGAACAAATCCTGCCAGTTTACATTTTTGTCTCGCCCTTCATCACGCGCTTCTTCCAAAAAGCACCTGGCAGTGTCACAGGTGACATTCTGCTTTGTCTCAATGTCACAGTGTGGCCTCTTGAGCATAGGAATAGTTGTAAGTGATGTTGCTAGGCAACAGCTGACCTTGTCCTTCTCAGGATGTGGTTCAGTAAGTTTTGCACCCCCTGGTCATATAAGTGTTACTTCATCAGAAGAAACCGATCAGCCAACTCCCTTGTAATCACTGTGAGTAGGCCCTGTGAAATCTAATCAAAAAGGGTTAAAGGTTTTGGTGTAATTCTGTCTTTGTTTTAGTTTTGTGTCATTGAGTCAGCAGGTGTTTCTCCAAGGGTGTATTTTGAGTGTCAAGACATTCAGCTCAGTGGAGTCTCATTCACATGCCTGATGATCCAGAGGTTCTCAGGAAACTCCCAGAGTGCTTCCCAAAGTTTTATGAGCCCCCCAGACTGACACTAAGGTCTCTTCCATGTGAAACATTGTCATGGAAAAAAACTCAAGTGGGTCAGAACCCCCGTATTTTTCTGGTGTTTATCCTGACAAAAGCACCAGTAGCCAAAATAATAAGCTGAAGAGAAAGTGAAAGAAACAAACAGTATTGAAAAAAAGCTTGCCTGGTGGCGTGCTTTTAAACAAAGAGCGAGTGTAGAGGTTAAGTGGGAAAACTGCCAGTGTCTTATTGAGATTATGAAGTGAACTTCTCATAAAAAAATCGGAGTGCACAGTGAGACTGCACAAGCAAGGTGCTGTGACTCAGAGCCAAAATGTGCTGCTTGGTGAAAGCTAAAACATCTTAATCCAGTGTATTGTGGATTGATTATTGTGGATTCCTGATGACATCAGATGACTAACATCCTATAGTGGAATGGTGTCACTTCTTGGAGAGGATGTGCGTATATCCCCTCTTTCCACAGTGGCCCTTGGCAGAGTAACACCACATCCAAACATACAGACAAATAATACAAAAATGACATACTAATGGACAAATCGTGATCTTAATCTGTTGTTAGCTGCAGATTATAAACTGAGTTGTGTGGACATATGCTGTGTTAGTACAAATGCTCAGGCTGATAGGCCCATTTCCCATTATCAAACAAGATGCCTTCCTCCAATTATGTGGAGTGTTTGCCTTATCTTGAGTGAATGCAAGCATCTGCCAAACAGCATTACTCAACCGATAAAAGCAAATGCAAGCGATTCAGAAGCACATAAAAAGGGTAAGAGGTGTTAGACTTCATGAGCCACAATTCATCCCTCTGGAGTTTATTACAGGTTTGAGGGGAAACCAGATAAGATTGTGTATAAACAACGACCACTGTCCATTGTAGCATCATTTGTCAAACTGCTGGACACAATCCTCTGTTTTCACGAAGCTTGTAGTTCTTTGAATTCATTCTGCATCTTTGACTCAAAAGCAAATTCAGGCTTGAAAGGTCAGACATTTGCTCAAAGAAAGGCTCACATGAGCATACACTGGAGCTGGAGTCTCTTTGGCTCAGACTGCACCAGTTTTCCATTTAGCTCTCAGTATTTGGATAGGCATATGAGCAAGTCGGAGATTTTGTAGATCACATTGTTTAAGGCACTATTAGTGATTTACGCTTTATTAAAGTAAGTATCAAATAGCTCCACATTCTGACGGCCAACACTGATAATAGAGTTTGATCAGTAAAGTTGGTCTAAGAGTCTCTCCGTTTTGTAGTAAACCGAAAATACATTTCTGGAATCCTCTCTCCTGATTGGATGAGAGTGAGAGCAGGACACCAGAAAATGTCTTTTGTGTGCACAGCAGAGCGGAGGACCCATGTTACTGACGAAACACTCAATTGAAGTGATGTCTGTGAGTGGAGAGCTATTTAGCAATTATTTAAAAAATATGGAAAAAAATAGCCTAATTAAATACCGCTAACAGCACATTTAAGTGACTTATTTTGAGGTGGAGGAGAAAATACCATATCAGGAGAGCACACAACTTGTTCAGTGAGATGGCAGTCACACTGTGTAGCTCTTTAACCACAGTCATTCACAATGCAGATTAGCCTTTAACTACCATCCTCAGATAGGACTTACCCTCAGTATAATCAGTTATTTATGAAGAGAGTAAACAGATATCATGTGATCAACACACCTACAGTTTGCTCTTGGATTTGGCAGACCCAAAGGCTAAAGGCTGGTGTACTTTACTAGCTTGGCCACTTTTACAGCTTCTCAGGTATTTCTGTTCCGTAGCTGCCTGGTTTCAGTCTGGGCCACATGACATGTACACTCATTTGTACTAAAACAACCTAAATCAGACATGTTTCCATAAACGTCTCTTCCACTTCTCGATAAACCTTTATATTTTTAAGTTCTTGTTCCTTTCTAGTTAAAATACCACTGCCATCAGTGCCTCAGCATGTTTGTGCTCTGTTAGCCATTAGTCAGTAAAACCATTAGTCAGCAAAGTTGAAGTTCCGCACAGGCCCACCCTGGCCTACATGTCCTGCTGGGTCCTGTCCCGCTCGCGGCCTGTTATTCCAGGACACTGACTCTGCACTTTACTGAGATAGGGGTTGACACTTGTACAGCCTTACAGACCACATATTGAAAAAATACACATGAGGATGTGTGTGTAAATATAGACATAAAATATATAGATAATTAATCAACACAAAAACACAAGGGATTATTTTAGAGGAAGCAAACATGGAAAAGTGACACAGTTGTGACCTCCCTATCCACATCCCCAGTGCTAGCGACAGCCACCCCCTTTCCTCTTCTCCACAGGAAGTTGAGGTTATGATGTAAGGGAAGGTTGAGGGTTAAGAGGTGGAACAGGAGAGGTGCTGGAGTCAGATCTCCAGTCATATGAGAGATGTGTTGTTGGCCTTCATGCAAGGACTTCGACCTCACAGCGAGGATCTCACTTTCTCAAGAGACATAATCAATCAGCGAAAAATCTCAGATTGTTTAAGGCTCTTGGGGCCCCCACGTGCCTAGTAGTTTCCTCCGTTTCCAAGAATTCCAGTTCGAGTTCACCAGAACATTTTTTCCTACAAGCTCTGTGTGGAAAAAGTAGGGGTAGATAGTTAAATGGAAAACCTTTGCCAAAATTCCAATGGGATATCATACGCCATCATCTTTGAGAGGCAGTGGAAAGATCAGCACGTTTGTAATCTTTTTGCAGTCACTGTTATTGTAATGTAATACCATGCATAGGATCTCCTACTCTTATTTGTCTTTGACTTGTCCATTGTCCTTGGATTTTTCCTTCTTCCTCCCTGCATGAGGTATGGGATCTTTGTTAGGGTTTGGCGTGCGAGTGTGTGTGTGTGTGTGTGTGAGCGAGTCTCTTCGGTGTCTGCCTTCAGTGTGGTTGCAGGAGGAATGTAAAAGCAGCACGGTTCTCCTGGTCTTATGACCCAGTGCCTCTGAGCTCATGGTGGGAGTATCGGTTCATATTGAGGGAGAGGGCAGCAGAGCGAGGAGTGTTACTCTAAGCTGTGGGGTTTCTTAACAATCCCCGTCTTTGTCCTGAGTGGGACACTGTGGGTTTATGCAAAACCACTCATCCTCTTTTGCTTTAGTGTGTCTATCTGTCTGTGTTTGTGTGAGTGTGTGTGTGTGTGTGTGTGTGTTGGCACAATTTCTGTTAGAGAGGGACATTCCCCTTTAAAGTTTAAATCCAAGTGCTCCAAAGGAGACCATTGTGTAGTGAATTTTGTTTCGCTAGAAATGACTAAGGCTTCCAGTTCATAACTTTTGCTCTTTTACCCAAACATTCATTCATCACACAC
>JAQLOL010000026.1:15403501-15416059 GCA_029783665.1 Naso thynnoides | reverse complement strand
TATATATCTGTTGACTTTTGCATACTGCAAACTACATATTCGAGAAATTACGAAATTTTTAAACAAAGGTTCAGAGTAGAATGACCTTCCAACCTTTACTCTCTTCACATCTTTGCCCTTCTTTCCTGCCCTTGCCCTCCAGGATGGGCCTGGACGGGGATGAGATTTATTTTTCCTGGTTTGTCAGGAAATCCTGCTTCGTGTATGCTACTCCCATTGGTAGCTATTGAAGACTGATCTATTTCTATCACCAATTCCTGTTTTCTCTTAACCTCCTCAACCCTTCAGGAGCTGCTGAATGGCCAAGACTTCTCTAAGTTTGCATCGCTGAAACCCAAGCTGCTGGAGGCGGTGGAGGACATGCTCGCCAATGACATTGCCCATCTCATGGCCTTGGTGCGCCAGGAAGAGGCCAGCATGCCCAGCCAGTCTGTCAAAGGTGGAGCCTTTGAGGGAGCCATGAGCGGGCCTTTTGGTCATGGCTATGGAGAGGGCGCAAGTGAAGGCATCGACGAGCTGGAGTGGGTGGTGGGTCGCGACAAGCCTACGTATGATGAGATCTTTTACACTCTGTCTCCCATCAACGGCAAAGTGACTGGCGCCGCAGCCAAGAAGGAGATGGTGAAATCCAAGCTGCCCAATACAGTCCTAGGAAAGATCTGGAAGCTAGCAGACGTAGATAAAGATGGCCTCCTCGATGAGGATGAGTTCGCCCTGGCCAACCATCTGATCAAGGTGAAGCTAGAGGGCCACGAGCTGCCGCCCACGCTGCCTCCTCACCTGGTACCCCCATCCAAACGTGGAAACATCCAGGAGGATTAGAGGAGGGGGGAGCAGCCTGTGAAGACCAGCCATGTCAATGCTTTGCTAGCTTAAGTCCAAAAACAAGCATAAACAGCATCATCCTCCATCAAGCTGCAAGTCTCCAGGCTTCCTGACACACCACAAGGAGGCATCGCTGTGATCTTTTTCACCAGAGAGAGACTGGAAGGGTTTGTGGGGGTGGGTTGCAGTAGGGGAGGTCCATCTTTGTGCATTAGGGGAAGATGTCTTGATATCTGTTAAAATTAAATCGGGTGGGGGGGTGGGGTGGGTGAGGGGCGTGTTGATTT
Organism: Naso thynnoides; assembly: GCA_029783665.1. Lineage (NCBI taxonomy): Eukaryota > Metazoa > Chordata > Actinopteri > Acanthuriformes > Acanthuridae > Naso > Naso thynnoides. The sequence continues at coordinate 15,414,947 of JAQLOL010000026.1, read as the reverse complement.
GCAAACTGAGGAAAGGACATTACTGGATTATGAACTGATGGGTAGTTGGAGGTTGCATGATGGGGCCGAACATGGATTTGTGCATCCTGTGTAAAAGATGTCTTATAGGTATACAGTCCATATTATTATATGTTGATCCAAAGAAATATAGATTTTTTTTCCCCATTTGGAGAGAGAAAGAGGAAATAAATCAAAACAGATGTTTGAACTGTTTTAGCTATATTTTTGTATTTCCTGAGCGTTAACTTTGACTCTTTCCAAATGCTTCCCTTTTTATTATTTTGCCAGATAAATAAAAAGGAATACTGTACCACCTGACTTGAATTTATGTGGATCTTTATTTAATTTTCTTTAATACACAACATTTGTCTCATTGGAAAAGCTACTTAATAAAAACATTTAAAAAACCCAAACCATTTGCTCATTAAATTTAAACAATCACAGTGATATGCTCTTAATCTGAAATCATTGTCTTCAAAGTTCACATCAGGGTCTGTGTCATCCAGAGGTCATCCACTTTTATCTTGAAATGCTCTTATTTTATTAGTTCTAACGCAGTCTACTGCCCTCTGAAGGACAGACAGAGTCATTACCAGCACTGCCACAACGACATAAAAGGCCATCTGCTCATGAAACAAGTCCCCTCTGCATACTTCTGAGGTCAAATTGAAAACAGCAGACGAGACACTTGTGACATTTACTAAAGCAATTTTGAGGACACATGGAAAAGATTTACAAAGATAGAAATTCAGTCCAACCTCACAGAGGAGAGCACAAATTATTAACAGAAAGACAGAAGCTTGAACTCAATTAATGTGGTAGTCTGAGCAGTTGATTAGTGATAACCACACCTTTAATATTACATAACCTGAACTAGTCTGAGTCTGCTCTGAGGTCTGCTTCACTATTAAAATAGAAAGAAGGTTTTAAAAAAATGAAATAAATACAAGATAAACATCCATGGGTGATAGTACATTTTCTTTGCATGTTTGTTCATGCATTTTTTTCCATTGTTGTACATCCAACAGCCTAATCTTAGAAACATCACCTGGTTTATTTTAAAAGTTTGGACCCCCTTGAATCATCATGGTGATCATCTTCTTCCACAGAGACACAAGGGCACATTTCATTTTCACGTAACACTCATCATGATGTGCCCCTCCCTCATCAGCACACTCAGCCTCACTGAAGACTCATTGAAATTCTGCTCACTGACTCAACTGGGTTATCAGTCAGCATCAGACAGGCATGACGTTCACCAGCTGTTTTTTTTAACCATGCTGGCAGATTTCACCTTGGTGAAGTCCAGAGGCGCTCTCTTGTGTCATGATAAGTTATTACAGACTGGTAGCCGTGCCGATTGTATCAGTATGCAGGGTTGTGTGCTGAAAGATCTCTCTCTCTCTGCTGCAGCTGCAGCACATTACTACCGCTCACTATAAGCATAATGACCAGTTCCTTTCAACCTTTTTCTCTTGTGAGACCTTCAAAATAAAATGATCCCTCATCTCAATCATCAGTGTTGACAGGTTGTAAACAGTTCAATCAAAGAGTGATTTTCTATAATTATTTGTTTTATTTGAAGGCTTCTTGAGGCTCCAGATGTAAAATTATCCAATTAGAGAAAAATTTGTCATAATTTTGCGTAAATATGTTGACCCCTCATTTTTTCATGGGGCTCTTGTGTGGTCCTGATCATAGGCTGGGGTCCACTACGCATTGACCTTAAGACTGGTTACAAAAGAAAGACACCTACTGAGAGAGTAATCACAGATCATAAGCAAAATTATATGATTAGAAAGTTGATGTGAAATTGATGAAATAACAGCAGCAAATTTATCAAGCCAAAAAATAAAAAACAGACACAGTAAATTATAGATCTTTTAAGTACAAAAATGGAAACTACAGCTCATTAAATTGTAGATTTTCATTATAAAAACATAAATATAGCATGGCTTCATAACATATACTATAAAACTCTTAGTTGCAGTTTAAAGTCTGATGTCTTAAATAAAAGATAAACAGGCAAAGTTCAGTCAAAATTATTATTTACCTTGCAGGAATGCATGATTCTCTTAAGTCAGATTCTAGACTACTTGATTTGTATTTACAGCATAATTTAAGAGACCAAAATGAGGTTTGCAGACTTAAAGTCCTCAGTGGTCAAAACAGATAATTTATGGCTTGTGGTGGCTTCAGCACTCCTCTTATTCTGGTATGATAATATACTGACGGAGAGCTGCTGGAATGCCCACATTGGTGTAAAGAGACAGGAGGTATGACTATATGTCCCTGTGAGTCTGTATGCTGTGTGTTTGGATAGCTGTCTCTCTCCCCCACTGTATATCTCTCCTATACACTGTTTCCTTTTTCCTGTCTTCCTCTGTCAGGGCGTCCCTTTATTCCCCCTGTCTCTTTCTCTCCTCTTCCCTCCTCTTTCTCCCCATGTTTACCGAGTGCAGCTTTTCTCTGTTGCCCTGCTTCTGTTTCTTTGTTTACCATCTTGATTCCCGTCATTTCCCCTTGACTCTTTCTCTAACCCCCTGTCTTAGCGTTTCGGGTCACATTCGTCCCTTCTGTTTGTCTAAAAATAACCCTCCCAGTCCTCTGACACACTGACCCCTGAAGATAGTTTACTGGGTCTGACTTATATAACACGGCCATGTGGAGGGAGTGCAACTTCTCAGAGGCAGGTGAGGAATGAGACACCTGTATGAGTACATGTACACAGAGAAATCACTGGATTTTAAGCTGGACTTTAGCCACAGTTAATAAAGTAAATCCTTAACCATCCCAGAAAACCCTTGGGAAACTGTTATTTTTTATGCTTTTGATATTTTAAGTCAGCATTAAGGTGAGAACAGTTTCTCTGTGGTTTGACAAAATTCCCAAATTTGCCATTAAATGACTTCCAAACACCTGGAGGTCTAACTTAATAAGAACAGCTACTATCTGAAAAATTGAGATTTTGAGGGGACAGCAAGTAAGTATCCCAACAGCTCATAGTGCATCATATTATTACTTGTGTACCTTTTAGCACAGTGTCTCTTTTAAAGCCTAAACATCACACAAAATCAATAAATTACAAGGACAAGAATTTATTTTTTGGTACACCGACAGCTGGATACAGAACAAATCAGAGCAGCATAAACTTGACATCCATGTTTTCAGCAAGTGCCTCAAGAGTCACACAATTTCACATTTTTAAGGGGAAGACAAAGATGTAGAGGCAACCAATCAAAATTAAGGAGAGGAGGAAGAGGAGATAAGTGCTAAGAGGGAGTCTGATTACAGCCAGACATTGCCCTCGTTTGTGCAGCAGCGAGAGGGTGGCAGAGGTGTTGCACTGAACTGGCATTACGGTGATGTAAAAACATGTTTGCCTGCATTGAAGACTGACATTTCTGAGGTAACTGCAGGGCAAATATAAACATTTTCGACCTGTAAAGACTCATAACAGACACATAATATCATAATTATGATATGCTCTTTCAGAGTTTAAAACAGTGAGAATCATCACAGCACTCAGAGTCTGTTACATCTTTGTTACATCTGTTAAAAAACTCAACCAATTCTCTGTATTCCACGATAAAAGAAAATCAATCACGCTGAAACAAAGACATGATCCAGGCGAGTTTGTCCACTGACTCGGGAAGTCAATGGATCACAAAGTGGAGGTGGAGTAATTTGTTGGTTCATGAGGTAGGCTGACATGCAGTTTGGAGCTAAAAAACTGGACTGGGCTTGGTTCATTTTGTTCTTTTTCACCCAGTTTGGCTGTGTGGTGTCACCACTGTTGGTCCAGGGTTCAGTTCATTTGACCTTTGAGCTCAGCAGGGCGGCCTGGCTGCTGGTCGAGGAGCTCCAAACATCTCCTGTGAGGCGTAGGTGATGTAGAGGAAGCCATCAGTGTCTCTGTAGCGAGAATAAACCTCCCCCATGCTGGAGGACATGCAGGACATGCTCTTCTCTGCCACCAGGAGGAACAGAGCCTGGGTGGAGTCCAAGGCAATCTTATTCCTGATAGGAAAAAAGAGAAGTATGATAAGGCGGATGCAGTAATGGTGGACTGAGAGATAGCGGAGATCAGAGACAGTGGAGAGAATGTAGTTTATATACAGTGTGACCAATAATTTACCTGAGCAGGCACAGAAACTGACCCAACGTGAGCTCGAAGGGAACCAGGAACTTTGTTTTGTCCAACAAAGGGAGAGTCTTTTCACGGATGTAACGTTCAACTATCACCTGAACGCAAAAAACACACCTGGGATCAGCTGCAAGAGCCATTACACCAATATGTAGTTTAAACTAGAGATCAGATTAATTTTATTGGTGAAAAACCAGAATGGAAAAGCAACTCACAGGCAGTTTGTTGGGGAATTTAGAGCGAATGCTGCACACTTCATCTTTCCTCGTTTCTACAAGGTAATGGAGTAGACCATTTGTGCACTTCAAAGACCAGCATTCATTAACTGTAAAATATTTTTGTTCATGCAAGGGGAGTCAGTAAAAAAAAGTGACTTACCGAGACATTTCCTCTGTTTGAAGGGCATCATCTCCATGGATTTCTCAAAAGGAGCCATGTTTGTTTGTCTGTTGCTCTGGGCGGTTTGCAGAGACCAGCGGTGATGGAGTTGGTGGTGTCGGCGCGGTGGTCTTGCCCAGGCTGACGGTGAAGTCCCCTTGGGTGGAAGTCTGCGAACCCCAACTAGCTGCTCTGACAGCTGCGGTTTTATAGTAGACAGAGACGGGTGGAGTCCAAATATGTGACACCAGCAAACAAGGACTCACTCCTCGTGCTGGTTGGCAGTGTGTGGATGCAGGAGTGCTTCTGTGTGTGTGTGTGTGTGTGTGTGTGTACGTGTGTGTTTAGAAACAGATTCACACATACTGGTTATCTCACAGGGCATTCTCACATCTACTTGTGGCATGGGTGCTGCTGTCACGTACACATTCACACAGAGGGGTACAAACATGGAGAGAGAGGCGTAATGAGGGCAACCGACCACATGACGAGCACAAACAGCTCTTGACAGGAATGATCCAGACAAACAGGGACTCCAGACCAACCTGCAGCCAAACTGTCCCACTGAACAAACCTGGTAACACTGGGATCATGTGACCTGTTTGCTCCGAATTTGATCAACATGTTTGCTGACTCCTGACCTTTGACCTCTCTGTCTGATAACCATACTGGTCATCACAGCTGGTCATGTCCCACATGTTGCAATCTTATTTCAGAGGTGACACTGATCATAATCAGCTGTAATAGTGATGTCGGGGTTTGACAAAGCCATTGTTCATGTTATTACAAAGTGAATAATACATTGATAATGATTCATTGTGATGCAATATTATTGTTAAGGTTTAACTTCAAATAAATTCACAAATGTGTAAGTTTGTTCACTTAGCATTAGATTGACATGAATATGTTTCAGTGTGAGGTGCACATTAACATATTACTATTTAAAATTCAATAATATAACATGCATGCAGATAAGCATCATGGGATGTGCTCAAAAGCTTTAGAGACGCTGCTAACATGTGCTTGAGTTGAGAGTTTTGTCAACTGTGCTGAAATGCATACAAAAGTTTCTGGGTTTTAGAGATCAGTCAGACACATAACAGCTGTTTTGTTTTGCCTGTTGGCATGTTGTATTAAAATCACTCAGTTCAGTTTTGTCAAAACCTTTAGACAGCTGTTAATTATTTATCATCATTAGGAGGCTTTGGTCTGTGGTGCTGTTCAGTTGAATTGCATTTGACTGCTGTTATTCTAATAATTTGTTCTCTCCACTGTCAACAGACAAGCACCTAAATGCATGTGTACTTCAGAGGTGTAGAGTAACTAGTTACATTTACTCGCATTACTGTAATTGAGTAGTTTTTTGTGTACTTGTACTTTTTAAAAGTAGTTTTTAAAATCTGTAATTTTATTTTTACCTCAGTAGGTGTTGTTTTAAGTATTGGACTTCACTACATTTCTAATCACATCTGTTACTGAGTGAAAATATAAGCTGAAGCAAGAAGTTTCTCCAAGTTTTCTATGAACTGGTGCTGCCACTGCGTGCCAGTAACGGTTCATCTGATTGGCTCTAGATGACTATCTGCAGTGACAGACGGTGAACAGCAGTCAGTCGCATACACCCAGACAGCAAAGGGGCATTTTTGTGCAGACGTGGGGCGGGATGAAGATGGAGAGATAATATTACAACGCTAACCCCCCCCCCCCCCAACCCTAAAAAATAACTAGCACATTATTTTAAATGGGTATATTATAAATCAGCTACTTTTTACTTTTACTTGAGTACATTTTTGCACCAGTAATTTTACCTTGACTTAAGTAAAGTTTTTTATCAAGGTAACAGTGCTCCTACTTAAAGTTTTTGTTGTTGTTATTGTTTTTTTGGTAGTCTTTCCTCCCCTGGTGTAGTTTAAGTCACGTGTAAAACTTTTGGGAACTCCTACAGTCTGGTTGTTGTTTGGAGGCCAAAGACAGATGCTCTGTTGTAAGTGAAGATCGCCCTCTGCTGGTTGAAAGGTGGCACTAAAGCAAAGTGTACTGCACCTGTCAAGCAAACCAAGTACAAACCATTAATGGACACAACACCTGTCATATCAGGTTTGTTTTCAGCAGATTCATCATAAATAAATCGAGTTAATAAAACTTGATTTAAAAATTCCCATGTTAGAATTGAAGACTGTGCACTTTTTGTTTTTTATAACTGAGGAACAAAACTGGGCCTCCACTGACCTACCAAATCCACCATCTGTTCACTGTGTATGTTTGTTATCTTTTTATCCCCTCGTTGCCATTAAAGTTTTTTTGCTCCCATGAAATTGCACAGAGACCAAACAGTGTTCCTATTCTGGAGTAACAAACTCACCCTGTGTTAACAGTGTGTCAATTGGTTTATGGTAATTTGATTTACAACTTTATTTGAGATCCTGCACCAGAACAATAAAGGTCTGAAACCAGAATGTGACACCAGGGCTTTCTAAAAAACAAACATTAATAAGGAAGTAACCGAGGCAGCTCGACGAACTTTAACCATCACCGATTCTATTGTTTACACCTTTGCTATTGTTACAAAGGTGTTTTCTATGAAAAAATACTGGCCCCCTAAAAAAAAAGTATGGTTTTGGGGCCCCCGGGGGACCACTGGCGCGAGCACGATGAGGTCACCTTCTAACCTCACCACCTCTATGGAAACACTGTTGGAATGTGACTATTTGTCCTCTGACATCTTGCACAGTCCAAGTTGGACAGTTGGGGGATTTTTTTTTTTTCCAAGCGTCCTTTCGAAAAACTTCTCCGACCAATCCGCGCGCAGCTCTGGCGCAGTGGCTCCTCCTCTCCGCTGCCTGCTCCCACATGTAACGTTATCACCCTCGGTCCGTCTGTTGCATTGTCTCATTGGGGACGTAGCGTACTAAGAGCAGTACCATGGTAACTCCATCGGACCGGGAATCCAACCAGTGACATTAAAGAAACTGTGTCAACAGGAAATTAAAGCTGGGTTGATATGAGACGTGGCTCGTTGATGCTCCTACGTTGTACCGACAGATTCATTAATTCTAGTCTTGTCCGCAGGGCTGCGCGAGGCTGTAGGCTGCATGGCACGTTAGAGATGGTGAGGATTATATTTTCTTTACGTTAATTCAAGCGGCTGCAATGTTGCTATCGCCCCTTCGGACCCGTGTTTCTCAACCTGGCGCAGGAGCTTAGCGCGTTCATTTCACCCCTTTATTGCGCGGTGGTCAGCGGTGCGCCCCGGTTCCGCCCGCCGGCAGCCAGACGAGGATGGCCGGCCGCCGCAGCTGCGTGAACTCGCTGTGGTCGGGCACCGAGCGCGTCCGCATCGGAGAGCGACTCAAAGCGACGCTGGCCGGGGTGCTGGAGCTGGAGCTGCTCAGGTGCAAACACCTGGGGATGGTGGACGCCGCTCTGGAGGACCAAGCCTGCGATGCCGCCAACGCGGAGGAGCCACAGGCGGCGGAGGAGGGGAGCGGAACCCCGGACAGCGCCGCCTCGGATGCTGAGCATGGCTCTGCGACATCCCGCAGGCAACAGGTCAGTCAGCCCGGATCTCTACATGACGAGATTATTAAATATGGATGCTGTGATGATGGTGATCTGCCAACAAGCCTGTCCCTCTGCGGCGCAGTAGACAGATTTTATCGCTGGCCGGGGGCGCATGGCTCTGCCGAGAGCTGAGCGCCCAACTGAGTGAGATGGTGCCAGAGACCATGCAACCGTGCAGCCTGATCATTTTTCACAGCAGCAGTGTGTGCATGTGTGTGTGTGTTTGTGCGTGGGCGTGTGTGAATGTCACATGGAGCAAATGTCATTGAGGTCACAGTACCAGGACCAGCTCGTGCGTGGCTGGCTCCGTGCCTTGCCTCAAGGTTAGAGAGGACTGTGTGGTGGGAAACAGGCGCAGGAATCAGGTGGAGGTAGCCCATTAACACAAAAGGCAACATCTAGACACTGCTGCATTTTCTGGCCTCCAAGCTCACCAGCTGTAAAGGTCACTTTGGCACCCAGTTTGTATTCAGAATGTGAAAGTGGACTCCATCACTCTCTGTCATCTTTCCCTGAGCTAAAAGTGCAGTTTTGATCTTTTATTCTGAAACCCAGGATGCTCCAGTGGTGAGTGGCAGAAAGGTTAGGATGTGTGATCTTTTCAGATACGCCCATGTATTAGGTGACCCATTTCCCAGCCTGGCCCTGAAATGCACACGCTGGTCTTTTTGTGCTGGGAATGTGGGGAATGTGGGTTGACATGTAATCCAGGAGGACAGGATGTGAGCAGGTCCCATCCTGAGGCCCGCAGGTGGTCTGCTCTATTGTCCCTGAACATGGAATGAATTTGAACTCGTGATGACATCAAGATGCAGAGGCTGTTGACAAGGAAAGAGGATAAAAGCGACTGTGAGTGCATCCAGCACAATTTTAATGGGAGATGTATAAATTAATTAATCCAAAATAGGCATTGGCAAGAGAATACTGGAGTTTCAGAGCAGCAGCAGCAGAACAACTAGAGACTGAAAAATTAGTCCATTAGAGGATTGACTGAAACATAATCAGCAACTATACATAAGGAATTAATAGGCTAGTTAAAGTAATTTTTCAAGCAGAATCATGGGATATTCTCTAGTAACAACTCATTAAATACAGGAAGTTGCTGCTTTTCTTTGGCTTTTGTGGATATATATTTTGGTTTTTGGACGTTTGGGGGATGAGAGATGTCACCTGAAGAACTAGGAAACTGTGTTGGAAATTTAATTGAACAAAGTTTCAAGAAACAGGTCTTATAATGATTTTATTGTTATCAGAGGGCACCGTTTTAGCAAGAATCCCCCACTTTTAACGATACTAACAGCCGCTTGCCAGTAGTGAGATTTTCCTTTCAGACAAAAAAAATCTTCAAATAATTAACAGAATTCTTTTCAATGGATTTAAACTAAAAATGATTCCTTGCATCACACAGAGTGCATTTATTATTTTCCCCAGGTTATCTGATTTGGCAAATTTGGAAATATCTCAATATCACTTCCAGATTTGATAAACCAACGTCATGACGGGGTTGTGTTCAGGGTCCTCATATGGAAGGGGTCATCTTTAGCTGCATTAATAACATTTCATTGTTATTCTGAGAAGGTAACAGACACTTCATTCACTTTGCACTGTTATTTAACTCTGTGAACTTGTGTGCCTGATACTAATGAGCCGTGTTAGTCAGCAGCCTGCGGCACATTAATACATGTTGTGTCTAAATCAGGCCACAGCTGAGGTCACCTCTCACGGAACGGTGTTTTTATGTGACAAAACAATATTAAATCAAATCCTTTACAGGCTGCGCAAAGAGAGAACAACAACATCAGATAATGGGATCTGTTCTTAATAGTGCGTGGACAGAAATTACAGTCTCATCTGAGCGAGGGCATCTGCATGGAAGTGTGTCTCATAATGTGCTGCCTTCCTCACCGCCCACCTGCTCACATCTCTGTTTTCCCCCCATGGTGCTGAGAGATCCTGTAGAGGGGCCGAGTGCCACTGCTCATTCTCACCTCTGAAGGGAGCTGCCAGTATGGCAGAGACGCCTGGCACTCTGCCCCCTGATTGGGTCGGCCTCTGCTAACACACACACACCATAAATGCATAAATGGAGACAAATTGTTATTCTTGTTGCTGCAAAAATGGTCATAATCCTGCTGCAGCTGGAGAGAACAGAGAGGAGAGAAAAGATGAAGCATGTGTTGTTTGTTTTCTACCATAAAGGTGGAAAAGTTGCTTAATTTAAAGGTTTCATCCTCAAACACATTATATTCATTTACCTGAAATTCATCAGTCTGCTTTGAAAAGCACGGGTTGTGCTGCTTTCAGAAATTTAGCTGTTTTGTCAGCTGGGGATTAGATGACTCAGAGCATAATGCGCTCTACTTCAACGTCGGCTTTGTTTCTTTTTTGAATTAAACTCTTGAAATGTGATTCACCATCTCTCCCTTTAATGTTACAGAGAGGGCCGAAGTTATCAGTGCTAATCCATTTTCGGCAGGTCAGGATTATTATGGACATGTGATGTCATCTGTGATGGAACAAAGCAATTCAAAATGACTCTACATCTGTTCTACCATGTGATGTGTTTGTGAAGCACGCAGGTTTTTGAAAAATCCAAACGAAAGCTGCTTCAACACTGTTTGTGGAGGGAAAACATGTTTAATATGCATGAAAATGTTTCAGTAGCATTAATATTTCAGTTTTGAGCATGCAAATAAATCCAGCTTTGATTGCTGAAAAACACATTTTCACGTATTGTACAAACTAGAAGGAAACTTTGAGTTCTCATTGCGTCACTTTTTAGTCTTTTTACACTTTTCAGCACTTATTTTGAATGGGTGACAAGGCCAAACAGGGAAAATACTGGCGGTCCCCACTGTTGCCATTCAGTGCTCAAAAGTACAATTGTTTCTGAGGAAAGGCACCAAATGCCAAACATTCCCTGTTTTCAACTTCTCAGATGTAAAAGTTCGTCAACTTTTCTTGTCCTGATAGAAAAGTGAACTGAATATTTTAAGTTTTGGGTTGTTGCTCGGACAAACAAAGTATTTGATGATATTATTTGGTTGGGAAACTGTGGTGTGCCTGTTTAGCTTTTATTTTGTGGGCCAAATGACTCATAAATTAATTAAAAATAATACAAATAATAAATGTACAATGGAGAACTGTTAGTTGCAGCAATAGTATACATTATGTGAATGTGTCTCTGTGTTCTCCCTCTCGTTGAAGGCAGCCTGTCTTCAAATTAGGTTTAGTAGTGGAAAGCATCATCTTACATGGAGAGCCATTATCTTGACTTGTGGAGTGAGATAGCTTTTGTCTCTGCTTCATGGCCTCAGGATCCTTCTGAGCGGGGGGGGGGGGGGGGGGGGGGGGGGGGGG
>JAQLOL010000026.1:15387184-15403448 GCA_029783665.1 Naso thynnoides | reverse complement strand
TGTTGATACTTTTATGCGCAATGAGACATTCACCTGAATGTTTCAGAAAAGCTGGAGCACATCACTCTGCTCGCCCGCAAAGAGGATGATGAAGATACAAAGCGTGGGCTGTCTTTAGATTTCAATACCACATTAATAATGCATGAAACAATAAATATTGTGCTGTGTGGAACAAGTATGCACTCCTCACCAAACACTCCATCCCACACTGTCTGACCAAATTATTCTGCCTCGACATGGCAACCGCTGCAATTTGTCTCGCTGTAATGACATAATGCACTTATTAAGAGGAGGTGTGTTGCTTGTGCAGCTGCGATCGCTGTAGCATGATCATCCAATCGACCCATACATTGTCTTCATATTGTTCCAGAGGGGCTGCTCCCTCTCATGCAGGAATATCATATTACAGAGCTCTGGGCAGACCCCCACCTACTTGTCTGTCAGCCCTCTATGATTTGATCATGCACCAGTCTGTGTGTAACATAATATCCTATAATGTGCATTGCATTATGAAGGGTCGAGGTTTGTGTAACAAAAGATAGATGAGGGTATTTCAAATGTTTAATTCATACCTTTCAAATGGACAGAATTAAGGAAAAAAAAACTTATGCTGAGGCAGAAGTGTGTTTGTAGTGAGTGGGATTTTGCAGCAGAACAGACATCAAAAAATACATGTGAGCGAGAGTCACAATGCGACTGGATAGTGTGTGTTCAGGCTGAGGATGAGTTAAATATTTCGCCGGGCCTGTTGTGCTGTTGTGGTTCTGTGTGGGAGGAAAAGGCGAGTGAGAGTTAAGAGAGCGAGCAGCTGTAGCTATGGTGAGTACGGGGCGGCTGGCTCAGAGGATATTACAGAAGTGTGGGAGGGGGTGGGGTCCTTCAAGATGCCCTTCTCTCTCACCCGGCAACCGCTCGCCCCCTCCCCACCTCACCCTCCCTCCACACAGTCAGTGACTCACTCTCCTATTTCTCAGTCTCTGCCTCTTTTTTTGGTCCTTCTCACTCACTTGTTTTGTGGTCACCCACTCAGCCACGACTCAAGATTCACTGGAGAAAAAAGCAGAAAAAGAACCAGGGGACAGGAGTGAGTGGAAGCTCCTGATCTCACGGCAGAGGAGGGGAGATAAGCTTCAGCCAGGTCACAGGCTGTAACTCTTTCTCCACACTTCTTTTCCTTCCTTCTGTCGTCACCCCCCCACCTTCCCTTCTGCTGCTCCGGCTGCTCTTTGTTACGTCATCTGTCTTCTCCCTTTATTCTCTGAATCCCCCTCTTCATCCTCCTGTCGCCCCAGCAGTGAGTCACTACCTGTATTGTTTCCTCAGTAACGGGAGGATTGATCAGTGCCACTCACAGTGTTGCTGTTGTCTGGGCTCGATCAGGCTAATGCAGGGGCTCCTCTCGGTTGCTGTCCTGGAGGGGTGGGTAGGGGATTTGGAGGATAATGACGGGGGGTTACTCTACCATGCTCTTACTAATCTAGGAAATGGAGGCTCTTTGCTAACTTGACAAGGCGATTGTTATTGGTGCTGTTGTGTGCGGGGCCTCATTCCAGTAAGTGACGTCATTGGAGCGTTTCTGGTAAATTATATCATGGAGGTTCAACCCTACATGTCTTTCACAGGTCTAACTGAGTCTCCACTCTCACAAAAACGTGCACTAAGCTATAACCTCAGTGTTTTTGCTGGAAAGTAACTAAGTACAGTTATTGTTTGATGCTACTTTGTGCTTCTGCTAGAATACAGCTATAGTTAGTTACCAGCTTCTTCTCTGATTAAAATTTCACAATAAAAACATGATTAATAACTTATAAAACACAATAACTTATTAAAGGTTAAGCCAGTGTTTCCCAACCTTGAGTTCTACTTGAGGCCTCTTGTCTTTTGCCAGACTTTTTCTCTCTAAACTACTCACATGGTTCATTTACATAACTGTTATATCAATATTAACATTCTTAACATATCACATCTAATAATATACCACTCACAGGGGACATTTTTCTGCATTGAGTGCTTTTATTTTGATACTTCAGGTACATTTAGGTGATAACACTTGTGTAATTTTGCTTACATAGGACTTTCACTTGTAACAGAGTGTTTTCACTTTGTTGTTTTGGTACTTTTCTGAGGGCCTCTTCAACGGTTACATGGACACGGTTGTGATGTTTAATGTTTCAATTATTAATCTGTCTTATCAGGCTTCTCAAAAATGCTGGGCAATAAACCAACAGTCTTATCATGTTCTCGTTCTGCAAATTTCTGTCGTCCAAATAAATGATTATGGGCAACATGTAATTAAATAACTTACATATTTTAAAAAAGGGAAGATAATGTTGGGAGAGAAAACAGCATGCTGTAATGAACGCTGTATTGTAAAAGCAGAGTCACACAATACATAGCACGCAAAATAACAAAATGAGTTTGTTCCGACGTGTCATGTATGAAAGTAGAACACGGTTTGAGGTTTTAAACGTCAGTGTGATTATTACATACAGTGTCTGTCGGGCTTAAAGGTTCATTTTTTCGACAGTGGAAACAGTAGTTCGGCAAAAAATGATCATCATCCATGTACTTGATGTCCTGCGTAGGAGAGGTTCTCAGTTGTCATGGAGATTGTTTAGTTTGTCATTACATAACTTCAATTAATTTGTAATTTTGGTCACATGATAAGAGGCAGTTGTCTTTGGGGGTGGGGGGGGTGGGGTGGGGGGGTTCATAAGTAGATCATTATATACATGTCAGAAAAATACACTTATGATGATTGTTATGATTGTTTAATGGTTTAATATTGTCCAGTCCTCCCTCCATTGATATTCACTGAACAGTAATGACACCCAAAGAAAACACGCAGCTCACCAAGACTGGAAACAGAATGAGAAAACAAAACAGCCAATGCTGGACTATAATGTAATATTATTCTTCATTGACAGTGTGATCATTGGGATGATAGGATCACATCATGTTAATTAAAAAATATATAGAGGATCAAATCATGTTGATAATAAATACATAGTCCAGAATGAAGATTCAGAGTATAATAAACTAATTCAGTGAGTAGTTGCAGTTTTGTTTTACATATGAGTTTTTTGTGTGGTGCAATGCCAAACAGTGGAACATAGTTTGTTGCAATGAACATGTGTTTAAATATTTTATATGTGATTTTGGATAGATTGGCCATTTTCTGGCGGATAAGTTGGAAAAATCTTAATCTTTAATCTTAATATTAGTATATTGATTTTATCCATGTCACCTAGTCTGACACCTTTCTTAAAAGTGAGATTTATTAAACGATAAGAAGCACCAGTATCCGAGGGGCCCTCTTGGTATCATCCAGGAATTGTGGTGAACACAAATTAGTTTTTACTCTACTAAATGAGCCGTGCATCCTCTATCATAATAAGTAATTTCTGTTGTTTCTCATATTGAACGACCATTTTCACATCAAATCAGACCAAAATTCTTCTTAGCAACTGCTATATTTTTTCCTGTTTGTGAAACCTGTATGACTGTAAATGCTAAATGTTTCTGAACTTGTTTTAATCTTATTTGGTAATAATAAGTCCTCATTTTCACATTTTTCTTTATTAAGTACAGTATACATTTAAAACATTAATATTTTGATCGAAGATATTGTAATACTTGACTTGTACAGTATTGTTGAAGTCTGGTCTGCTTTGTTGTGTTTTTTCAGGCTCCGTCTCCTTCTGATATAGTGGTTTTGCCCTGTCAGAGCAGCCCGGAGGACTGTGGCAGTAATTCAGGGGATGGGACGGTTCATTCCTCATCTGGCAGGGGACTTAACTCACGCTGGTCTACTCTGTCCTGGGATGCCCCCTCTGACCTGCTCTCTCCCCTAACACCAGACCTTGGTGGTACAGTCCATCTGGACAGCGACTCCAGACCTAGTTCAGGTAAACACACACCTAAGCACCTGTGGTCATTGGTCAACAGTACGTGGTCAACAGCACAATGACCAACACAGTTTGTCACCTTCTGATAAAACTGAAACTAATCTTGTGTAAGAGAAGTCTCATTAAACATTAACTGTTCTCTTTATATTTGTGTTTACTTGCACTGTGACTTGGCACGAATTTCTCTCTCACTGTTAACTTTTCCGCCTTTGTTGCCAAACTGTTACCCTCTCACACCAAGACATTTATCTCCCTGTTATGCACTCATACAGGCCTCCTTTTATGCAAACATTTACATTCTTGTAGAGGCTTTTTGAAAACTTGGCAAGAAATTCAACATAAACCTAAAAAAAACCTAAGAATTTCGGTTAGAAGTTAGTTTTCATAGAGCAACTGTGTGTTGTTACACAGCAGTATTTATATGTTATACTGGGTCCTGAGCTGTGATGCCTTTCTCTTGAAATTAAAGTTAATAAAATTTGAGTCTATTGTAAATTTCTTTGTTTTCCTCGTTTTTACTGACCTTACTAACCACGCAGTTGTCTGTAAGTACATCAAAACTAAACTTGAACTGCTGCTACAAAACATAATTTGGCCTTTATCATTAGGGTGGCTGGATGTTATTATCACTGTTGGATGTCATCAGTGTTTTCAGCAAAGATAAAATTTCTTGTTTTCTCACTTGTCAAGGTTTCTATTCAGTGAGTGGGAGCTCTCTCTCGGACTCTTGCTACTCTGTGTCCAGTGATGCTGCCCAGGGAGTATCAGCACCACCAGCCAGACCTCTAAAGCTGTGGGATCAGGTTCCAATGGCTGCTGACAATACTGCCATCCTGTGGTCAGAAGGTGCAGTGCAGCAACAGCCTACACTGCAGAACAGACTGGAAGATGGTGAACCAACAGAAGAGACACCAGTGTCAGGTGAGCTGGTGCAGACAATACAGTTGCAGCAGTCGGCTGAAGCTGGTTCACCTAAAGACAGCTTACTGCAGCTTTCTAGCCATAAACTTCAGTGGAGATGAATCTTGGAATATTTGGGGAATAATAATCTAATTTGAACACATTTTTTATCTGAAAATCTTTTTCTCATCTCTTACAGTCCAAAGTGACCTTGAAGCAAGTGGATTGAGCTTTCTGTCTGACCTCTGCTCAGGACTGGGTGACTCCTTGATTTCTTCTCTCCTCCCACTTCTTGACCTCAACTCCTCTTCCTCCACAACCCCTATCCATCCAAAAACTCAGTTGGACCCCCGCTACTGCACAGACCTGGTGTCCCGTCGGACCAAAGAGGTATACTCCTACCCCAGCCCACTGCATGCCGTTGCCCTTCAGAGCCCACTTTTCACCTTGCAGAGCCAAGAACAATCAGCCTCTTCAAGCCCTGAGGGACCTCAGCTAGATGAATCGCAAGAGTCAAACGCTGATCCAACTCTGCCTCTCCAGCCTCGAAAGCCATCTGTCCCCGTTTCCTTCACCCATCTAGAACAGTACATCTCTAGACTGGCTCGCCAGTACCACACTAGGGTAACCTCCTCCACTACTGATCTCACTTCAGCTGCCACAACTGGTCTCGTCACACACAGAGGCCTTTGTACCCCTGGCAAAACTCATGGTTCAACCCAATCCCTTTCTGCCTTCGAGAACCGCAGTGCTCTAAGCATCACTCCTAGTAAGTCACTGCTAGGAAACTCTGCCAGAGTCAGCCTAAGTACTGCTGGGAAAAAAGCAACAAGAAATTCAATTAACCTGGGCAACCTTCCTTCAGCAACCGGAGAGGATTTGAACATAAACCTGCATCTCAACCTCAACCTCAACCTGACTCCTGGTTTAAATACAAGCCTAGGAATGGTGGACAATCCAAAAAATGGCAGTTGTGGAGCTTTGAAGAGTGACTGTTCTGAAACTGCCACAGCTTCTGTTACATCACTCTCATCTGCTACACCCACCCCAGCACTTAGGGCACGCCCTCGCATTTCTACATGTCCAAGCAGCCTGAGCCATCGCACTTCCCTAGAGGTTACCTCAGGGTCTGGACCAAGTCCTGGACTTGGGTCGTCTGCCTTCTGTCGCTCATTAGACTGGAGTAGCAGTGCTCAACCTGAGACTGGACAAGCAGTATTTGGTGCAAATTCCGGATCAGCTCCTGGGTCTCAGCGAAGCAGCTTGATCCAGGAGTCCAGCTCCAGTCCAAAGCTAAGTGAAGACTCCCCAATGGTGGGAGAGATCTCCCGCCTCTCTGGCCTCTCTAGGTCTGTTGTAGTGGGACTGATGGAACAAGGTGTTGAGCTGGATATTGATTGTTTCCAAACAGACACCACAGGTGAGGTGAGGTCTCACAGTAAAACTCACCTGACACCCCATACTGAACAGTCACATGACTATACTAGACTGACTGAACTGAATCCCCAGAGACCAATACAGCTGTCTCTCAGTGTCACCCATTCTCCACAGTCTCAGTGCAGCCTCACCCCTCCGCTGTCACACTCCAGCAGCCCCATACACCCGTATCAGTCCATCCATATTCCCTCTCCACACTACTCCTCACACTGCCACTACCAGCAGATCCCTTCCCCATCTGACCTCCCCTCTTCCACAGCATCCTCTCCTGCCTCCCGACCGACCCCCAGGGGCCGCTCCCCTCCCAGACCTCTCCAGCCATCCCCTCTAAGTGCCACCCCACTCTCTGTTTTCCGACGGGATGCACCCTTCCAGTGCTCCCTTCCTCGCACCAATACGAGAAGCTCGCCTTTGGAGCATGGTGGTATCCAACCAAGGGGTGGATCTCTTCGGCAGAGTGGGGGAGGAAACGGGGGTGGTGGTGGATGGAAGAGGGTGGAAGGGGAGGGGCTTTATAGGGGAAAGCATGCCTCACACAAGTTGATCAGGGCAGCCACAGTAAGCAGCTACGCCAAGAGAGATGACTATAGCTCTGTTTGGGGCGAGGAGGAGCGATCAGCAACCCAGACACCTAGGAAGACCTCTAACAAACTCTGGAGGGGCTTTGAGGGACGCTTCTGGAGCAAAGAGTCTGAAAGTCAAAGGGAGGAAATGGACAGAGCTGAGTATGGCTACAGTTGGAGGAGGAACAGCATCGGGAGCTGGAGGAGGGAGCATCGAAGGTTGAAGGCCAGTAGTAATGACAAGAGGCCAAAAGTAGAAAACTCCCCCATCTTCTCAAAGAAGAGGAGCAAGGAAGAAGGGGAGAGACGCAGTTCCAGCCTCAGGCTTTCCAGAAGGGCCTTGTTCAGGAGTGAGTCCCAAGGCCTGCTGGTGCCTCATAACCACAGCGAGGAGCCTACAAAGCGAGCTCACTGGGTCTCCTCATTAGATGTGGGGCAGGGAGGCATGTACATCAGCAAAGAGGAAGGGGTGAGACTTCTGAGAGCAAAGGAGGAAGACAAACGCCTGTCCTCAACCGCTAGCCTCTTCAATCTTTCTCGCTCACAGAGCCTGGAAGGCAGCTGCCATTCCCTTTCCCCTCTCTCTTCCCCTTCCTTTTCTCCATCTCCTCCACCACGGATGCCCCTGCAGCGCTCTCGATCACTGAGGGACTTAGGGAGGAGAGTGTTCGGCTCCATGAGGTCCCTAAGTCTCAAGCGGAAGCCTTCCAAGAAGTGAATCTTGTACAATAAACAAACATCACAGTAAATGCATCTTCCATGTTTTGTTAAAAAAAAAAGTGATGGTGGGTATTAAACTTCATGTTAATGTAAGTGCCATCATTTTAAATTTTCAAGCTTTGAAGATGTATTATTAATTAGACAGATACACTGGTCTTACAAGGCTGCCCATTAGATCTGTCAGGACTTTAATCCACCAACAATCTAATGAAAGTTTCTCTAGTTAAGCTAACATTTTTGTCATTGGCCAATGTGTTAAAATCTCATGTTTTTGTAAAATTTTAAAGACATGACCACTTTTTTACTAGCCCCCTAAAAACAGTGTACGTTAAATTAATTCAAACAAGTTCTGCAGCATAATCTTGAGTGTTTAGTAAAAAAAGTGATTGCTCTAAGTATCCCAAATACTTTTCTCACTGACAATATATTAATGTAAATTATGCAATCCATAGTAGCAGGCAAGAGCACTGTTGGATGCAGCACGATCCATAAAGACATGCCAGTGAGGAAAACATCAACTTTATTTAGGAGTCGCAATGAGCTACAAACCTTTTAGAGACTTTATTAGTGTGTGTTTCAGTGGAGTTTTTCATATCAGAGGATTTGACATCTCAACAGGTTGCTTATTCAATAATGGCTGATTAACATTCTTGACATCTAGCCCACAAATGTTAAAGGAATAGTTCACCTCAAAATTAAATTCAGTCGTTATCTACTCATGCTCATGGAAATGGAAGGGTGGGTGAATCTTTTTAGTTCGCAAAACACTATTGTTGTTTCAGAGGAAAAAGGATTGGAGTTATCTCCCAAACAGTTGTCTGTGAATATTCTCATTCATCCAGGTCATTGTTCTCTCTGGGCAAATTGAATCGTAGGCAACTGGACTTGTATTTGTCTAGGAAGACGTTTCGCCTTCCAGAGAGCTCCCAAACAGTTGAAACAAATGGTGACCAGGATTTAAATGTAAATAAAATGCATAATAAAAGCATGAAATACCTCCATACTGCTCATACAAACTAATACAAGTGTCCTGAATCCCCAATGTGCAATGTTACTTTAAAAAACATCACTGACACCATGTTTTTGCGTATGTGAGCAATGTTTCTATATTAGAATCTACAGGCTACAGTAAACAATAAGGCAAAAAACATGAAGTCTGTGACGTTCTCTAAAATAACATGGCATGTTAGGCCTTTGGGACACTTGGATTACTTTGCATGAGCAGTATGGAGGCATTTGATTTATTTGTATTTTAATCCTGGTCACCATTTTCTTAAACTGTTTGAAAGATAACTGCAAACTGTTTTCCTCTCAAACATCAACAGTGTTTTGTAAACTAAAAACTTCACCCATCCTTCCATCTGTATGAGTGTGAGTAGATAATGACTAGATTTTCATTTTTGGGTGAACTGTCCCTTTAAGGTTATGGTGGTTGATAAAGGGTTCACTGTAATTAGATGATTCATTTGCAATCCAAATCAAAACAAAATTTAAAAAAGCCAACATATCACTATTCTGGAAAGTAGCCTGATTTGAAGATATTGAATATAAACTCATTATACTGGCTATGGCCAACTTTATTACATATTGGTTGAATCCTCCTGTAACCATAAGTATGAGTGTGTATGTGTACACTCCCCTCTTGCATGCTGCTCTGTGACTTGTTAAGTAAATATAGCTATTGTGAGAATGTGATATTCCTCTTTGTTTATGGGCAATATTGCCTCTGAAGTACAATCATATTGGCCAGAAAATGACCAAAACCAAGCAAATACTCTTTAACTTGATATTGTGCTCAGGTCTTTCAAATAAATATTGAATGATTAAAATATTGATGAGTTATTTGAGACAAAATGTGACTTCTCATGGCTTACAATTAATAAAAGAACTTATCACTAAAGTTGTACTGTGAAATACTTTAACAATGTAATGGGTAAGAAATAAAGATTTGAGCTGGAGTATTATTTATTTTTTTAAAAAAATTACTTGAAAACTATTAAGACCAACATTCACAGCATTGAACAGACAACTGCAATCATAAAGACATAAGAACTCTGAGTAGTGTATTAAGACTCACTTTGGGGTTCAGGAGATCCAAACTTTTGGGCTGCAATACAACTTAATTTCTCTGTTGCTAGGAAACTGCATTTCCTGTCCTCTCCTTTCTATTTTCAGCAGCAGCATCTTTAGTTTGTTACTGACTGCCTTCTAGTTTTCTGTACCATGTACAATTCTTATTTCCACACAGACAGAATGGACAGATTCAAGATTTGCGAACATTCTGTAATTGATTTGTGAACAGTTGCTGTTGACAACAGTCTCTCACAGGTTGAGGCTTTTTTGGCTGGTTAAGCTGGCAGGCTAAAGTTCTTCACCAGTTCTGTTGGTTTGGTTAAACTCTTCCCCAGAGCTACTTTTCAGGCTGGAGGAAAACATGCCTCTGTACAAGGCCCTCTCTTTTTGCATCTCTCGATTCAGTTCCTCCTCAGCCTTCTGCAGTTGCTTCCTCACATTGGCATCTGCAACAGAAAAATGAATTTGTTAAAGAAAGATTATGCCTTTGTGATACATTAAAGCTGTAGAAAGTACTGTATTGCTTCAACAAAAGAAGAAAGGATCTTGTGAATGAACACCAACAAGGGTTAAGTAACAACTTCAGACAAATATCAACCTAAAACAATTTGTCAAAGACACAACAGGCTGTCTACACAGGACATTTTTTTTGTCTGTATCATGCACAGTTGTTAAAAGCAGGCAGGCTTCCAGTTGGATCAATTCAGCCATCTATACAGGCCACATGGCAGCTCCGACCTCACTTAAATCTTGCATGATTTGCTGTGACCCAAAGCCTTTGGTTATATTTCCTCTCAGTGAGTCATGTAACTACATCAACTTTGTATTAGGCTTTGAGTGCAGCCCAAGCAGCACACTGAAAAATGAAGCCAATGCAAAGTGCCACAAACTGCAGTTCATCAAATGGCCACTTGAGGCTGAACCCAACAGCAAGTCCACTGGACTCCTACATTAGAAGTTGCACTAATTCACAACAGAAATCTACATGTTAACAGCCTGGTTTCCAAAAAGGCTTAATTCTCTTAAGCTAAAGTTCCTGGTCATGACAATTGTACTGAAGGTGAATTTTCATTATCATCTTAAGGCTTAAAGTTATGCATAATTGAGCAATGGGGCTGGACATACCCTGCGTAAACAATGACAGAGGACTGAAGCTATGTGGCCTAAAAAACTATTTATATGGCTGATGGTCCGACCCTGCTGTCCTCACGTGTGGCTCTTTTCTTACCATTAGGCTGCTTACTGCTGGCCTGGGTGAGATACTGTTTTGCAGTCTGTGCGTCTCCCATTTCCAGGGTGGCTACCCCTGCTCTGTACAGTGCTTTCACATCACCTGGTCGCCAGTGCAGTACCCGCAGACTGTACTCCCGCACACGAGCATAGTCGACGCTCTGTTTTTGCAGCAAACAGGCTGAAAGAGATATGTGTACAAATATAAAACAAAATACATGCTGCACCCAGCTGCCACATCCTTCATAAGGCAATCAGTAAAGATGTTTCTAAGCTAGTCATCGATTTGGAGTATTAATGAACAGCAGAGGGATTTTTTGTAGGGGCATGTTCACATATAAATGATTATCAAACAAATTCTTTTTAAAACTCGTGACTAAATGAAACTATCTAAATTAGAAAGGTTTCTTTGTAGAGCTACCACTACAATGGATTTTTAAAGGACCTGGGACACATGTAACTCTTATCTAATACTCTTCGCATCCCCTGCCTTTGCATGATTGTGGTGTTTTATCTACCAGCTAAGTTGTTGTAGCAGTCCACTTGTGTGTTTCTCAGAGCAGCTTCCTGGTCAGGTGTGAGAGCAGGCGTCTCAGGTCCAAATCCTTTCACTGAAGTCATCACATCAGAGTCGAGGCCTCTGAGGACCAGCAAAGCACGGTGGTAACGGCCGATGGCTGAGCGAATGTTCTTTTCCCTGTAGAAAGCGTTCCCTTCTGTCTTCATTTGGGCTGCTTCCTCCAGCAAAGTCCAAACAGGCTTCGAGGCAGTCCGTCGATGTCCAGAAAAGCTTGGCTCTGCTGCTGCCCCTGCGCACACCTCCTGAACATCCATGCTCTCCTCTCCTCCTTCGGCCTCCATACCTGTAATTGAGCAAGTCAGCACAGAAAGCCAGGTCTCAATGGGGCTCTTTACTGAGGTACAATATGGGACACCTTTTTAAATAGATTTAGTATCTTGCAGATGGACCAGGCTACAATAAATACTGAGCCTTAGTCATTACAATTATAAGCAGAGATTTTTCTTTCGTATACTACCGGTTGCGATACCTCAACTCTGTAAACTGATGATAAAACGTAATTAATTTGAAGCATTTCAACGAACTTAAAAAAAAAGTTCGGTATATTAATCGTTTTTTTCCCATGATGGGAAGTCATGCTCTGCCCTCCTCTGACTCTGATTGGCTACTCTTCACTTCTCCTTGCCTGATCACGAGCAGCGCACTTCAGCGGTCAGGTTTTGAATCGAGAAGTGAGACTGGCCAGCATAAAGAGAAAAAAAAATTAGAGAGGGGAGGGTCATACCTTCGCCATCCTGAAAATAAACATCGCTGTAAGTTGTGGCTCAAGCTAGCCGAGCTAGCAAAAAATTACCATGCTAACTTCACACACTTACACACTGGCTAACTCTCACTCTGCTAACTTAATCAGCTCAGGATGTTTATAAACTTTAACGGTGCCGTGTACCGATAAAATAACATGCATTATCTCACCTTAAACACCACTGAAATGATAATTAACGGAAAAGCGACTAACGTTACTCGCAGTTGACATTCTGCCTCTGTGTGGGCGCTTCCTAGTAGGTTTCTTCTTCTTCGGGGTTTCTTCTTTTTCCTCTGTTGTTTAATGGCGGCTGGCATACAGCTTTTTAGGTTCGTTACCGCCACCTTCTGGAATGGAGTGTGGATTAGGACAATATTACCCTAAATCCCTAAAATGAGCCCTATGCTTTTTGGAAAAAAAAACAAACAACTGAAGGATCTCAGACTCTTTAAAACTGAGACACAATTAAAACAAATTAGTCTTTCCTCGTTTCATCTTTCCACTCATTGTAGTTTCTTAACCATATGTCTTTACATCCCCTCCTTTTTTCTGATGAAGTGGACAAAATTTAAACTTTTTACAATGTTACTGTCTCAAGGTCAAACCAGAAACTACCAGTACATAAACAAAAATACCAAAATATATTTATGATACATTAATTCCACTTGGCACTCTTTCTCTAAGTGATGTGATCCCTATAAACAAACTAAACTTGATGTTAATTTTAGATATTAAACACAACTCCACTTGAAAACCTTATTTTATTGATTAGACTTGTTAAGTGGGATTACTTTCATCAGTATACACCAAACCAGACATATAGGCCTTAACCTTACAACAAGAGCGATAAAAAAAACCTTTTTTATCAATACCACACCGTACAAATACTGTTACAAGTAAACACCTACATAAAAATTTTTACCTCAGTAAATGTAAAAGTACCAAAATATACATCAAGTATTAAAAGTAAAAGTAGTCAACATGCAAAATGCTTAATTTCAGAAGAATGTGTTATATTATTTGATCAAAATACCTGATATAGTATGTAATATTTAAATGTTGAATATGGTTAGTTATGATAAAACACTGTCTTGTATTTGTTGATTTTATTTTGTATTTTTAGTCTGAAACTGGAAGATAACCTGTAACTTCATATATTAAATAAAATGTAGGTGAGTAAACAGTAGAATATTTCCCTTTGAAATAAAGACTAGTAGAAGTATAAAGTAACCGAGGATGAAAATACTGCACAAGTACCTCTACAAAAGTACTTCAGTAATGCATGTAGTTACTTTCCACCATTGCCGAGGCAATTACAATAAATTCTCTTACATGTGCACTTGTTGCAATAAATTCTTACACCATCCAGTGGCAAAGATTGTAATTTTACAAAGACTCGGTATGTGGTATAAAAATAGAGACATGATCATATAGCTCCATTTAAAAACATGTTATCAACCCGTTACATCATATTCCTTTCAGTGCTGCTGATTCGTGGTCAGCATTAATTCAGTCTCATTCTGAGCTTCAGGTTTGTCCTCCTCATGTGTCCTGTTGCCGCCATTGCTCATTAATATACCATTTGGTGGCAATTTTGGGCTTTTCACTTTGTACACATCCCACCTCTCAGGGACCACTTCTTTGTTGAAGAGCTGCGCAGCCAGGTAGGAGAACAACAAAGTGGCAAACATACTGGACAACATGCAGATAGTCCTGACTGGAGCGCGCTGGACATATATGCCGTCCTCGAGAGTGCAACCTGGGAAGTGGAGAACAACAGGCAACCCTACCGCTGCCTCGCCACTCAGCAGTCTCAACGACACTCCGACTAGCAATCCCATTATAGAGCCGTATCCATTGGAGATGCTAAAGAAGAGGATGCAGACGAGTTGAGGGAACATGAAGGTGTAGGTTATGTCTGCGCCCAGGATCCAGAATATCATGATGCTGTTGTGAAGGAAGGTGAGCGATGTGGCAGCCAAGCCAACCAACACCACGGTGACACGGATCACCCACTGGAGCTCCCTTTCTGATGCCTGCAGAGGGAAAAACCCTGGAAGCTAAAGTTTCAAGATTTACTTTATTGCCCCACATTGTGGGACATTTGGACTGGGCTTCCACAGCTACAGGGAACCACAAACATATGAAGATAAAAACATAAAAGACAGGGACAAAAGAAAAAATAGACTGATGTTAAATAGATAAAAACTTTTTTTTTTTTTGTACAGGAAAAGTACAAAGTCACTACAAGTTCAAATACAACATAATGCACCAGAAAATTAAACCTTTAACAATATTCACAGAACAACCTTAGACTTTTCTGATGGAAGTAGCTGACACTCTGATGGGTCTATTTATTATCTTGTTCGATGGCCTTTGAACAGCCTGTTTGTAAATAAACTGCAGAGACGGGTGCTGTTTTGCACCTTCTATTTTCCATGTAGTTTGCATGAGCTGGACTAATTTGAATTTAGTCACACCGAGAGGTTACAAACCCAGGCTATGATGCCATGTCAAATAAGGCTCTCAAAGACTGCCTTATGAATAAACTACCGTGAACAAACAGTACATGAGAGGCAGAATCCACTAAGCGCTTTGATAGGAAGTGCTCTGCAGCAGCTAAAAAGTATATATTACCAGTCTATTCTTCCTTTCCAGTCACTTCTTACCTTGGTCCTCAGGATGTTTTTATAGATATTGCTTGCGAAGATGGAGGCGGCTGACAGTAAAGCCGAGTCCGTTGATGACATCACTGCAGCAGCTATAGCTCCGATGCCGATGATGGAGATGTAGGATGGGGTGAGGTGCTGCAGAGCTATGGGCAGAACATGGCCTGCCTCTCCACGCTCGTAAGGTGATGGCAATCCATATGTGGTCGAGTTCCAGTCTGAAACCAGAAATGTAAAAATGTGACACAAGTTCGCACAGTCCCGCTAATCTTTCTTATTAATTTTAGCGCTGTACAGCACCTGTTGATGCCGCAACCGCTCCAATCAACACAGAAGGGATTCCCAGTATAAAGACAAGGGGAGCTGCGATAAAGCAGGTGATCCTGGCTGTGGCTGACGAAGAAGCTGACAGCGTCCTCTGGTGGAATTCCTGACATCCCAGGTTACCAAAACTCTTTTAAAAAACAACAGAGTCAAATTGTTTATATTACCTCGTAATATAATGTAATAATTTGTTTTTCTCACTTTACTGTCACCAAATAACAATTAATGCTTACTTTTTGAATCAGAACATGCAGAAAGATTGAAGAAAAGTCCGTTTATGCTATTTTCTTAAATCCAAAAGTCAAGAGCCGGGGGGCAAGAAAACTCCGTAATACTTTACTTAAAGTATCCATCCATAATGCATTATCAACTAGGTACTACTTAATCTGCTGATTATTTTTGACTCATCAATTAATTGTTTATTCTGTGAGAAGTCAAAAAAGTGCTAAAAATGCTCATCTGAGTTTCCCAGAGCTAAATGTAATGTCTTCAAATTGCTTCTTTTGTCTTAACAACAGCCCAAAACACAATGACCCCAGATTTATGATCATAAATGACACAGAAAAGCAGCAAATCCTCACATTTAAGAGGATAAACCAGCAATTATTTATAATTTTTTATTTGAAAAATGACTGAATCGATTAATCAGTTACCAAAATAATTGGCGATTATTTTTCTATCGATCGATTAATCGTTGCAGCTCTATTATGAACATACTTGCAATACTTTATAATGCACCTATAGTGCTGTATAATCATAGTCATAAGCAAGGCTAGAGTTAACCCTAATCACATAGAATGCATTTTAAGTGTGTTCACAATGTGTTACATATGTTTTTTAGAATGTGTTAAAATGCATTATAGAGACAGGCTTCATAGAAAGTGTTACTGAAAACTCTGTCTTGTTCTTAAGACAACTTTGGTGTATAAAGGAAAGTACCTGCAGTGTTTGGGATGACTACAGCGACTCAAGTTTTTAAGCAAAATTTGCCCTGATTTAAATAATCTAATCTTGTTTTATCCTATGTTACAGTCAATTGTATTTATAAATACATTAATATTATCTTTGGAAGTTTTTTTTTTTTTTTTTTTTTTAAAGAATTATGTCATGTACTGACT
>JAQLOL010000026.1:15362735-15378527 GCA_029783665.1 Naso thynnoides | reverse complement strand
TTTGTGTAGTTTTGGTCCAGTTCACTCACCTTCAGGATTTCTTGCTGCGACACAATCCGAGAAAGTGAAAGTAAAAACGACGCGAGAGGATCGTCACCGGAAACGTCACTCACCAGGGAGGTGACAATGAATTCATGATGTAATTATCTGCGTAGGTGTGTATAGAAACACACTTTTACACATCTTTGCCTGTCAACATGAAATTAATTTTAAAAAATTGTCAAACTGAGGGAACATATTTGGACTATTTCACTAATAAAAGTCTAGTCAAAGTTTATTTATAAAGCACATTTAAAAACAACCTCAGTTGACCAAAATGTTGTACAGTTATCAAAGTATACTGTAGTCACACACAAGTATAATAATAAGCAAAAAAAATAAAAATCAAAGAATAATAAAAGCTCAATTAAAACAGAGTTAGGATAAAAGGAAAAATCAAAGATTAAAAAGTATATAAGAAGGCCAAGGGTTCTTGCCTAGCTGGGACTGAACGCCAAGGAGAAAAAGTAGGTTTTCAATAATGTTTTAAAGTGCTCAGCAGACTGTGCAGCTCTAACGTGGAAAGGGAAGCTGTTCCACAGCTTTGGGGCCGCCACTGAGAAGGCTCGGTCCCCTCGAGTACAGAGTCTGGACCGTGGTACTGCCAAGAACAGCTGGTTTGATGACCGAAGTGCTCTGGGAGTACTGTGGAGCTGTAAAAGCTCAGATAAAGAAGACGGTGCCCGACCATTTAAACACTTAAAAACAATTAATAAAATCTTGTACTGGATCCTAAAATTTACTGGTAACCAGTGCAAAGATGCAAGGATGGGACTGATGTGATCACGCCGTTTCTTTCCAGTTAGAAGGCGGGCCGCTGCGTTTTGGACGACTTGTAAACGGCGCAGTGCTGACTGGTCAAGACCAATAAATAGGGAGTTACAGTAATCCAGGCGTGATGTAACAAAGGTGTGAATGACTCACTCAAAATCATTTCTGGGGAGATAAGCCTTTACTTTAGCTATTGATCTTAGCTGGAAGAAACTGGTTTTGATGATAGAGCTTATCGGTAGTAAAGTAGTAAAGATAACACAAGTAAAAGTCATTTTTGCATTGTCATTACCGATACATTACTGTGTAGTCAGTCTTTTAAGTAACTGGTTGAGGTGATACTTACTGGCCTATTGGCTACTACTGAATTTAATGAACCACAAAACAATTCACTTAACTGTATATTATTATTTTATTTTTGATTTTTAAAAATGTTATCTGTATTTTGAGATAGACTATTATTTTGATGTTTCCTACTTTGATACTTGTTCATTATTTTGAGATACTTAATCATTTGGGGAGCCCACTGGTCATATCTACATCACAAGGGGGCCCTATCAAAGAAATCTACCGGCCGCATTTACAACTCACAGTTCTGAATTCATTTTTCTTTTGACATTCAGTGCATGTCACTTTAATGTAATCTGAGCAAGATTTTCTTATTTTTCAACCATAAACCTTAAAAAAAACCACAAAAAACAAAACTGCAATATTTATTATATAATAAAACTTTGGTAATTAGGTATGTTCAGTTGTGTTGTTTGGGTGCAGAATCCATGAGGGAAAGCATTGTGATGACTTGCCCCAGTCAAAATTATCCAGTTAAGTCAACTTTCTGCTGAAATCTGTGGGTGCTGTATGTCATACAACAATGTGCGCTGATATCAGGGTTGGAAACTGGTCACATTTAAATAAAAATGAGCATTTTCAATCCCAAATGTGTAATTTATGTGATTCGTAGATAATTGAATTACGTGTTTATATTCTATTATGCAAGATAAGACTGTAAAGTACACTATAGAGTGTCATGCATATGGTTGACATGCAGTCAGAGCATGATCAGAGCATGATAGGGCAGGTGTGGGCATGGGAGAAAACACACACCTAACAATTTTTGAGGGTGCAGAAGAGAAGGATGAGAAGGAGAGGAACCATATGCGAGGAAAAGGATTTTAGGATGTTGTCTCCCTCAGCTTGGAACATTAAATAATGACAAATAATTTTCAAAATATAAAGCAAAGAAACACTCAACCATGCACCCAACTATTTTACACATGCTTTTGTTGGGAAAAAAAATCATATGACAGTTTACCCCACATAGTGTGGTAGCTTGCCCTGTGATGGGGCAACTTCTGTGACAAGATGCCTCAGTTTCTTTTACCTATTTCAAAGAAGTTTTTAACTGATTTTTACAATAGGCCTATCTTGAGATTCTAAATTATATATTTTTTAATGTTTATTCACCACTTTAAGACAGCCTACAACCTTAAAATTCTCAAACTTTATTTATAAAAGCTTTCTCATTATGTTTAGAAAAGCCTATTACATCTTTTATTTTGAGACAGGCTAGTCTCCTCGGTCATTCTTTCTACATAGCTTTTCTTAAAAGGACTCACATGATCTTTTAATCAGGCCGGCGACTACTAGATGTTTATAGAGTGACTTTGATAGAATTAGTTTGTTTTAGCGAGGTAATATATATTGTTTGTGCAAAAATGTACTTTGGTGTCAGTGCATTGATCCCACAGGATCGTGTTGAACCTGTTTAATGTTTTCACCCTGGCCAGTAACGGCCACCTACAGGTGCACGCATGCGCAGTGCCACTTCACACAACCGCAATAGAGACAGAGCGCTACGCAAACATGGCGGCGGCCGTCGACAGTGTTGTGAAAGTGTAAGTTTAACTGTATTTATTGCGAGAGTGAAACGTCTAGCCGTGCAGAGATGAATGTATAATTGATTAATTAACATGTTAGTACAAAATGCAGAAAACTGTACACATCGCATCACCCATCTTCCGTACAATATTTATCCCAAGAGAATAACGTTACCCATTGAGCTAAGGTTAGCCTTTCAGCTATGGGCAAACATAAATGAGAAGAGCCTGTAGTGGAGTCGTATTGTAGTCACTAACTACTCTGGGGGTGTTTAAGGTCATGTTACGCATCAAAGCCGAAAACTGTTGCTTGCCAGGCGTCTGCAAATGAACAAGAGAGTTATTTTTCCCGTAACCAGTCAGCTTGGCGGGTGCTTTGTTGTGACGAGAGGCTTGCTAACAATCAACCTTTTGTTCTGGCATCCCCCCATCGATACTGTTGTGGAAGGCATTACGTTGAAGGCAGGCGATGTTATGTGTGTGCTTTGTATGAATGCAGAGATCGTACAGTCAGGCTACAGTCTGTGAGCAGTCTGCTAAAACAATGCGACAAATTGATTCGAGAGTGAAGCCGAGCGTAAGTCCTGAATTTGTGAGAGAGGGTACTTACTCGAACACTATAGAAATGATTAATTTTAGTTACACTGTGATGGCTGTCGTAATGATGCTTATAAATCATAAAGCGGTTTTAATGAGTGAAAGGCATGAATTACACTGCATGAAAATCAAACCGAGTAGCAGTAAAGCCAGCAAAGCCAGTTGCAGTGATTATACTGTGGTGCACCTCTACAGAAGCCACTTTGTGCTGATATTAAAGAAAAGTTTCAATTACTGTTAACCCTGCTTTTCATTTGACCATTCAGAAACACGTGTCTCTACATGAAAAGTTGTTTCAATTTTATCATGCTCCTTTTCCTCTGAGTTGTTGTGTGCTTAAACATGTTTATGAAACTGAGCTGATAAGTTAACTGGCTTAACCACATCTGTCCGGCTTATTACAGATATATAAAAACCTGCAGTTAAAAAGAAGTAAAAAGTACGTTTAAGAAAGGGTGAATTACTGGTTCTGCTCTGAGACTTTACATTAATAGCTCTAGCACAACACACTGTGCTAATAATTATTTAACTTAACTGTATTATTTGAGATATATACTGATCTGTGTAATATCGTGTCCCAATTTTCACTTTTCAGGCTCGGAGAGCAGTATTACAGAGATGCAATGGAGCAGTGTCATAGTTATAATGCTCGTCTGTGTGCAGAGCGCAGCATCCTTATGCCTTTCCTGGACTCTCAGACAGGTGTAGCACAGTCCAACTGTTACATCTGGATGGAAAAGAGACACCGCAGTGCAGGTATCTATCTATCTATCTATCTATCTATCTATCTATCTATCTATCTATCTATATAGATATATATCTATATATATATAGATATATATATAGATATATATAAGGAGATTGATAATTCAATTAATGAGTGCCATGAATCACACCAGACTTAACGTCACCTTCCGGTTCACCTATTTGTAATGTTTGTGTCTCATTAGGTGTAGCTCCAGGGCAGCTGTACACTTATCCAGCCCGTCGCTGGCGGAAGAAACGGCGTTCCCATCCCCCAGAGGACCCTCGCTTGGCCTTCCCCACTCTCAAAGCAGGTATTACTGCTGATGAAAAAAACATCTCCTTCCGCCTGTTACAAATGCAGTCTAGAGCTTGGGTTTATTCTTGCTGGTGGAATTTTACCAGTAGAAATTTGTGAATATATTTAGTTCATGTAAGTTCATATTTAATGTTCCTGTCACGTCAGTGCATGCAATGCTGTTCTGCCTTTTGTGTAGCAGATTTGGAAATGGGTCTGAAGCGTGATGCGTTGGGGCCGGTGGATGGCAGCAGTCTGGAGGCCCTTCTGAAGGGGGAGCCCCTCGATAGGAGGAGCGGAGTGACAGACACGCGCACCCCTGAGGATGATTCGGCAACTGTGGAGCCTCCTGCCACCTCAGTGACCACTCACACGTCCTCTGGGCGTGTCCGCAAGGTCTGGCTCAAAGCTGGCTGAACACTCCTGTTTTGTGCCAGTGCAACTAAATAACAGCTAATGACGCTTGCAGCTAGCTTATGACTTGAACTTATTTTATGAAGTTATCTCTCTATGGCTGTATTGAGATCAAATCGGGTTGTCCGCAGAAATGCCGCCGGGTTGTCTGGTGTCATTTAATTAACCTAACAGGACCCACTGTGTGATGTCAAGTTTTGTCCTCTATTCCACCCCCAATCCACAGGTGGTGGTTGATTACACAAAGTCGGCCACTTTATGTGATTGGCTGCTGCAGCGTCACACAGCCGACTGTGGTAAAGGAGTTGAGCTGGTTTCAGCGTCGCCCCAGTTTGCTGCATTTTTCAGGTAGCCGCTGTGGCTCAGGCAACCACAGCCAAAACAGACAGGCCCAGGTTAAATGAGTGAGAAACCCTGCATTTTCACCAGATCACCCGGTTTGGTCTGAATACAGCCTAAGTCAGCATCTGTGGTCCCCGAGGGAGGACAGATTTTTTTCTCCTAGTGTTATCTAATCTGTTTAAAAACTTCAGCCATAACTGAAAACATTGTCCATAATTCTGCTTTTGAGCTAATTTTATTCATTTGCTGTGATGTGCAATATGATATAACTGTGGAATCTACTCACTCACTTCTCCTTGACAAATCTGTTAAAATCTCTGGAACGTCAGCACAGCTGCAGCGCCAAAACCACACAACCACAAGCCGACTTTTTTTTTAACCTAAGGCATTTGACTCACAAAAATCTTTGCCAAATAATGGGAATTTTTCACAACAACTTTCACAACACTTTGTGAAGGTAGAACCTGTTCAGTTGTATTCCACACACAGACCATTTGGCATTAGTCGTATTTGTTGTTTTTTACTTTTTTGCAGCATGAGTTTAGTATGTTGCTCAGTGACGGGAGCAGAGGAAAAATAAAGTCATAATGCCCCCGTTAGCAGAACCAAGTTCAAGCCAATCATCAAACTATTTGCTGGCCCAAGAGCAAGGAATAGTTCACAAATTCATTACACAGCGAGATCTTATCCTGATCCTCTCACTGCAGAGAGTTTTGGACCATGATGACTACTTGGACGACCTGGATGATGAAGACTTTGAGGATGAAACTCCAAAGAGACGAGGCAAGAGCAAGTCCAAGGTGGGTACAGTGTCTTTTTCTGCACCCATATCGCCATTGGATCCCAGAGGATTAATGTTGGGAGATCAAACTACTGGAATCAGTGTAAATCAGTCAGTCTGATCGTGGACAGTTCAGTGTATAAGTCAGAGTTGCTTCTGGACAGTTTGCTGTCAGTAAACAATATGGCCTTTCTTTTTTTGACATGCAGGTGAGACTACATGTTGATGTTACTCTCAGATAAAAGATCAGCATTTTGTTTCCTACTTGAACTAATATTTTGTTCTATTTTAATTGCATGATTATTTCATATCTTTTTCTCAAAGTGTTATAATAAATTATGAATACTGTACCAGTAATATTATATGTGTCACTTGTTAAATTGGTTCCACAGGGTCGCAGTGATAAGAATGGCAAGAAAAAACAGGAGGCTGCTGCTGCAGCTCTGGAGGAGAGGGATAAACCTTACGCCTGTGACAGTGAGTAGAAGCTTCCACTGCAATGTCCATGTGTCATGCATGTCAGCAAGAGAGGCTTTTGCTTTTCCCCCCGAAAGACAAGAACAACCTTTCTGCCCTGCATGGTGTTTTATGAAAGACCCCATCTGGAACTTACGCTTGACAACATCGAAACAAAAGCTGTCCGTGTGAATTTTTCTTTTTTTTTCTTTTTTTTTTTTCCCCCCTGAGATGCCGCTCCGTGTGTGCTCTGTAACTTCCTGTTGGCAGTCGCTCACTGTGCAAATGCTCACCTCCGCTGTGCGAATTTGCTAGCGTGTTAGTCAAAGATTAAACATGTTAAAATAACTTTAAAAAAAAACAAACAAAAAACAGCCTGCTGCTGGTGGATAAACAGTGACATTTTGGGGTTCCACCTTGGGCCTTTTTGGACGGTAGTTAGAATTTATCCGTCAGCACTGTAACAATGTTGTATGACGTGTGTGTGTGTGTCAGTCTGTGGGAAGCGCTACAAGAACCGTCCTGGCCTGAGCTACCACTATACACACTCTCACCTGGCCGAGGAGGAGGGCGAGGACCGCGAGGAGATCGAGGCACCACCCACTCCTCGCCAGCCTGAGGAGCAGAAGAGTGAGTCACTCTGTAGTGCTGAGAGAAAGACGGAGAGAGAGGAGATGAAAGTTTGGTTGCATGCCATGTAGCATGTGTGTGTTTGTACAGGGGATGTCTCTCTCTCACACATTTTTCCCCCTGCTCTTTGATTTTTTTAAATTTTTTAATTTATTTTTTATTTTTTACGTTTTTATGATTTTGAATCCCAAATTTGGGATTAAACTCAATGTTCCTGACTGAAGCATGCCTGCACAGTTGGGTTCTCGATTTTTTTTTTTTTTTTAAGCGTACCATCCATCATTTCTTTTTTTTTTTTTGGCCCCAACATTTCCATCGCATTTCTGTAGTCTTCTTTTTTGCACGCGACATTGTGTTAGCATATACATTCAACAAGTGCGTTTTGTCAGTTTTTGTCAGTCATTCATTAATTCAATAAAACATCAGATAGTGTTTGAGTTTGAGCAGAGTTGTTGGCGGATGTGGCATCCACAGGTTTGTAACACGTCATTTAAAGATAAAAAATAATTGAAATATAAACTGTGTTATACCACAGGTAGACTCTGTCAGTGCCTCTGTTTTGACATGTTTGTTTTGGAAGGAGATAATGATATTTAACTCATCTTCCTTGATAATTCGGTTTATAGTGACAGTTCTAATGTGCACTGAATGATTTCTTCACTCATTTGCCTGCTCAGCAACTAAGAAGGGTCCCAATGGTTTGGCACTGCCCAACGACTACTGTGACTTTTGTCTGGGAGACTCCACCCTAAATCAGAAGACTGGCCAATCAGAAGAGCTGGTGTCCTGCTCCGACTGTGGACGCTCAGGTATGAAACTGACATGTCATGCCAGCCCCTACAATTCTGACCCTCTGTGACTTGCAGATAGTTTCAACTAGACTTGGTTCAGATACCGATACCAGTAAATGCTGGTATTGGAGTCGGCGAGTACACCAGTCTGTACACCAATAGGTACCATACCACGTTATTTATTAGCGGTAAGAAAAGGTACCTAACTACTTCCCAATTAGCTCAGTTAGCTCTGACTGACATTACATACCTGAAATCAGTTTTTCTTTGCCGCCCTAAAACAGTACTCAGGAAGTTGGGCTGTCCTGCCTCTGGCAACAGCTATTTTTAAGAGTGACAGAGAAGAACAGAGAGAGCTGACAGCTAGCAAAGTTTCTGCATTCTGCAATATTTTACACTGGAAAGTTAAAAGAGATGTGTAAAGAATTGTTTTTTACGTGCTGGTACTGAATCAATACTCTATCAGCCGATCCACAAGTTTGGGTATTGGAATTGGTAACAGGAAGGAAAAAATGGTATCAAAATGTCTCCAGTTTCAACTCTAGCCAACTAATAATAATTCCATTAATTGGTTTAAATTAGCTGGGTTTCCATTGACTTATTTTTATGTAAAATCTGAAGTATTTTATTAGAAAAGGTCAGTACCCACCTATGGTTGTTAAGCTATAACGAGCAAAAATCATTTTTGGGAGGGATTTAGCAAACAGTCAATCAAGCTTAATCATGTCACTAACCAAGCATTAGGTGTTTATCCTCTTTGTCAACATTTTTCCATGTCCTTCCTGCAGGCCATCCGACATGCCTGCAGTTCACACCAGTGATGATGGCTGCAGTGAAGACTTACCGCTGGCAGTGCATCGAGTGCAAATGCTGTAACGTCTGCGGCACCTCGGAGAATGACGTGAGCCACTTAAAGATATTTCAAACGTGTCTAATTTTATCCCCAAATTTGATGGTGATGAAAGGCTTCAGCTAAAGAGGCATGTGAAACCAAGTGTAAAAAAATCGGGCTCACATGCTAACATTCATTGTCATTAACACATTTGAAATGTTGGAGTTTGTGACATAAAATTAGGGCTGTACCTATACGATATATTTTTTTTAACAATTGAATCTTTGAGGTTTTTGCGTGAGCTTTTGCGACATCATCACCCTTAAAAGCCCCCACGTTTAAATTCACATGAATTTGACCTACAAGATCATTTTTGTTTGATCACCTCAAACATGCGAAATGCTCTACACGAGCTGTAGACTAACCCTTAAGGTAAACAAAGGCAGGCACTGGGGATTTGTGTGGTTTTTTGTGTTTGCTTTTGGCTTAGCCTCTAATTGAGCTCAGTGCCAAATAGACTCTGTTTCTTTCAGTTTTTTACTTCTTTTTCACTTCCACTCTTTTCACCCTTCCCTCTATATGTTCATTAGTTAAGTCCATTTCTCCTCCAGTAACAACAAAAGAGAGTATAATTACACCACAGCTTGGTACCTCACAGCTGTTACAAGGTTAAGTGAAGATAAATCCACAAGAGTTTTCCCAGCTTCCCAAAACGTTTTGAGCTTTCCACCCTGCTGGTTAACAGCTCGGATCAGATGAGTATCTGGATTTGACTACAGGTGTTTATTCCTCCATAAGCTGCGGCCTGCGCTCAGGTGTGTCTGCCAGAGCCTCCCTTCCCTCAGCAGCAGTCCACCAGCTTTGCTCAATCCTCGAATGCTCTGCGAATATTCATTTGCTTTTTCAATGGGTGATTTTTGATTTGAATGCCAAATTTGCAAATGAATCTTAAAAGGTCAGAACTTTTTGGCACAGCGCTCAAATAACTTTGATCTCATTGTCAGATAATTTCATCTTTTTCTCTCTTTGTTCGGGTCATGCGTGCAGGTCGACAGGATGCACCCTACAATAGTTGCCTATTCATCACCTCCTTATATGATGCTCATTTGCTGTTAATGGGCAGAGATGTATGCTAATTGCTGACTGGCAGGAGTGTACTGTCAGTTTACACTCATGAACATAAACACATGCCTGCCATCACATCAGAGTTTCAGGCGGCATTAATTTTTTTATGTGCAGATTTACTTACATCTTTACTAACAATTCATGAATGAGACCCGCTGTGTTTCTGGTTTTTCTCCTCTTGTCAAATCAGTTGACTGATCATGTGCTCATGTTGTAGGACCAGCTGCTGTTCTGTGATGACTGTGATCGAGGCTACCACATGTATTGTCTAAGCCCCCCCATGACTGAACCACCAGAGGGTAAGCAAACACCAACACTTAATGCCAAAGGTTAATAGACCGAAAAGGCATTTGCACATTTTGAGACATTCCTGCTTCACCACTTTGCCCCGGGTTAGAGGTCCTTTCAACTGGTTCCACGTCATTCCTCCTTAACTGTACAGAGTGATTAAAAGTCATTCCTCCTTAACTGTACAGAGTGTTTAAAAAAATTTTCATATGACTGTTTGCCCCGTCCTCATCGTTACATTCTTTACATTCTGCTGCACATTAGTCAAGGTTAAATGGGCTTGTAAATGTCAGAGGAAGACAGCATGATTGCTGTTGGCAAAACATGCTGAAAGTACAAGACGAGAGAACAATAGAAGGGAAAAAAAATCAGATTTATTTGCATCAGGGGCCAGATGCATAATCTTAGTTTAAGACTAGTCATAGCCATAGACTGATCTTAGAATGTCAAGTTAGACTAGTCTAACTAAGACTGTAAGACTGACTCAAAGTTGCATTATGTTACTTCTGCTAATGAGCTAGCAAGCTAACTTTAGCTGTAGCATGAGACATGTTGAGGAAAAAAACTTTGCTGTGGCTGTTTGCGCTGGCTTGTCTTTTATTTTGTCCGTTGTCGCCCTCTTACGTCCATTTTTAACCAAGACAATTGTTGCAGGGAAAGTTAAAGCTGAATAAACCGGTCCGTCTCAGCTTGAGCTTGAGCCGACTGACCATGTCACTTACAGAAGCTGTTGTTAACAAAGGCGAGTCAGAGCATAAGACACGAACCGCTAATCAGCTTGTAACGACGTCACCAAATGCATGTGACAAAGATATGTAATGGAAGTAGGATATCTAACATACTTTTATTCTGTACATTATTGCACCAGACAGTAAGCACTTCACTTTTTACCAATTAAGTAAAGGGACCTCCCTCTGCTGGACAAATTATGTGATAACACCATTTTAAGCCGTAAGTCCGAGTTGTTTTTTTCAGCCTTAAAAAAAACAATATTAATATCGGCACTTATCGGAGAACAAATATGCCGATACCGATATATCAGCAGTAGGCCAATTTTGGCCGATAATATCGGTAAACCGATACATCGGTTCTAGCCATTATCTGACATTTTGGTGAAAATATTTATTAGAAAATATGTTTTGAGTAAAGAGGGGGTTTAAACATAAGTTATCTTCCCTAAATTGATTACTCTGTGTTGTGTGCTGTGATGTTTACTGATAATATAGTATAAAGCATGTTCTTGACTAGCCAATGACGCATCTCTACGCCCGTGGTTCTTGAGCTTTGCCCTGCTGTGTTCATGTGTTTCACAGGAAGCTGGAGCTGTCACCTGTGCCTGGCTCTGCTAAAGGATAAAGCCTCCATATTCCAGCAGAACCAGAGCTCCGCCCCTGAGTGACATCATGTCAGCAAGTCTCGCCCCCTTCAGCAACGGGCCCCCACCCCAGATGGAAACGTCAGACCTCCTCTCAGTCCAGAGCTCCAGGCTCTGTCCAGATGTAGCTGAGCCAGATCGCAGATCAGCTTTAGAAGTCTTAATATCTTCAGCGTCAGTGTGGGGATCAAAAAATCACTACCAACCTGCCTGCAAAGTCCCTGAGGCTTGCCGTCAAACACACATATTTTGCTCATATACAGTATAGACAACACTCTAACCTGGACTGTTACACACACACACACACACACACACACACACACACACACACACTAGATACAGAGACAGAGAGCATGCAGTAACCATAGTAACTGCTGTCTCCATGGGAGCCCCCAGGAGCAAACGGATTAGCATCACAGCTAATTATCTGCACCCTTTCACGTTCAAAGACACACTGTGGACTGTCAAGACGACACAGTTTCTTTTCCGCCAGATTATCTATTTTTACTCTTTGAGTGTAGGAGAAAGAATATGGCCTGTGGAATATTATTATTATTATAATTATTGTTAATGTTCTGGTTAATAGTGGACTTTTGTAGTGGCATTTGTCTGTGTACTTTTGTCTGATTGGAGCTTTTATTTTTCAAAAAGGTTTCCCTGAGCGGAGCCAGTCAGTGCCAAGGTCCAAGTCATTTGAAATACACACAACAACCCACTCACTGAGCTTATCAAAATCATGAAAACTGTCTTTGTTTTATTTTAAATCAGTGGGCCAAAGATGGTGAAACGAAGTCTTAAAACTTTGGCTTTCCTCATCAAGCTTCAGCACAAAATGTTTGGACGTGCTACTTTAGGGTTTCACCAAAAAGTTGTTATTGCTGACTCGGAGCATCTTCTGTAAATTGGGATTATGACAAAGACATGTGTCATGCCAATCTACAAGATTATTTCTTCATCAGGCAGAGGTTACATTTCTCTTTCTGAAAATTTTTGATAAATCAGATGATGCTGATCTTATTTGGGAAACTGTAAGTTCAGCATGAAACCAGCCATCTTAAAGAAGACGATTTTAGAAACTGTTAGGCAGTGACATCATCCTTCATGGGTCATTTTTAAGCAGAGACTTTTTTAAACATTTACACCACAGACATAAGTGACAGAATCATTTACAAACTGTAGCTGCTTTTATCATTTGTCACACTGAAGCAGATTTGCATGCAGATTGCACCTGTATGAACGCACACACTCACATCACGAGAAGTATTTGTTGTTGTTTTTTTTATGTTGTATTGTTTGTGTTTTGTTTTTGTTTTTTTACATTTTGTATTACCTAATATTCCATTGGTACTGGGAGTTTTTTCTATTAGAATTTTGTAAAGTCTATGGTATAGCAAACACTTCAAGTATATAGCTCCTAATGCATTCTATGTACTGTATTGACTTTTTCTATTTTTGTTATGACTGTGACATGTTTGAATTTATTTGATTATTCTGATATGTCAGACCTCCATTATGAGTATTTGTAAAATGATGTACTTTGTTGTACTATTTTTATTTTTACATTTCTTTGGTATCAAAGCCTATTTAGCCTGACTGAAATAAAAAACACTTTGAATTACGTGTCCACTGTAAATTCCTTTAAATCAAGAATTTCTCATATCCTCTCACACTGCTGATGTTTTTTTGATCAGCTGATAGTATTAGTTTTGCTTCAGTGCACAATACCAAATAATTTAAAGCAAATCTTTAATATGTGAAGTGAAATAAGCACAAAGAAAATGGGTTTACTCAGCTGCAAAATGTATAAAATAATTGTCAGTTGTGAGACAACTGCAGGAAGACTTGGTGCAACAAAAACTATTACCTCTTCAAAAACCTGGTGATATTCAAAAAAGAATTTACAGATTGAATTGTAAAGACACTGACTGACATCCACCGATATACTAGCAAATATCCTCACCTGTAACATCGTGTACATTAATGCAATGATAACAGTTCACTTAAAGACATTATGAAGTTAATTTATTTTGATACACTTTTGTATTTTTTACAAAGAGTTTTTAATGAATGACTTTACTTATAATTTAAAAGTATTTAATCACTGTGGTATTGCAGTGTAGATTATGGACATGATGCAAACGACCAACTCAGCCGAGGAGAACCAGGTTAACTGCACTTTTTGTGCAGTTTAAAGAACCCACAGCTTGCATTTAGTTGTGTATTTGTTGTCATTTCATAGGAGCTCATTAAATTAAACTACACACCATGTGAAAATAAAAGAGAGCTTACTTGTTTGTATTGTCTTATGCTCCTGTAGGGGAGCAGCTCCTGGCAGTGGAAAATGCTAAATTAGTTTTTTATTGAAAGTGTACATAACTCCCAACAGCTACCTAGTACCACATTCTTTATCTCTCTCACACACACAGGTATCCATCACATCTTAAAACAAATACATACTCAACTGTTTCACTGAATACAAAGGTCAGTGGAAAATCCGACCAAACTGTGTTGGGAAAATGTTTAAATTACGTGCTGTGGTTTGATTCTTCATGTCGCTCTAATATTTGTCCTATTAATTAATTTCAAATGCAAATGAGGAAAATTTCAAAAAGAATATATGTAGGGTTTGAATGAGTTTTATGTTGAGACGCAGGGGAGAAACGTCACAGAACAAAAACATTTTATTGCACTCAACAACATACACTCAGAGACTCTCTCCAAACACAGACATCCAGGAACACCTTGTGTCACACAGTCGCCTTTGTTCCAGCACAAAAACAAAACACCACCTGTATGCTGAGAGGCTTTAGGAAAGAGGAGGCCTACATTCTGTACAAGGCCAAGGTAACGGTGGCTCAGTGCAAATTATCAAGAGTGTGATGATCAGCCATGCTATGCTGTTGACAGCTACAGACACAAAGGCGTGATGAAAACTTGACATGAACCTTTCCAGAAAATAACTGCACGCAGAGAAGCAACTATATAAACTTACATGTATAATCTTCTTGTCATTGAGGTTACTTGTGGCAGTCGTGAAGTATCATTAGGTAAACTAACACACTTTGGGGTTCTTTTATACAATATTCTTGGTTTCACAATACAAATTCAATACTTTATAAATGTGTTGTTAGACATAGTGCATTATCA
Source organism: Naso thynnoides (assembly GCA_029783665.1). Taxonomy (NCBI): domain Eukaryota; kingdom Metazoa; phylum Chordata; class Actinopteri; order Acanthuriformes; family Acanthuridae; genus Naso; species Naso thynnoides. The sequence continues at coordinate 15,364,020 of JAQLOL010000026.1, read as the reverse complement.
GTTGGCTTTGATTTCACAAAATCTGGGCTGTAGATGCTCCGTACAAAACTATGTAAAATACTCATTTATCAAAGGTAAACAATGCAACTTTCAGGCAGTCGTTGTCGTAGTAACGCCGCTCAAACTTGTACAGCCACCGTGAAATGAAATGAAATTTCATCTGTCCGTATATTTGATGATCATAATGGCAGCAGTGAAGGCGTAAATCACTTGGTTGTGCGTCCTTTTGTATGACTGTGTGCGGGGAGTGCGTGTGTCCTCTACAGCTTCTCGAAGCCGATGGAGCAGAGGAGGAAGATGGCGTAGAGCAGGAGGAGGCTGAGTCCCAGTCTGCGGTCCAGCCTCCAGCAGTTTAGATGGACACACAGGACCTGAGGAGGGAAGGACGGAAAGAGACCTGAGAGTACACTTTTGCACTGACCTAAACATAATCTAGTTTTTCCTTGAAAACAGTGAGAGCTCTCAGGATATGACAAGAAGATGAGATGAACATCACAGGTGAAGAAAAACAGGTAGCCTATGATGGACTGTTTACTCATGTCCAAATTTAAGGAATAATTCAATTTATTACCGCAGCTTTAACAGCATGGTCAGAGCAGGTGGAGATCTACTCACAGTAAGCGTGACTGAGGCCAACAGCAGAATAACTGAGTACACCAGGCCTTTGCTGTTGATCGTCACCTAAAAACAGATTATGAAGCATGAACATGTTTAAAAACACTTGATTAATTCAATGTTTTACAAAGTTCATTCAGTTCATTTGAGGTGTTCAGTGGTTAAATACAGTAATTTGCTAACTACATTTAACATAAACCTCTAACGCAGGAAGATATGTCTGTTTATTCCTTGAAATGCAGAAGATTTTTAGTTTAAGACATTTTCGCCTTCATTTTACATCAGTGGGCAGTCAAGAGGTGACACCTTAATTTTAATGATCCATTGATTGTTGATTTAAAGGACCATATCAGTCTATTTTTGACTTTCACCATTAGCAGAGACTGCATCTATCTTCTACAACTGTTAAAATTTCACCACGTGTAAACTTCAGTAGTTGTTAAATAGGTAATTCACCCTTCTAAAGAGAACACCTGAGTTTATTTGGTCAAAAATCGCTGAATGAGAGAGAGAGGAGCTGGGAGCTCTTCAGATGAAAGTTAATATACCTGGAAAAATAGTAGCATGAGGAAGGATTTTGACACAGACGTCATACATTCTCAGGTACTATTTATAACATTCATTGAATGTGAACAAAATGTAAACAAACACAATATCTCATAGATGTTTT
>JAQLOL010000026.1:15318732-15337420 GCA_029783665.1 Naso thynnoides | reverse complement strand
TGTTCTCATTCGTCCAGGTCATAGTTATCTGAGCAATTAAACTGCAGATTAAGCTATTAGACTACTACAGTTAAACTAAGGTGACTGGACTTAGTGTTATGTTATATGTTAATATGTATATGCTTAGTATGTAATGTAAGAATTTGTCTACATTTACCCAGTTTAACCATAATTATACAACAGCTTGTAGCATTTGGTTTTAAAGTACATTCAGTGTCTTCTGCAACAATTCCTTGCCCACACACGTAGATGAGTTCTAAGAGAGAGTAAGAGAGTAAGAACATTGTATGCCTGAGCTGATCTTCCATTTGTTTCTACGGACCTGAGCAGGAAAAAAGTTTTGAGCGTTTCACAGTAAAAACCACAATGAGTGATTTCATTTTCTATCATATTGACAAATGTTGTAAGAATTCACATATTACAGTTCTGCCTACCACAAAATCAGCTCTGGGGTGTGAGTTGTTACATGTAATGGAGTTATGTAATTGAATTACAAAATAAATGTAACTGTAATCAGTTACTGAAATAAAACGTGTAATTACATAAGTTACTTATGAAAATGATTTCAAATGGGTTACATCTGAAGATTTTCTGTAAAAAGCTTAGGCTACATGTTAAATAATATCCATTTTATTGCTACTGATATTTTGATGTGCACGCCTTCTTTTGCCATTTCCAGTCAAGGCTGTTTAGCAAAGTTTGCTAATATTCTGATGCTTTTGATTGGTTCCCTTGTTTTAATTTGCAGCACCCAACATCTGCCAGTGGAATCAATCCACATTGCCACTCAAAATTGAACAACCTGAGAGTTACCACAATGTCTATGGATAAAAATGTGTTCCAGTGCTGGGAGTTCAAAAAAGATTTTATTCAGAATTCAAAAAAGGACCTGAACACTACAGTGCAATACAAAATATGTTTACCAGCTGTTAAAATGCTACTGATGTTGACAGTTTCCAGGTCAAATCTAAGGAAACATCTGCAGGCGTGTAGCCTATGCAGTGGCCGCAAGCAGTCATTTTAAGTAAAGTAGGGAAGGGAATTGCCTCCCCCTGAAAACATTTGTTAGAAATTTGGAAAAGTACAAAGTAACCAAATGTAATAAGCTACATTAATATGATAAAGTAATTGAAATAATTACATTTAGTTATTACATTTCAAATAGGGTAACTCGTAATCTGTAACCTGTTACATTTCCAAAGTAACCTTCCCAACCCTGCACAAAACCCCCTCATATGTCTTATTGTATACATTTACTTTCATCCATCCCTCTTTCAGGCCATCTACGGCTTCCAGTGCCGTCATCACTGCTGCAGTCGAAGCGGCCCACAGCACAGAAAGTGACGCCTCATCAGAGAAAGGCAGAAGCAGCACGAGCAGGAGAAGAAGACATGGGGGACTTGCAGCTGGATCACCCAGAGCTGAGGAGGTGGTGAAAGAAAAGATCAGGAGCGATGGAGATGACTCAGGGAGTCACAAAGAAGAAAGCCAGTCTGCTGCTGAGGAATCAAGGAGCGAGGAAGCAGGGAAGCAAAGTCTTGATGACAAATCAGAGAGCCGCAGAGAGGAGTCAGGATCCCAGGGGGAGGAGGAATCAGCGAGTGTTAGTATAAAGCTTGAAAATGGAAATGCAGATGAAACAGAAAAGGAGAGTAGCAGCTCAGAGGAAAAGGATGACGGAGAGGAACATGAGAAAGATCTGGGAGAGAGAGATGAAGTATACGACGGTGAAGAAAAAGAAGACAGTCAGAGAGACAAGCAGCAAGAGGAGAGAGATGTGGAGGATGAGGAAGAGGCTTCTGACAGAAAGAACACAACAGACGACGAAGACGAGCAGCTGTCAGAGGATGAGATGGAGCCGGAGCCAGAGGAGGAGAGCAATCATGAAGAAAAGTCAGATGGGCTGAAAAATAAAGACTGTGAGAGTGAAAAAGAAAGTGCTCCATCTTCTCAGAATGAAGAGGATGAGGCTGAGAGTGAAGAAAGGGAAGAGAGGACGGAGGATGATGAGGAGTCTGATGAAGAGAAGGGAGAAGAGGAGGAAGGGGAACAAAAAATAGATGAAGCTGAGGAAAACGATTCAGACGACAGCATCATCTCACCACAAAACAAGTAAGATCCTTAAATTCTAACAAAATTAAATGATCTTCCTCTCAAACAGCAAATAAACTTCTTAAATCTGTTTTCAGACCTAAAAAGTTGCACATTATTCCTGAGGAGGCAAGTGAGGATGAAGAGGAGGAGGATGGGAGTGAAATGGGATCTGGTGACGATGCTGTAAAGGACTTCAGTGATGAGGACATTGAACATCTACTTGCACCTCAAGAACAATCCCAGAAAAAAAGAGTAAGCTCAGTTTTTTTTGTCTCTGATAGCAAAAAAACTTCATCCTGAAAATAAGTTTCTTACATGTCTCTTAATGTTTTCAGAGAAAAGGACCTAAAAACTGATGAGAAACCTGAAGGTACAGTACTTAACATTCATGACATTCACATGACTGAACATACAAAAACTTTCTTTTCTAAGGATGCTGATTCTTATCAACAGCCATTTATTTTCCAGCAACTTGTGACAAGGTGGAGATGTTTCAAGTGGAGCTGGACAAACCGACAAAGATGGATCATTCGAGCGACTCAGAGGAGTTTGATGACTTCTATGACTAAATGTGTTCATCTCAACTGCCTAAACCCAGAGAATAAAGCACAAAACTCTTCAGTCACCTGGTTTTATTTAAAAGTGTTTATGGAAAAGGAGGTGATACAATAGTCTAAATGCTCTCAACCTGGAATAACTCCACAACATTAAACTGTATTACATATTTTTTAACAATGATTTATTTTACAACATTGTGACCTACAAAAGTAATGTGATTTTTAAGTTTCTTTACAAAGGATGACAGTAATTGATTGAAAGTAGATTATTATTGTTGCTGCTGTACATGTTTGTCATATAAAAATAAACCAATGGTTTTTTTAACAGAGCAGGGAATTTTTTTAAACACATTTACATCAGCGTGTCTGCAGAGTGAAGCGTTCAAAACTGCTTGCAAACTGGTCCCGCTCCAGTCAGCTCAGATTTTCACCACCTGAGCAGCCAAACAGGGGCTCACTCTCTTCCCCTCCTCTGATGTAGAGCTGCGCTGAATCAGCAGCCTGCTATAAGTCCCGCCCACCTGGCCTTTGGTCAGCCGTCCAGGATTGACGCAAACGCAGCCGACCACATCCTGAGGACAGAAAGGGAGAGAAGAAAATGGCCCTTATCATTTTACATTTTCTTGGTAAAGTTTCAATTGTTTACAGAATTTTTAGTCGCTTTATATCCTCCCCTGTTTATTAAACAAATGGTATTAAGGATGTCAACAGAAAGAGGAACAGTGCTGCACCTTTATAAAGTAGCGCATCTCAGAAGGAACGATGAGGATGTCGGGGCTGAGCGGCATCTGACCAAAACCCTGAAACTTCTCATAGTCCATGTTCACGTCCTCTACAGGCGGGTACAGTGGGTAGTAACTACAAAGTGAAAACACAAACATGCTTGGTTTTAACGATGCTCGATTCAGCATAGAAACAACAAGTAAAATTCTTTCGGACCATTACCTCCTCTGGGTCAGCATGTGCTTCAATATGCGAGAAAATCTGTCAGATCCGGTGCCACTGCAACATGGGACATTTACAATCACAGTAAAAAATCCTTCAAAAGATGGTATCAATATTATACAACTGCTGCCTCTGGTATTTAGTTTAACTCCCACGGAAAATAACCATCAAAGGGAGAAGAACAAACAGAGGTTTGTTAACATTAATAACGCAACAAAGCAGTCAGATTTGTGCTTTAGAATCACACTAAACATTTAGTTCATTAAGGCTTTAGAGTCACAGTGTAATGCCGTCATCCTATTAACAGTTTAATGTCCAGGTCAGACTACAAGATATTTTTGTCTGTTAAAATGTTCACTGTCAGATTACGTGATTAAAAAGTCATAAATTCTTGCCATGTCCTGGCCAAGAGACATAACAAATTACATGTTGCTCCTTAATCAGTCAGTGTTCACTGACAAGCTGTTGTGTGAGGTAAACAAAAAATTAAACATGCTAGTTTTTCTGTCGTAAGGTCGTGAGACATCAGTTGTTGTTGTCCATTATGACACACTGTGAAAGATGAATCGATCGATTGTTGTGTCCGATGCTCACTGATCATTTCTGAGCCGACCCGATGCCCTACACCCTCCTGGTCTGGCTACTATCAGGCTGATTTCATGTAATCTGACCTCAGCATGAGGGAAACTTGCATGTATCCTGATTGGTCACCAAATAAATACCACTGATCCATGTAAACAACAATTACCACATGTGGCTGTAATCACTCTTTGCATGTTTTTTTTATCACTTTCCCATTGACTCCTGTGTCCTGTCCCACAGTAAATGACTCTGTGCAGAGCTCACTAAATAGTTGTTACTCATTCATCATTGCTGTTTACTAATTTACTGACATTCTAGATTTTGAGTCTTGGCTCATGTAAAAGCATAAAATTTACTGGATGGCACACGGTCTTCCTCACCAGCTGATTTCCTCTGCGCCCATGTGAAACAGGATGTCCGTGGAGGTCACCCCAAAGGTCACACCGTCGATCAGCAGGGTGCAAGGATCAGGGACGAGGGTGACACGCTGCACAGTGTGAAGAAAAACACTTAGTGTTGCAACTTGACCTACTTTAAGACCAGAGACTCCACAAAACTCAAGTTTACAAGCATACAATTACAGTGAGGTTTGCCATGATTGCTCGCAAGCTTGGCAGTTTATTTAGTTTACACAAACAATCCTGAAGTCGGGTGTTTGTGTGCCACACCTGGTACTGGTCTTTGCTGAGGTTTGGCAGACTGAATGGAGGCTGTGGGTAGATGAAATGATGGTGGATGTCTCTCTGGGACGGCACAAACACCAAGCGACAGCCAACACTGAATAAAGAAACAGACTTTACCAGTGTAAAAGATGCCATGCTGCTCTTTAGGTTCACAGGAGCTTAAATAGCAGAATCACATTAAGAGGAGATGCAAGACTCACCTCTTAGTTCCATCCACGATGCTTTCAATACATCTCGAGAAAATGGCTTCAAATGTTTCAGTCACCTGTGCTCTCTACATGAGAAACAGATGGAGATAGAGGTGAAAGAGTTGAAGAGAAGCAATTACAACACTGAACACAAGAAATTCAGAAAAATGTGAAACTTGAGATCCAGCAGCAGCAGTTACGCACATGCAAACTCAGCATGTTTGATGGTACACATACCTCAATTTGTTCATGTTTGGAATCCACAAACGGGCCCAGCTGGAGGAGAGAAGAGAGAATTAGAAAAGCCAAACATGCAGTTATGGCCAGTGTCCACATAGCATTTTTAATCAATTGTTCTCAGTGAGGAGAGAACGTCTGCAGCAGCAGGCAGCTGCACAGAGAAAAAGTGCAACACACCCAGGGTCTTTTTTCCCTGGCGCTCTGCCTTTTTTGTGCAGCCACTCTGAGAGTTTCCAGTGTTTCAAAGTTTAAAATTTCTCAACTTTTTAGAAAAGTGCTGGATATGTCACTGGTGCTCTTTTCAACAAGCAGTAGATCACTGTGCTGTTTTGTTGTTTCAACGAGTAATAGATTGGTCAGGACTTGAAAACAGAGGAGAGGATGGTGCTGGACTTCTCCGTGTACCGGGACCTGTATGATATGTCTGACATAACTACCTTACCAGAGAGGGGAAAGCCTGTTTGTGTGTTTGTGTTTAAAACTCATCATCCATAAAAGGTACAAGGGAAAGCATCCTCAGTTTGATGCTCACTCATAGTAAAAAAGAAGAGATTTCAAACAGAAAACAGTAAAAGCAACGGAGCAGTGTCAATCACACAGTGGCCCTTGTTAAGATATTGTCGCTGTGGCATCAAGATGCACATGCAGCTTTTTTTCCTCTCTGCACACAAGCGCTTCACCCCAGCACCGCCAAGCGCTCCATGCCAAGACCCTTACGCGACAACCAAAAACAACAATTGCCTGTGACACAGAAAAAGTAACTACCAGCAGGCAGACATCAGGACGATCCCGGACGATGACATTAATTAAGTCCAGCAGAGGGTCAAAGATCAGGCTGTCAGAGGGCATATATGGCCCGCACGCCACCAGCACATTCACAGGCTCTGCAATCACATGAGATGGCCAGTGAGTGTGTGTGCAGTTAACATCCATTAGACAAAGAACTAAAACTTTAAGATAAGCAGACTGAACAGTCACTCCAGCTGTTGTAGTTTAATACCTTAAGGATGCAATTTTAAGAACAAGATTTAGAAAAAAAATGTCAGAACATATGGAAAATTGTTTGCCTTTATTGTTGTGCACTAAAACCACAATCACCCATCATCATTCTTTACCTTCATCCATCTCCATTTTCACCTCCGAAGTGTAGAAAGGAAGAGGGACTCCCTAAAAAAAAAAATAAAAAAAAATTACAAGGCCATTAACAGAAGAAACACAAGCAGCCTCTTGCTCTGAAAATTATTTATCTTCATGTGTCAGCACGTGTTTCCTTGCTGACCTCATAGAGTTTAGATGCCATCAGTTTCCTTCCTGTTGTGTTCATCCCTTCCATCACGACCACCTGAGGAAAGAGAACAGATGAGGAGATGAATCTGTGCTCTAAGATACAGTCAGTGCTTCCTGCAAGGTTGTTTCACACACCGCGGCTAGGCGGTTGTTTGTTTTTATGTGGTGGCTGATGAATGTTTGTCAGAGTTCTCGGTCAGACGCTGGGTGAGTCTGCTGCCCACGTCCTTGGCATGCTCTGTTACTCTAGGTGGCCTTATAACCTGCTGCACACAAACCTCAGTGCACAGGCAAAGGAGAGGACACCGCTCATTAACACTGCAAACACATCGCACTCTAGTGTAGTGACTGATGCCAGTTCAGCACAGTTGGATGAAATTCAGCTGAGTTGCTGCTCACCTGACCAGGAAACAGGGAGTACTCTTTAAGCTCTGACAGGTCGACAGGTACTTGCTGACCACCTTGCTCTGGTCCCGCCTCCAGCAGAACCGACTGTGCGTTCAGTTTGCCATTACTGTCACAGCAAACCTGACCCAACACCGTTACACTGTCCTACAGGTGAACAAATATACAAAGCACACTCGGCAGTCAGAAAGGACTTGACTATAAAAACAAACAGAGTAAATTGTATCCATACAAAGTCAACATCTGGAGGAGGTTTTGATAACTGAATGGATCAAACACAAGACTTTCACCCAAGAGACTTTTTTTAAAAACCAAAACCCTATTAAAAGCTAACTTTTAGTTTTCAGTTGCAGTTCGATTAGGTTTTTTTTCAGGTCTCCTGAGTGAAATATTAAGTTTTAGGATATCCACAATGTTTCCAAAACTTTTGTAAAGCTCTGTACCTGGGCGGGCAGAGAGACGGGGGAGAACTCCTCAATGTTGAAGTGGGACCTGAGGCACTCACCGAGCTCTTCTATCTTTTCTGTCAACACTGAGGAAAACAGATGCAAAGATCTTCAGCTTTAAATACATCTACAACCGTGAAATATTGGACTCTTCTTCCCAAAGTAGTTCTAAGATATTTATCTCTCACCATTTCGGACATCACGCAACCTCTGGAACATGAATTTGTAGCTGCAGTGGAGGGAGTCTTCAGGCCCTTCCAGCAGCTCCAGCTGGACGCCTGCGCCTGGAGCCTTCCTGCCTGCCCAGCGGGTTCCCTGCACAGCCCCAAACGTAACCACCACCTCTCCTTTAGCTGCTCGCTGGCTGTACTTCTGTGATGGTGTTGCACTTTCAGAGAGAAATGGGAGGAAAGGCAGAGTCGGGTCACACTGAAACAAACATCTATCTTAACAGCTGATTCAGTCTAATGTCTACAAACGTTGACGAGTGTTGTTGTCATGCCTCCAAAATCATGGAATGCTGTCACTTTGAATATGGGAATATCTGAATTACAATAACCCTAGGAAATTTCTCAGTATGTGTAACTTCTTTTGTAAAGTGGTAAATTTAAGTTTATACTACTAATGTACTTGTGTACTTGTACTTGTACTGTTTGTTAACAGAGGACTGACATCAAAACGAGGAAAGTCCGTCTGTTGAAGCTGTTTCACAGGGCTGATGGTTGGTCTGTGCTGCTGTTGTGTACCTGGGAGAGAAGCTGGCAGGAGACAGCAGCAGACCCGGGCTGGCCAGCAGAGCTGCACTTCTTTTTGAATGAGGGTGTTCAGGAGTGGTCAGTGCTCGCTTCTGAGAGCCCTGTACACACACACACACACACACACACACACACACACACACACACACACACACACACACAGACACAGACACAGTCAGGGTAAAACACACAAGTGATTCACACACTCTGTGACTCTCATCAGACCTACTGTCTGAGATTTAAAGTAACAGATTACCTTAGCAGGAGTGGAGTAGGAGTCCAGCAGATTCTCCTCCTCTTCCTCAACTTTGATTCTGAACGGATAACGTCAAGGATAACAACACAGAGGCATGACTGTTTATTTCTAACAGACATTCAGAAAGGGAAGATGCTGAAAGAGTTCACTGTGAAGGATACAAGTCCTGAATCATGTGGAAGTCTCTTGTTCTGTTGTGGGTTTCATCTTTCCTGAAGTTTTGTTTGGATTTACTCTTCTTGTTTAACACCTGCAAAGAGAATGGATACACTATAAATACGAAATCAGTTTTAGTGCCTGACATTAGGGCATAGCGGTGATGCGTGATGCTTCTAATATAAAGAGGAACATCAATTACATGAATTATTTTGAACATGTTTAATCATTATGTTTGGGGTACCTCATGTTCAAATTGCTCCAGAGTGTCCATGCTGAGTTTTAGTCCGTTTTTGGTGGTGCTGTAGGCCACCCACTCCAGCACCATCTCATCTGCCTGTATCCTGTTACAGATGCACTGCTCCACCACTGAGGGACAGAAGACATGAGGAGAAAGGAGGGAGATGTGACAACAATCTGACTCAATGCAGCACATAGAGGCACCATTACAATCACTTAAATATGTAAAATAAACGGTTGTGGACAACTACAGCAGACATGGTTATTATTTAAATCACACAAACGAATAATGATTACAGTTACTTCTGCACATCAAGGGAACATACATAAAATGCTTCGCACTAGTTACATGGTACTTATTTTACTTTTAGCACATGACAGTATCTATTAATTTACTTCACTTCATACATTTTAAAAAATCAATATTAACCAGCATTCAGCTATGAGATTTTTAAATATTTAAATATACAAATAAGCAAAACAAGAGGCAGACCAAACATCAGCATGTGCAGCAGCCTCATGAACGAGTCCACTCGCGTGACTTTAAACCTTGTCGCATATTTCTACTGGTGCTACAGCTACATTTGCTAACAACGTCTCTGGAGACGTAACGTTACACAATCTATCTGACATAAATTGAATTTAGCAGATGTTAACTAACGTTACTTACTCTTGTCAAGGACGGAGTCATCTTTGCAGTCAATGTCGAACATTTCCAGCTCCGATTTTAAGCTGTCTCCGGTGACCAGTGCCATGGTTTTTCGCTGTTATCCGTTAGTTACGAACTTTAAATTTTATAGCGTTACACACAGAGCTAAGGTAACGTTAGCTAGCGCTAGGTTAGCTCTCACTACATAGCAACGCCGAGGACCTAATTTTCTTTACAAAACGATTTTTAAATCCTTGTTTCAACGATTAACGACACGTTCAAAGGCAAATATGGAAATCTCATCAACATCAGACGGACATTTCATTTTACCGCGAAAAAGTGTTGCCGGCGTTGGCGGCCGGAATTTACGTCAAATTCATAGCCTGACATAAGCGGAAGTAAACAGCGCCATGTTTAAAAAAAAAAAAAAATCGCCATCTAGTGGTCTTCATCATGGATGTATTATAAGGTCTTATAATACATCCATGGTCTTCATCGATGTGTTCATCATGTGTTGCTCTTTGGCCTGGTAAAATCCTGTCTGGTTAACACATTTAACTTTTAATAATGTGAACTAAATATATGATGCAATATATATATAATCCACCACCTTAATTATATATATATGTGTGTGTGTGTGTGTGTGTGTGTGTAAGTACCATATTGTTTATTTGTAGGTACAAAATAGAAACAAAAACCATAAAATTAAGCAAAAAAGATAAGAACATCTTTAAAAAGATCTTTTTTGGAATATATTTTTCAACCTTAGAACTACATAAAAAATTTATGACATCAATTGTTTCACAAACTATGTAATACATTTTTTTAATTTAAATTTATACACCAATTACTTAACAACATGCTTTACTTTTACACTTCTACAAGAAAGTCTGTTAAAATACTGACATACTGAAATACTGGAAATACTTATTCGGATGTTAACTGCTTCCATGGCCTTCAACATAAATAAGTGTCCAAGACAAATGTACACATTCTCAGATTTCTGTTCTGGTGGGCTCTTTACTCTCGGGGTGTTCTTCCATCTGTGAAGGTAATGATGTGTTTTTGGATTATGGATTAGCACTAGACACCTTAAAGCACCGCGGCGCTGCTATAGTTACAGGCTGGTGTCAGTGAACAACAAACATCCTGCTTACTTGTGCAGAGTAACATCTGCTTCTGGGAATAAATTTCCATGATGTCACCCTCCTCAGTGATTCACGGAGAGATGTTGTCAAGTCATGAGTGTCCTGCACCTGACAAACACATAATAGATGCTCATGTGATTTTGCCACACTAACAGTTACACACTATGTAACTAATACTCACAGTGTAGAACATAACCTGCTACCTTTTACAGTGAAGTCTTTATCACATTATGAGAGTTGCTAAGGTGAATTCTTTATTAATATATGAACAAACACTATTTAATAATTTTTTCACACCTTCATGCTGTTCAGACAGGCATTTCTGAAGTCCATGTTACTGCTGCAGCTCACAATACTGATGGAAGAAGTGAGAATCACCTCAGCAGCTGAACGCAGCTTCTCTTGGTCCTGATGTATCACACACACACGTCTAAGACTTAAATATGTAATTTGTCAAACCATTGTTTGATCAATGCAGTCATCAGGAAAAAGACTAAAAACTTATTTTTATTGAGGCATTACACTATAATAAATTGTCAAAGTTATGACAATAAAACAACATGTGATTTAAGAGTATTTCTTAACCCAAACTCGCCTTTCTTCTGCGATTATAGCATCTTAATGTGTTCTTCAGCTCGGTCTGCAGGGCTGTTGTGACTGCCTGCCTGTTGTTCTTCAGAATGTCCTCCAGGTGCTGCTCTAACAGTGCTTCTGTGGCTGCGGCAGGATCACAGATACTGAAATATCATTTAAGAAAGACAAACTTAAGTGCAGTGTTTTGTGATTCTACATGCAGCTGTCTCTCACCCATGATATCAGGGAGCTGTTGTGTGAATGGATCGCTGTACTGCAGGAAGAGGAACAGCAGCAGACTCTGCTGCATTACGGGAAGACTGGACTCTTGCTCTGGATCCTCCCAGTTTTCTTGCTTTATCGAGTAAATAGTGCCACCGCTGTGCACAAGATCTGCGGAGAATATCAAAATCGGTTTGGCAAAATAAAAAAAACTGGAAGGAAATAAAACAAGAACCTCATTATTAGTGATGAACTTAAAACCATAAACCAAAGCAAGTTTAAACAGGCTGAGAGTACACTGGCACAGCATCGGGCTGTAATGATTACAGTGTGTGAATAACATTGTTGTAATGGAAGACACACCTTTGGGTTGGGTGAGTAAGGGATGTAACATTCTGTAACAGCTCTGGTTTTAAAACTAGAGCTCACTGAGTTAATCAATGCTTAAAAAACGTGGCCATAAAGTAACATTAGCATCTCAAATTGTATCCCAGAATAAACCAAACCTCACTGATGTAAGTTTTGTAACACAGGATCTTCTCTAGCAGCCAGAGACCAAAGCAGACAGTTTTATTGGGGATTTTGGTGTGAAAATGGTGAATGAATCAGCCTCTTGTGATTTAAGTAGAGTTGCGGTTTTACTTGTAGTGGTGATTCATTGTGTAATCTAAGAGGGAAAAAAAAACTTATTAAGCAAGTCTTGTTTCTGAGAAATCAGCCAATTATTTGTTATCTTGATAAGACTGCACGGCATTGAACTTTACTCTACATTGTATCCTATTGTCTGTCAGACAGATTATTTAGTAATTATTAGGTGTTGTTCAATACAAAGCGTATTTTACACAAAACATATCAGCTTGAATCAGTTCTCTCATTCACAGTTCAGAATAATCTACGTTTAGCCATTAACCTTACTAATTGATTATTAAAAACAAATTAGGTATTACAAGACTTAAAGGACCAAACCAGTGTTACCACATGTCAGCATTGGCCCTATCAATAACATAAACCCCACCCATTTTCCCCAAAATAGTTTTATCTATTAGATATTGTGTTTATTTACATTTTGTCCATATTCAATAAATGTCACAGAAAATACCAGAAAATGTGTGACAACATTAGTCAAAAAGAATGTCTGTGTCAAAATCCTTCTTCACACTAATATTTGAGCTGGGAAGGCAGCACTTGTGAGGAACTATATTTCCAGGCGTAATAACTTTCATCCCAGTGGCTCCCCTCTCTCTGTTACTCAGTGTTTTTTGACCAAATAAATGTAGAGGTTCTCTTTAGAAGGGTGAATTACCTAAAACTGACAACTTTTATATGTCCTATTGTGTTTCTATAACCTATTTCAACATGAATAGATGTGAATGGGGTTAAAAAATGCAGTCTGAGATGTACCGAAACATACACGGTTGAATTTTAACAACATTTGTAGGTGTTGGGGCAATCTCTGCCAACTGATATGGTCCTTTAATTCAATCAATTCATCCTTTAATAATTAATTGGGTCTTAAAACTAAAAATTTTTAGCATTTCAAGAAATAAATGAAGGCTGAATGTTGTCTTTAAACATTTAATTATATGGACCATTCACTGAAGAACCACCTGCATCTTCTTTCACGTGAAAAAACCATTCATTAATTTTCATTAAATCTGTTTCCAATACATATATGCAGACACAAATAACTCAATTGACCTACCAATATTTTGCAGGTTAAAAAAAACTCTTTCAGGGGTAATCATATTTATAAAATGTTTTACTTAAAAAAATCCCTATACAGAAATTAAGGCAAGATTTAAGTATGATTAGACAAGGGAAATACCATGTTATTCAATAAAAAAACAAATGTTAAGTGTTAAGACCGAATGGAAAAATACCCTCAAACCCTTTTAACAGCCCCTAACTCCACACCCAAACTTACTGCTGTGAGAACTGTTTTGTTTTGTTGTGAATGCAACACTTCGACACAACACAATTGGCATCAGAACAGTTTACAATTAATGTAAACCACTTGTGCGAACTAGCTGCATGTGATCGGAGTTCACGTAACAATAAAAATGCTGCGACAGTTATTTCACTGATGGAGCCCAGATTTTCAGTGTTGGAGTCGAAACTCTTGCAGTGCTGTCACTTTAATGTTTTCTGTTTCTGTGTTCTGTGTGCGTTCTTTTTTCTACTTCCATTGTTGTTGGGTTTCATCCATCTGATTCAAATTAAGGCCTTTTGTGATCCATTAAAGTTTTTACGAGCAGCTTCGGGCCAGGGCACATTTTTCACAGTTACACCCAGGTGTTTGAAATTAGTCTCCTTCAACTCGATCTCATTGTCAGGAAGTAATTAAAGATTTAAGTGTTTTAGAAAAATCTGTTTTCAAACAAGATTAACTGTCCTGGACTTTGGACGTACATCTTGATCAGTTTATTTTCTCTGTCAAGGAAAACAGGATCTGACGATTCCTCTCACACAAGATGTACTAAGTAGTATCCTGGTCATCAACATTTTGTCATTCCTATCAGTGGTTGTTGTCTACCTTTGAAGGAGGAGCACTGAAGGCCGTGCAGGCCCAGTTCCTGACAGTCCAGATGTGAGGGGAGCTTCTGGAAGAAGGAGGAGGGGCCGGTGACAGGAACATTACAGGGGCTGCATACCAGCACATGGCCATGCAAAGTCAAGAAAGACTAATTCAAATCAGATGCCCAAACCAAGTCAACTGAGGCGACACTAAGGCTTAGTGGTTTTACTCTGATGTCCCCAAAGACGTCTTAGCGCATCCTCCTCCTTTGCTGGACATAAGACAGAACAGCCAGGCCATTACACTCAGTTTCCATCTTCAGTCGGACACTGACTCTACTCTAAGTGATTTCCCTAACCAATTGCTAGAGACAAACATTGGGTGGGTCATACTCTCGGCTTGTCAATTTAAATTATGCTCTAAAATACGTTTCTGAAAACATTTGCAGTAGGAAATAGACAATGCAGTGACAGAATACTGATGAGGATTTTTAGCAGCACTGCCTAGTTTTACAGTTTCCCCCTTGGTTCTGGTGTACATGGTATCTTTTTTCCCAAGGATGGCGAAGGGAACCTATAAATACATCCCATTATTATTGTTTCTTTGGGATGGCAAAGGCATGACCTGCCCTCCGCCTCTAACCATGCCTTTGCTTTTCTACAAAAACAAACTTGGCTCAGTGAACAGCATAACTGTGTTGCCCTCTGCTTTGGAGGACATGATTTGCGGTTCTATGTCCTGATGCCAGACTCTGAGCAATCAGCCAGCTGGACTCAGTGAAGGGGGCGGATTCCAAGGTCTGGACCAAGGCAACATCGTCCTCACTCTTGATCTCTGAGATCAGACAACAAGTGAAGAAAACTTATCTTCATTGCTTGTATGGTGACTTTACTCTCCTGTTCTTTTCCTAAAGCTTATGCACCAAGGTGTAAATCACTGATTTCAGAAGAGACTGTCAGAAAGTTTGCAGCATTATCCCCATATTTAAACAATTTCACATCTCTGTAACAGCCAGTTTTTCACTGCATCTCTTCACGTGGCAGTTTAGAATAACTAGAAGCACATTAAACTTCTGACGTGGTTGGACAACATCTCTTATGCAAGATCCCAAGATACTTGAACTTGGAGCAGAGACTAAATCCCAATCCAGAGAGAGAACCAAAACCTCAGACTCGGAGCAGAGCGACTTTAAACAACCCCTGGAGACTGTGTCCATGAAAATAACAAACAAAGTATTAATCTAATTAAATTAGCAAAGGATATTTGTATGTGAGTGAGTTGTGTTGCCAGATTGGGGTACTGCAGCAGACATGGGCTGAGAAGTGTGACTGGCTGGACGCTGAGCTCCCCGAACAGACCCTGGTCCATGACTTCAGGTGGGATGCTGAGTGGCAACCTGCCTCCAAGGACAGGGTGTCCTCCCTGACACCAGCAGCTTTTCTTTACACTCTCTGGTGGCCTTTAAACCAAAAGAGAGAATCGTTTCTATAAATAACTACTGTACATGCCCTGATATTTTCCACACATGTTTGACTCATTAAGAGCAAGGATACATTTTTTCTTGTTAAACATTCTTGTCCTCCTTTTGGGTTCTACTAGTTTTCTTCTAAAACAGAGACATTTATCCACAGAAGCAACCACATATTTAATAAAATGAAAAATAACATTACTGACTGAGTACTGCAAGTGACATCGAAGATCAGTGACGGTTGTTTTCTCAATGCAACTTTACTCTTGATCTTCGCTCTGCAAGAACATGGATACAACGTTGACACTTTCCAACAGACTCAAAGGGTTTTAACTAGATAAGTGAGCCACTGTTTGTCTTATTTATACTATAATTTTGCTGTAAACCCAAAATTAAAAACAAACGAAGTTATTCACAGCTATGCAGTCTTTGTAGTATTTAGTTTAAATGCTTAAGTAACTTATTGTATCAAGATACGTTAATTCTTGGTAATATAGAGTGAATACATGAATCATTGCAGTATGCAGCAGGCATGTCAAGATTATGAAAGCAGTTTTGAATTAAAGCGTTCTGTCATGAAGTCATCTAACAGATGGGAAATTTGGTAGTTCTACAAAAAAAACCAAAGTTATGAGCTGTGCCTGTTTAGTTGAAACTTGGCGGTCATACCTAAATTCTTGCTGAAAGGTCTGCTGATTGAACCTAAATTTAAGGTGGATGTCGATCTGTATAAAAAAAGAGAGCAGTCAAGTTTTTGCTACCAACTTTAAAGCAATACTGTGGGTACATGCCACAGAGACAGAGAGCCTACCCCAGAGTTAGTCAAACTGTATGTGTGGAGGAACGCCTCTATACGATCACAACATTCTGGAGAGAGGAGTCTTGCATCTTTCATCTGTTCAATGCAAGAAAGATGAAATGTTACTCTCTGGTTTATCATAACTTACTTGCAATTGAAACAGTGTTCAAGAAATTAATCAAACTCAACATGTGAGGAATCATAAATTTAAGGTGTCACCTCTTGACTAACGCAAAATTAATGTAAAAATGTCTTAAACCAAACATTTTTAGCATTTCAACGAATAAATGAAGGCTGAATGTTGTCTGGAAACATTCAATTAAATGGACCATTCACTGAAGCCTGTGGAAATTTAGATGTCCTTTTGAAATCAGTGTAGCATTAACTATTCACATTTGGGTAATTTTGCTCTCATTATTACCAAAAATACAGTGTTCTCACTCAGATATTTAGGGACATTCTTTCGACAGACAAGGAGGTTATCACAGTATTTAAAAAGTTTAAAACAATCCCTAGGCTCTAGTTTATTAAACATTAGTTATGTGGCGCAGTAAAACTGTTGGTTGCACCTGAAAGGACAGGAGAAATCTGAGGGAGCCATACAGATCAGTGAATGCACACAGCTCCTCAGGGTCAGGCTGAGGACATGGCCACACACAGGGAAACATGCTCTCTTTCAAATCTGCCAGGAGTGAAAAGAGGACACGTAAAGATGTGCAAAGCACTGTAGAGATATATGTATGCATGGCAGGTGTGTGTATTTACCAGACTGGAAAGCTTCCATTTTAAACCCTGTGCACCAGGGACCAGCTGCTGCAACTGCACCATAAATGCGACATGGTTATGCACTTTGAGTACTGTTTGTCGGACCTTTTTGTTTAACATTGCCTAGAAACAAAACCCTGACAGTTGGTGGCAACAGATGTGTTTTAATTCTCTGTACAATGTGGGAAACTGAAGGAAATTTAAGTACAGTTTCCTCTAATCTTCCAAGTCCCAGGTGAAATTAGTCCCAATAAAGTGTGCTTATGCATCAAAGTGACTTACTGATCATGTTTTGTTTTTGTTTTTACAATGTGAATGACTTTTGGTTGGAGAAAAGAGTTTCACATACACACGGGTTTGCACCAAACTGTACATTTTTTTATATTTGGATGTTTGCCAGGGTAAATCTAAAATGTATAACTTACTTTATATTGCTTACCAAAGGTTAACTGTTGTTGGAAGTCGGCTTAGGTTACGTACTCTGAACATCATATTAAATAATTACACCCAGCTACAGTAACTATTAAATGGGACATGCTCTACACTGCATTCAAACATTACATTAGGTTTTTAACCATTCATTAATTTCTATGTATTGTCAATAATATTAATGTTGTTCTTCAAAATAGAGCATTCAAACCTCACGGAATTTATTTACCTAAATACTTTATATTTACCCTTCTGTAGCTTTTTCCTGTCATAAGTATCTTCCTGTGTTTAAGTACATTTCGTTTAAAGTATGGTGGATATTTCTACTGTAACATTATCTTGAAAAAATGGGGAACCACAGTTTTATTTGATCTATACCACTGAGGGCCTGAGTCACATCTTGTGTTTCATTGTACTGCCCTGCGTTGTAGAATAATAAATGAATGAACCTTGAATTCACTTAAAGTGTAATCCTAATCACACAGCTCAAATAATTAACGTTAACATAGTAAAATATTGTGGCTTACCACTGCAGTTTAGACTTTGAACTAAAGCTCCCGCTTCAGTCCACAGAAGTACCAAAAGTCCTCCAGCATTTTGTGAACCATTCTGTCGCTTTTTCTTTCCAAAAAGCATGACCAACCGCAACACCTGCAGTCATAATTGAAAAACACATAGCTAACATTTACCTTACTCCTAATTTAGCTAAACTAGCTCTGGCTACGTCATGTTAAGCTAACGCTAATTAGCGCAAACCTTAAATTAGCTGCTCTGTTTAGTTAACCAGCAGGGATTAACTGAAAATTACACAAGAATTTTATACGTACTTAAGTTATGATTCTTGCAATAATAATAATTATTTAACCCATTACTTGCTGTATCTCTCTGAGCATCCTTTGTGAAATGACAGGCCATGCGCGCCCATGAGTTTTCAGACTGTGCACTTGCGTGTGTGACGCTCCTCACTGACGCAAGAATCTTTTCCCGCTGAAAGATTTTCACTCACAAAACTTCCCTGGCCTTCATAACTGGCAATGATTTTATCTGTGAGATTAAAAGTGCTTGTGAGGAATTTGTCACAGTTGTCTCTCTCATTTTTCTTGATATTACCTTCACGCCATTTGTACCTGAAAACCGGACCAAAAAACAAGAATTCAATTATTTCTTTTGTCTAAAAATTTTTTTTGAAATTTTACAGTCCTCAAAGATCTTGCACACCAAACAGGTCCGTCAAACTGGTAAACTTTTACATTGAAAAAAAAATAAAAATATGGGGGGGGGGGGGG
>JAQLOL010000026.1:15298312-15318632 GCA_029783665.1 Naso thynnoides | reverse complement strand
TTCTGCAGTCTGTTTAAAACTAGATTTGTGGGGCATGTGAGTATAATACAAAGGGACTAGTAAAAACTTATTTACTTCACATATCCCAGTTTGCGTGCTGTTTCCATGGCCCTTCCTCCTCTGCCACCCATATTGCAGTGAAACACGAGCTCTGGTGCCTCAAATTGTGGCTTAGAAACACCGTATTTGGCCTTGAACGCTTCTGGGTCCATTGCAAGAGCAGCCTCTACAGTATCAACTAAATAAATCAGAGGAGGGAAGAAAAGTATTTTAAGATCAAACAGTTCATGAACATCAACATTATCTTCTAATGCCGAACACTCAGAACCTGAAAACCAGAGGACAGTACACTGATGCTTATCCACCACTGCACACTTTGATTTGAATGTGTATGATAACAGTTCACATTGTTGGAATAAAAAGAAAATCACTTCACTATGGGCAATGGTCCAGTGGGTACATATTGTGTGTTTTACAAGAAACTCACCTGGGATGTGAACTGACCCTGGAATACATCCTTTACTCACTTCCTCATCGTTGCGGACATCAACCAGAAACAGATTCTGGCTCTTTCCCACAAGTGCTTTAAGATCATCATAGTAGATTTCCTTAGTGCCTGGCAATGAGAGAGGAAAAACGATAAAGTCTATGCAAAGTCTAACAAGCCTTTGATGAGTACACTCATAAAGATAGCATCACTTTTTTTTAATTACTCAGGCTAGGCAAATCATAAAACTGCCTGACACGTGACTTCATTACTTACCGTTATAGACTGATAACCCACCTATTGATGTGAGAGCAACTAATGAATCTGCTCACCTCACATACACGATAGAAATGTAAAAAAGCCAAAATCATATAAGAAGAAAATTCAGTGTACCTTGAATTAGCTGAATTCATTCAGTGACAGAAGGCTACTGATTACGTTTTTAGTACTGCAACAATCTTAGTCTAGCTCGAAAGAATAGGCCTCTGATTTTTGATTGAGGAAAAAGAAAGCACTGGTTTAAGATCTGCACCTGTGCTGAGGTATTACAATCGTTATGAGGAGAGCAAATTAGACGAATACTCCTCCACCCTCAGGGCACATTCCACTCTGGAAGACTGCTCCCTCATGTTGGCACTCTGTCTTTTATCAGGCTCTGTGAGTGCATCCAAAAACTTGAAAGTTAATGCACAATGCTCCCACTCGCCCTTTCATGTAACAGTTTACGGTCTGTGCGTGTTGGTTGTTGCTTGTGTAACTAGCTGAAGTTCCCCGAGGATACAATTAGCTTCCGTTCCGACCCTACATGACTTATAGCATCTGCTGAGTCATAATCATAATGAATTGTCGCGGTAACTGTTACGCATGTTGAGGAAGGATTAGCTTCCTTATTTCGTATCCATCAGTTAGAGAAGTCTGTGCGCGAGGAAGTTCGCCCACTAGCCTCCAACCGTTACGGTTCCGCAGTTAACGCAGCCCCGTCATAGCCACTTTCCCTTTGGTTGCTTACGCTTGTCTGTTATCAGTTTACAGTGCAATGAAGACTAACGTTCGAAGTTGGGGTACTTGCGTAACTACTTGCGTTGTCTGGCGGAAGCTTAAGTTTCCTCCATCAACATTAGGGATGTTTAATATCGTTCATGAAAAAACGACAGGCTGCAGTTCCTAAGAGTACACCTGTGAAGTGAAGTGAAATTACACTCACCTGTGCCCGCCATCCTGGTTGTGTAACGATGTAACGAACGGCAACAGGTTAGATCAATATGACCATATAACGTCCTTATCGAATTATTTGGTGACAAATCATTGGCTTAGACAGCGTAGGAAGGCGGGACTTGACCAGCCACTAGCCAATTAAACTAACCTCCAACCAACTATTAGTGAAAGTTTTTTTAAAAAAAGCCCTTTCAAAATAAAAGTAAAGCCGGTGAAGTTGTTTCAGTGCTTCAGATGGTTGGCGAGGACTGGGTGAAAGAAGGGATAACACAAAGATACTCTGTTATAGGTAAATGGCCTGCTTTTAAAATTCAGCTAAAGGTATAGAAATAAAAATATTAGCCTACCAACAAAATATTACAAAAGTATAAGCAATGTATGTAAGTAATGAAAGCACACCTGATGCATAATAAGTCACATCAAGAAAGGCTGTAACACGTTTTAATTAGCTTATTTTATTAATGAATACATTTTGATGTTGCAGCTGTTGAGATGAAGCTAATGTAACAACTTTATATTCTGTTGAATAGTTACATTTATCATCATATTTTAAAATTTGACCATTTGTAAAAATCTGAATCTGCAGAGTAAACAATACATAAATCTTATTAGAGAAAGTAGGCCTATAGTTTTTCCCTCTGAAATACTGTTGATTGGAAGTAGCCTATAATGTTACCTGGAGTCAAGTTTGTGTGTGATTGGCCTACCCTAACATTACTTTTAAACGCGTGTTTAACAACAATTTCCGACAGTTAAAATCTGAATTAATGAGAGGACAAACTTAGCAGGCTGAATGCAGATTCACGGCACTCAAAGGGTCGATCAATGGTTTGAAAAGTGTTGCACAGTACAAAAAAAGATCAGTCACCAGATTTAAATCAAATCAACATCTATGCAACATTTTGTTTTACTGACAGTTGATCCCTTCAGTAAAGTTTCAAAAACCCAATGGAAATGCACTCTAAAGTGATTACTGCTGGCCCTGGCTGCACATAACACACACACACACACACACACACACACACACACACACACACACACACACACACATAAACACACACACACACACACACATCATGTTTTTTCTTCATTATTTTGCATATGAAGGCCTGTTTTAAAAAAAATAAAATCAAACTGAGACCTTTCATGCAGTTTCTATTAAAATAAGTTTTAGTTTATTACAAATGTTTCACGCAGCATATTATTAAAATATTATTTACAATTAAGTTCAGACATTAAAAGATGAAAAACACTACAACAATCATACAGGGGTTAATTTGCCAGCAAATAAACCTGTAGTTCTAACACAATACAACAGAAGTACTCATTTGTTAGTGTTATTCCACAGTCCTCAGTATTTCCCAATCATGTTTACATATTCTTTGAAAAAAGACTATAAACAACTTCGTAGTTCTGTAATCAATCATGACATCAGTCCTGAACTATTTGAACATCCTGTGCTGTGCCCCCCGTCTACAGGGGCCTCTTCAGAGTGACTGGGTGGATTATCTATATTGAGCTAGTCTGGATTACAGAGTTCCCTCTGTGCTGTAAGAGGGGTTCCCTAGTCCATCAGCAGAGTCTCTCTTCGCCTGTCTATACACTTGATACCTCCATAGGATCACAGCACCTATAATGAGGAGCAGAAGGAGAGTGACCCCTCCTCCTATGATCCATGCCAGCAGGTCATGGTCAGAGGAATCAGGAGGGTTATACCTCTCACAGGAGAATTCTGAGGGGATGCTGTGTCCAGCATTGTTCACTGCTTCCACGCAGACTTTAGTCCCAGCTTCCAAGAATCCCACCAAACCTCTCCGTGAATCAGCCTGAAACTCCCGGGCATCTCCTCCGCTTCCCTGAACCACCACTCTGTACCTAGACACCACAGAGGAAGGAGCGCACCACTGGACCTCTACCTTCCCTCTGTCTTCTCCTGCACTGATTGGCTGCAATGCTTTAATGCGTGGTGCAAGAGGAGGCGCGTCAGCCCCGCTGACGCCAGGACAGAGGCACCCAGTCTTTGCTGAAACTTGTGCGCAGGGCTCCTGATTCTCCAGGCAGGGATTATAATGACAGAGCTGCTTTTCCATTTGCTGAAGAGTAGTTCTCACAGGGGTCAGTACTTTAGGAGGAGAGCTGTAGTCTTCAGCATCGTCATCATCATCATAGTCTCTGCCCAAGCCTGTTATATATAGGATCCGATGACGAGTGACAGGAGGGGAAGTGGAGGCAGCGTGAGTGAAAAGGTGGGAGTGGAGGAGAGGTGAGACACTCAGGAAAAGGAGAAGGACAGTCAAGTTCCAGTAAAGTGACGTCATCTCTATGGACAGAAATGACAATTAATGACAAACATGATACAGTCAATAATACAGCAATGAACAGATCACTAACACTCTTAACAATATGTTGATCCATTTAGTTCAAGAGAGGAAAATCTTCATCAATTATTTTTTCTCTAGAAGTTTTAAGGTATATTTATACAAACAATTATGAGAAGTACTTTAAAATTTGAATAATGTCGAATACAGGAACTGAAATCAAGAAATTAGATATCGTACTAGTGGTCACGACATCAAAACGCAGGAAGCAAAACAAAGAACAGACATACAGGATACAGTGGTGTTAAGAATATGACTGGGACAGAGATTCAGATTTGTTTTCTTTTTAATAGAGGACATGAACGGCTTACTGAGTGTGGTAAGACACAAAACAACTCTGTCAGGAATGCTGACTCTGACGTGTATTCACCAAAGTTTATGGCTCGGAAATGGCTCTGTGTATAATCAAACATCTGCAGTGTTCTAGTCCCCATCCTGTAAACAGCTTTAGATAAATAAAATCCTCAAAAGGAATAAAACGAAACTATTGGGGTGACCCATCGGTGCCTCCATTTTCTCCTGGCACCAAGCCAGATGAGATGTGTGGGAAACCAAAACTGAATCAAAGTACAGATGGATGTTCTCCCGACACTCTCTGATTATGTTTAACATAATCCCAATGTTTGTAAAATATATTTCCATGCCCATTAAATGGCACTTTGAATAAGTCCTAAAAACATACACATTAAACCACTATAGTGTTTTGCATCTGGTCAATGTTCATGTTCAAATGACTTGCCGGTACTTTATGTAACGTTTCAGCGCCAATTACAGCACAACTCCTCAAAACCTTCATGTCTTCGTTTGAGAGTGGTTAAAAAAGTGGTCAGATCTGCTTCAGATTACTTGACCCATTTTGAATTGATGGGTTACACACATAAACAGGTCCCATATGGTCTAGTTGTTGGGACTTCAGTTGTTTTTCAGACTTGCTTTCGATTCCTGGTATGTTAACAATATGTCTTTCAATCCATATTCATTACCATGACGTACATACTCTTTACACTATTTCCATTGCAGAGTTTAAACTAGAAATTAACCCTGAACATTCAGTACAGAGTATTTGTCCTCTGTGTAGGAATTATGCTGGAATTAGTGCAAAAATGTTACATACAGCATCTTTAAAAGTAAAGAAAAGTGTTTCAATTTTTTTTTTACTGTACCTGCTTTTAGTTGATGGATTGATTCTCTCTTTGTCTCTTGTTCCCACTCTGTCTGCTCACTGTGCGCTCACTAAAGTCCTCGGTTCTCACCGTCTTAAGTTGTCTCCCTCTGACTCTCTCCTCCTCCTCAACACCCCCTTCTTTTCTCCCCACAGTGCCTCTCCCTCCCATTTTTCTTTCTCTCTGCCTCTTCTGTCTTTTTTTTCATTGCTTGTCTCGTTTTCTTCCTCAGCAGGGCTCCAGACTGCCATTGTTACTCTTTAAGTCTTGTTATATTTTGTGTGGAACTTTTTCTGTGAATGTGTGTCAGGAGTGTGTGTGTGTTTGTGTGTGTGTGTGTGTCACCATGTGCCCGCGTGCTGCTCAGCATATTAATTTGCTGAGCAGCAGCAGCATGAGGCAAGCTTGTGCTTGCTATGTGTTTGTGTAATCTGGAGGTGTATCTGCCTGTTTTTGATTACTTCTTTCAAAGTGCCTGCATGCTCTGGAGGTGCCCTTCTGGAAACAAACAACATGGGGTCACTGCAGTGTGTGTGTTTATGTGTGAGAGTAGGGGGCAAAGAATGCATACTATGTATTTCATATGGACCCCCGCCACCTCTTGCAGGCCCTATTGTGACCAGCTGGGGAGGGGGACGAGAAAGGTTCTCTCCTCTTTAATCCTTTTATGGTGTAGAGCTGGCAAAGTAGGCGTGTTCTCCCTAATTCCAAGCGCCCACATTGCACGGGTGAGAAGAAAAGTACCAGGGAAGCAGTCTGCGTCTTTTCAAATGCGCATAACCAATACCAATGACAACCTGATGACTCTGGCTTCTTTCCTAGAATTAATGACTTTGTTCAAAATTCAGCTGAAAGTGTTTGCTTGTTCTTCTGTATGTGTGTCCATATATGGATCTTTTTGGAGAGCGTCCCAGCAAGTGATAAGGGGCAAAAAATCAACATAAAACAAAACGCAATTAAGAGAGGTTGTGAGAATGAGCCCTTGCGTGTACAAATCAACTTGTTGTATACAGGCAAAGTGATTTAATAATATAAGATTAGGATAAAGGACACACAAACAATAAATTATTGGGAGATGAATAAACACAGTAAATGTATAGCCTCTGATGTTGTACAGCAGGAAATAGAGTGCAGATTTATGCACTGTGCTTCATGGGAAAAACACATGTTCAGACGTGTGCATACAGTTGTGTATAAATTCATTAAACAGATGTACACTGACTGAATGGGAAAGCTCAGAAATAGCTATTGTACACCAAATTCGCTGACTTAGGTGGCTCTTAAATTCCAATGAAGCCATGTCCCTAGTATTTTATCTTAAACTTACTGAAATTATTGAGCAGAGAATGCATGGTGGATATCTCTTAAAAAGTGTTGCCGTAGGTGAGATGCATTGATGATAATGTTGCCCACAAACACGCACTGTTTTCTTGTTGACATACCTTTGGAGGGCATGTCACTTTCCTAATGATCTCTTTTCTCGGGCTAGATTAAACACACAGTCACACACTGGTTTGGTGCTGCAAGCCAAATGTGGAGCTATTTCGAAATATGAGATGCTGAATGGAAAAGAATGAATGGAAGAAAAACTGAAAGGAAAAGGACAATGATATATAGCCTACTAAAGCAGATCAGATTTTTAACTGATCATACTTCTAAATGATGCCATCATTTGGACCCCACGTGATAAAGTCCACCCACTTCCATGTTCCCCTGAATTTTCACCATGATGAGGTTGACTTCTTTGGCCATTACTGTAATATCTCAACAAAATTTGGCTGGACTATGATGAAGTTTTAACAGAAACCCATGTTGCCCAGAGAATGTGTCCTAATGGCAGCACGGTGGGGGTGCACGGTGGGGATGGCACAACAGATTAGTGGTTTCACAGTAAGAAATTCCTGTGATTCCGGGGCTGGGGCAGGGCCTTTCTATGTGGAGTTTGCACTTTCCCCCCAGTGTGTGTGGGCTCCCTCTGAGTTTTCCAGTTTCCCCCACCGTCAAAAACATCTATGTTAGGTGTATCTCCAGTCAGTAGTCTGTGCTGTGGCTGCCCACTGCTCCTCACGGATGGGTTAAATGCAGAGACCAAATTTCACTATATGCTGTATATGTTCCAAATACTGTAGGCTACCTTTACCTTTAGTGATGGGGTTGATCATATCACTCATAGGAGAAGTCCAACAGGATGCTGTGTCTTGCATTGTTCACCTCTTTGACAAACAACTTAGCATAATCAGCATAAACATTAGCATGATAGCGTTGTCACTGACAGTAGTCAGTATGCTTGTGTAGTGTATTTAGTTCAAAGCACTGTTTTGTCGAAATGCAACCCCACAGAGCTGCTAGCATGACTGTAATCTTTTAAGATATTATAATAAGCAGCCTTTAAAAAGCCAATACTAAGTGATTGTTGTGTGAAATTGTGAGGTCTGGTTTTTAGATCTAAGTCCCTAAGGAACTTTTAACTTGTTATGGGGCAAGTCAAGCTTACCCTCCTCTGATCTTTTTTTCTCTCCTTTTTGTTCCTAGGATATCAGGTTGTTTTGGCTGCGTGATGCGAGACAACCATCTCTGCCAGCTCATCTGCCTCCTGTCTGTACAGTAAGGAGCTGATAAGTTTCTATAACCTGCCTGGTTGCAGTGACTTATCAGATGTCTGAGTGATTCATCTCAGCATTTACTCCTGAACAGAACAATCCACCTCCAGGAACTTTGAGCTCCAACTCTTAATTTGTAATATTAATTTCACACCTTTTCAGCACAGTAGTAGCTAGTATTTCATCATCTAGTGACATATGGTTGTTTCCCCCACTAAGCATTATACTGTCTAATGTGTAAGTACTGAACAATCTCAACTTGTCTACTTGAATTAACAAAGTTTCAAATATAAAAGAAACAGACATACATTACTGTTTAAAAATGTGGAGTTGCCTGCCAAGAGCTTGATTAAGTGCATTCAGATGGCTTCTCTCTCTCTCTTTTTTTAATGGTTTTTCATATTTTTAGAAAGAGTGTGGGTGATCAGAATTAGTCTGTGACTAATACAGCTATTAATATTGAATGAATGTTCATTGAAAGAGGGAGTCTATAGATATTTGTGATGACGACAAGCTTATGTGCTATTTGTACAAGTGAGCTCATACGTTTATGGATAAGATTACATTAGAGAACACAGGGCTTCTCTCTCAGTAAGGTAAGACAAGGCAGAGCAAAAACAAGCATTCAAAATACTACCAGGCACCACAGACTCAATAATTCATATTGACTTGTTAGTCTCTTGTACTTTGCCCATCACGTCCTCATCATTTATCAGAGAGAGACTTAAAGGGGCTCAGGGTGTGTTTTCACAGTATATGACATGTAGTAAGCCCCTTTGAGCCTTTTGCAATCCTATTAAGTTATAAAGTACAGTGACTAATAAGCTTCTCTTTGTTCAGTAACACCCTTTAAGATGGGTATGTTGGTCAATCCCTGACGAATGTCTGGACTCACCTGTAAGGTGAAACCAAACACAGGACAGGAAGGAGCCAGACACATAACTAATTTCAGATTGTGTCACTGATAGGGTTTGTTGTTTTGTCTTCACAGACGATGAGAATGTTGAATTTTCTTCAAAGTGGGCGACTTTGCTGAGGAGACAGCGCACACTTTATTGAATTTTCCGCTGGCACTGACAGCCCAGCGTGCTCCACATTTGTACAAACTGTTGTTCCAAGTCCCCCAGAGGAATGAAGCACGCCTACTGATTGTGAGTCATACTACTTGGGATAATGACTAGCGTGCTTGTGCATTTTCTTTCTACAACCATCAGCGCACGTTTGAGCATGTTGGACATGTCAGCAGGTATCACTGCCACCGTCATTTGATCATAGATAGTGCCACGATTTCACAAGAGAACAATAAATATATGTTTCTTTCTAGACTCAAATGAACATAAAAAATAGTAAGAGGAATATCCCCTTAAAAAAAAACCCTTTCCTTCTCATTTCATACATTCAGTCACACAGTCAGCCTACATATTGGAGTTCAGAGTCTGACTTCAGCGGGCTCAGATATGTGTGGGCCTCTCACAGATGCTCATTCCCTCGCCTACCCACACCTCTCTGAGGAGTTAAAGTATTCCAGTTCAAGCAAGAAGAACTACTATTTGCTATAACTCCAGCATCTTTGACCCCTGCTTCACTCAGAAGGAATCCCAGGGTAATCCTGTAACCAGACTCTGTCAAGTTGTGTGAACTGCTAATTTTAGCCAAAAAACACTGTGGAGCCAGAGTGGGCTATGCAGTCTTACCGTCCCTCAGGGGGATAACTGAAAACAGGCGTGCGATGATGTAGCAGCACCCTCTGATGACACGGTCCGACATTCCTATTTCCCTGCATGTTTGAGTGATTACAAAAATGCAGAACCAGAGTGGGCTGGTAACCACAGAAACCATCGTGTGACAGGCAGTTTAAATCCATGATACCGTAGCAAACAGATATTGAAAGATATTGCCCTTTATGGGCAAGAAAATAAGCTAAATGTCCACCTATGACAACTCAGACTAAATTTACTCTGCTTGAATTTTGTGTTGATGATATGGCAACAAAAACAGACACCACATGTTGATATGTCCCAGGTGTTTTTTGAGGAACAACAAAATGGGTCACACTTTAAATAACTTAATTACGTACTTGAAAAACAAATGTGAGTGGAAAGTGGGCATGTTGGCTGAACTGTATATTATGAGTCTTGTTTTTTTTTATGTTTTTTTCCCCGCCAGTGTGAACATTGGACTAAAGAAGATTATAATCAAAAGACAGTACATACTGCAGCATGTTTCTGTTTGTAGATGTCATACCTAAGTATTGTATGAATAGATACTAATAACGAGTTTATTATTCTTCTCATAGTGATGTCACTCCAATGACTTAATTATTTATTTTGGGTGACTTTATAATAAACATAAACATCAAAGAGAAATAAAAGCTGCTGAGAACCTGTGGTGCCATCACTAGATAACATACCAACAGGCCTAACAGGGAAAATTCCAAACACATAACAAGATTTTTATACAGCACACATTTTGACTGGTCATAGTCAGTAAAACAAAGATACACTGTGTTCTGTTCAAGTGTCCCAGGAAGGAATCACTATGTGTAGGCCATCCTGAATGCACAATACCAGGAGCATGAAACTAAAGCAGCTAAATAGATAGAATAGTCAACATCATTGATATTTTATGTAAACATCTGCCTTTTCTACTGTGACATGATGCATTGGTAAAATAAAATGGCACAACTTTAGTGTTGTGTCGTCTAAAACAGACCAAAATAAGCATAAATAAATTTATGTGAAGTATGGAAATTCCATCTTTGATCCCACTACACTGTCAAATGCTGCAAAACTTCCAACATTGCTCTTGACCCCTCGACCACTAACAACCACTTACACAGAGCTGTAGCGCCACTTAGTGGAGACTACTTGTTTTTGTATCACACAAATCCAAATTAACAAAAAAAAACCTCAAAACATTCCCGAGTGCATCTTTGGGAAAAATCTAGCTGTGGTTATTGCACATCAGAAGCTATAAAATGCAATTACTTTGATTATCTCTGCTAAAAGACTCTCTGGCCTTGTCTGCCTCGCTTTATAAAGATAAATCTTTTGGTGGAAACCTGCAGCTGACCTGTTTGGAGAGAAAACATAATTATCACCCCTGCCTAATTTCAGCCTATTTGTTTATTTTCACAGTAATGTAAGAAGATTTATTACTTGAGTACCACCGTACATTTAGTTAAGCACTACTGGAGCTCAGTTCTGAGGTTTGTGTATTTCACTTGAGTAGTTTAATTTCTTACTTTATTCTTAAACTTAAGACGTTTCCGATAGCGCTGTACTTTGCTCCTAGATATTTACATTATATTAGAAATGCTACAATATAATGCATACATTGCTATGGGTTCAATTACCCCGCAGTATGTAATGGGTTCACATTTTCCAAAGCACTTTTTCAAGAATTTTTAATTATGAGTTTATACACATATAAGGTGACTTATTTCACTACTTCATCAAATTAAATCAGATGTTACTGTATTACAAAAATCTAAATTTTGTGACATCATGCTGTAGAAAGGTGAAAAACAAAAGGAAAAATCAACAAAGTTTTGTGTTTTTCCAGTGTGCCTCCTGTAGAGTTGTCATCCAAAAACCTGGCCAAGCCAACATGAACCAGTCAGTCAATCACTGAACAAACTGCTTTATTGTATTAAAATTCAAGATCCAGGAACAGCTTCAGCAGTTGTCACAGAGATTTTTATGAGTCACAGAGATAGTCCTCAGCAAAAATGACAAATAAATATAATGGCATAAATAAAACGATCAGCTCGTTAAGTATGATGAAGTTCATCATATTTATGTATGAGCTGATAATTTTAGACAACTGATAACTGTCGACCGAACTGATAGCCTACAGACCTGAAGGTTAAAAAAAAAACGCCTGGAAACAACTGCAACAGTAAGATGCTGCTTTAAAAATGAGGGTATCAGTGACGATAATCATAGATTTAGGCCATAATAACACAGCCTAAAACTCAAATGGACATTTTTCTGCATTTGCGCAAGTTATTCTAGCTGTTTAGCTTACTTCAGAAAGATTTTACATACCTTTTACTTAGCCTATGGGAGTATTTTTAAACTGTTAAAGGTCTGTTGCTGTATACTTTTAGGCTACTTAAAACTGGATAGGCTAGATATCACATGCATGCAGTGCAGCAGCCTAAAAAATGTGCTTTACTCCCTCAAATATAGCCTGATTTAGCAAAAATGTAGACCTATATTGAACCATATGAGAACACTTCTGTAGAGTAAAAAACACCTGACCATTGCAATATATGATAGGCCTACTTGAGCAAATAGCATATAGGCTAGTTTGTCTACTTCTTACTTTGAATTTCTATGAATTAGACCAAGAATGGGCGGGAACTTGGAGCATTAAATGTGAAATTGTAAATAAAAGTCTGCGAAATTTTTAATAGTTTCCTGTCCTATTTAGTAGGCCTGTCTGTTTTTTTTGTACATGATCTTTACCAAGAGGATTTACATATTAGCTGACCAGCTTTGACGTTCACAGTAATGTAGGCCTACTGTTAAAGTTGTGCTCATGTCTTTGTCATGTGTCTGCCAAATCAGAAGCCTCTTGCATACAATGAAAGAGAAACATCTTCAACTTAAAGTTATTGGGGCACGTTTAACTTCATAAGGTAAACAGCACCGTATAATCTCCGGTCTTTGACGAACACTTTGCGTACTTGCTAGCTCCTTATATTTTTAGCGGAACGTTCGGTTGAGACAGATATGCACGTCGACGGACGCTCTTGGCGCGAGGGGTTTGTTTAAGGCCGAAGGGAGCTGAGTGTAGAATCACTCGGGTCTTTACGTGAAACCGGAAAAACACGAAGCGTAAGCTCGTCCCCACAACCAACCGTCACGGTTTTGAAGCACCGCCATTGGTTCCAACCACCCATCCGCCGAGGAAGGGAGGCGGGGACTAGCTGTTGAATGACGGCCGCAGCTCTGTTGACACTCTCGAGCCGAGACAACGTCTGGGTCCCACACGGGCCTACCTATTTCACATTTACACCGTGTATCGATACCAGGTGATAGATGGGGACCGCCTAATCGTTTCTTATATCTCTGGGGGAAGCTGCGAACCGTGTGCGGACTGACGGGACGACAGGGTGTCGAGGCTGGACGGACGTTTTCACAGGTTGATGATGAACACACGTTTTCACAGGTTGTATTTGGCACCGCGCAGGGAAACCAGTAAAAGTAAATACATGCTTTTGTCTCTGTAGATTGTTCCTAGAAACACAAGCTAACATTTAAAGCAGAAAAAGGCGGTGCCTGCTATTTCCCGGAATAGTAAAGATCTCAGAACAGATTGACAATGGATGTATTATAAGAGTTATCTTGTCGGACATCAGAAGTATGTCACATTTAATGTTTGCAGCCAGCGTGGGCTTTATTCACTAAAGTTGAGGCTCAGACTGGAGCTACGATCCGCGTGTAGGAGCTTTGTCTGTAATTAAGGGACCGTTTATCTTGCACATTTTGACAGATAGCCAATCAAATCTGTTATTCAAATTGGTCCTCTTATGTCAGTGACCTATATCTCATGCATGTGCGCCAAGACTTCTCAGTAACCTCCACACAAGTCCAGACAGCATGGGGATCAACGGTTTAGACAATCAGGCGCAGCCGTCCAGTGGAGATTCCCGGACGGAGCAGCCAGCTGCAGACCCTGAGATAGAGCAAAGAGATGCTCCTCAAGAAGCAGACAAGAACAATGATGACCAGGCGGCCGGCAGCGAGTGTAAAATCGTGCAGGAGGACAGCGCCGTGCAGCTGATCGAGGCCGGGTGCAAGTCGACCCTCTCCACGGCGTCTGAATCCGACGCCGGGGTCCAGGTGGAGACGCACGGCCACGGACCCGGATTCATGCCGCCCGAGGGGGGTTACGGCTGGTTGGTCGTTTTTGCAGCAACCTGGTGCAACGGGTCGATCTTCGGGATCCAAAACTCTTTCGGCATCCTCCATTTCATGCTGATGAAGGAGTATGCAGACCCACAAGACAAGACGTCACAGTTCAAAGTGGGTGAGTACCAGATGAGCCAGACAGTGAGATATAACAACACATCAACTGGTGGGCAAGAGTAGCTATATTTTGTCCTGGATGTGTGACTGCTTACAGAAACTGGCATGAAAAAATAGATGCAAACTGGACAGCCAGTATTAATCAAACAATAATTATTACTGGAGAGAATTTCAGCACCATGAAAACTTCTCAAGTATTTTTGTAAAGCCAGCCTAATAGTAGTCCGTGTTATTTAGCTTACTATATGTGTCAGGCACATGCAGCTGTCTAAAAAAGATGTGGGTCAGCTCAGAGTTCACGTGGCTTTACCCTGCACTTAAAAGGCACAGTAAACATAGTGTTAGACTGTATTACGTATAAGCCCCAACACTACATTAATGCAGTCTGCATGTTCTTTTTTTCATGCATTCTCACTAAACTTCTAACCTCTTAGTTCAGTTTGTCAATTGCAGAGCATCATCACTGATGTTCAAAGATTTACAGTCATCTGAATTGCACATGCGTTTGCTCTTTATTTATCTATCTGTCCATACCACCAGTACTCTAAATCCATTAGCTAACTGCGGCAAAGCCATTTCTGTTTGGAACAAGTGGCCCTGTCACAGTGTTTCCTCCTGAGAAATGTGAACAGTTTGTGCAACTGCGATCATAAGCTTCACCCACAGAACTTTACAAAGTGAAGCCAAAAAGTCAAAATGTCTCACCCACTCAATATTTCACTGAATGTGAAATATCCAGTATTTCATCTAATATTTCATTGCTGTTATTTTTATTCCTTCTACTCTGCTGGACTGGGACACTACTGTTGTGTAAAATATCTAAAAAGCTCAAAGGCGTCACGACAATTTAATTCCAGGAACTGATATTCATTTATCACAATAAAGCTGCTTATTCCTGCAAACGTGACCAGAATAAGGCCCGCGTTCACCCCTCCGTCACCCTGCATGCTTTAATTTAAATAGTCAGAGGATTATATTACAGGCTTTCACTGATGAATGTTGAATCATTTCTCATAGCACGCCGGGCTACACAATGTTGCCTACAGACAGCAGATGGGGAACTACATCTTAGCCATGTTTTATGCAGATGAATTTTTGTCTAAATGAAGTTTAAAACCAGGAGTTCAAAGACTTCTTCAGGCTGCAGATGCTCCATCAATATTTAATAGGAAAGTGACATTTGTGGTTTTTCGTCTTTGAGGAAATGTCGAGCTCAAAAGCTGAAATTTGAAGTTGCAAACTAATTTATTGTCAATGAAACATCTCTGGGTTGTTCATATCTACAGGTTTGGTGTTGTGAAGTCTCAGTCTTTTTTGGGAGGGGGTTAATCACATCAACAACAACCTAATAAAGCAAAAATTGAATAATTTTTGAAGTTTTCTTTAAGGGATACACTTTCAGCTCAAGCAAAGTGCTTGCCCTACATGTAGGGGTTTCTGAGGAGGGGACGAGCCTGTAACTCGAGAGGTTATTTTTTTCAGAACTTCCTGGCACGTTTCGAAACCACTAGCACAGGTTAAGGTCAGGGTGTGGGGAGGGATTATGGTTCTATGAATTTTCCCTGGAAGAGATTCAACCCTTTCTCATCAGCATTCTAAACAGCAGCGTAGCAAGAGAATTTAAATGCTTGGATGCGATTGAGTTCTTTTGAGTTGCTTGGCACAGGTTATCTGTAATGGTGTCTTGCACCTTGTTATCTTTAATTTATGTGAAGGAAATGAAGTGAAATGAGTCTGGGGGCGGCTTGACGAAGCATCACATTGCTTTCAGGTTTTTGTGTGAAAGAGAGCCGAAGAATCGGCCAGGCCTCTAAACAGAGACTCTAATCCTGGTGGTTGCTTTTCAAGGGCTATGTAAAGCCAAACATATTACTTATCATAGAGGGCAGTCGTGTTCACTGTAATCCTCTTCAGATTTCCCGTTTTGTTTTTTTTTCCCCCTTTAACTTTGGGGTGGGGTTGGGTAGGGGTTGGGTAAGGATTTCATTTCCAGCCCTTCCTTGGATTTGATACGTGGATGTTCTCATACGTGAAAGGATTAAACTATTATGCTGAGTCCTGACCTTTTCCCTGCAGAACAAAACAGAGGGGAACAGCTTAACTTTAATACTCACAGTTGTAAAGGCTCCTTTTGAACAAGTCTCCAGTCTGAGACGGAAGTGTGACTAAAAGTGAAATTTAAATGTGTGCAACATCTCAAAACAACTTGCCATATGCTTCGTAAGCAATAAACTACAAGTCCAAAGGAGGGAGAAAAAACAAGATATAAGAGATGTGATTAAATCTTTCTAAGAAATTATCATTAGGCTTAATACAAAGCTTGATTGTGCTGGATGTTTATTAGACCTTTAGGGGTAAACAAGAGGATTTCAAAATGGTTTAGGAGTATCAGTGTGCGGAACAGAACAGCCTTTTTAAGAATAAGAAGTTAATGAAGGAAAGGTGAGTGGGTTATGGGTTGCAGATGGGGTTGTTTTGCTCAACGAGTACAGCATGGCACAGAGTCAGAGGTTTCATTCCTGCCCCGGCCACAGCAGCACTAAACTGCTCGTATGTCAAGGTGTGTATAGAAGTGCAAGTGTCCAGCAGAACATTCTTTAAAAATTCAAAAAAGCTGTGGTGCTTTTCTACTCAGCAGGGGATCGAGCCCCTTGTGAGTGGGTGTGTGATTGAATGTGAGTGCGCCAAATGGGAGAGAAGTTTGCGCTGCAGCAGTGTTTCTGCTGAGAATGTGCGTGACGGAGCAGAGGAAAGAAACTGAGTGAGTGAGTGATGAATTTTTCATCGCTGAAATCATTTCATTTATATGCCACTTTAGTGAAACAGACCTGTAGGAAGACTGTGAAGAGGCATAAAAACTCAAGGATGACTCCATTCTTCTCTTTTTAGGGATTTTCAGTGCCTCTTTCAGAGACTTAACGGCATAAGTCATACTGCAGCACAGGCTCTATTAGTTGGGCCATTGGTGTTTCTCAGCAACTTTTATCAGTCATTAACAAGGATCTAAGTTGAATTTAAATGATATAAAGGTCAGCACAATAGCATCGACAAACCCCTAGAATCATATTCATTTAACTTTTTTGACTTCATATTTTGCCCCTGGTCATCCATACAGCCCTCCCACTTCCATGGCTCTATGCCCCCCGCCCAGGAGGCCCCACGCCCCAGTCTAAGAACCACCAAGTAAAGGAGAGATTTTTTTTATTAGTTATTATTATGATTATTTTTTACTTTATTTTGAGTCTAAAGTCAAAAATAAATCTTACTGACAGGAGCATTTGGCCGTTAAGAGAGTTGTCTGTTAAATAATGAGAGACTGATGGTACAGAAATGTCATGCATGCACAAACAGGGTCATAGACACAGTCGTGCACATAATGAATTAGGCTTTTAATCCACATATGTGAAAAAATAGAAAGATATCAGAAGGCTACATCTATGTCATTGCCATACTTAAATGTTAAAACAGACCAAATTATGTACTATACAGTTTAAAGGCCGTGTAGTGACTGCAGAGATCTTTGAGTAACAGTGATAACCTGTGTGTAGAGTCAGACATTAGGATGTTTTTTTAAACTTTTCCCAAATTGAGATGTCACGTTGTGTGTTTGATCATGCTGCTGTCCTATTTGTGTAACCTTGCTCTGTGTTATTTTGCTTGACAGTGCTCAGGGTAAACTGGGGTAAAATCAATACCACTTTTAGATATTTTTTGTATTGAAGCAGCAGATAGGCAAAATTTCACAGGTGATTCATACTTGCTTTTATCACTGTAACAACAAGAACAACAAAATTTGTTGTGATTTAGCAGTTCTATAAAGGACATTGTCCCGTTGTTATTAATTAATAGTGCAGAAAACTCTGGAATTCCCTAGGCATTTAAATGACCAATTAAATAAAATGGAGTTGCAAGTCTCAACACTGTATTTTTTTAGTTATGGTTCAAAATGAAAAGTTCTCTCATCATTATCATGTTGCTTTGCTCTGTGTAGTGCTGTGTTGTAACTTTGCTGCCCCAGATTTCACCAGCATCTTCAGGGCAGCTGGAAATCCCAGGCTGGCATTTTAGGGAGTACTGTTGAATGTTTAGCATTCCAGGCGGCAGGGGATTGGGTTTGGGTCGGATCAGAATCTCGAAAGTCTCCACGCACTTACAAGCAGCGAGATGCATATGATCAGGCCCAGGCATGGATTGTTTTGCTGATGTGGCTTGTTTTAACATCAGTGAATTCATGCTTTAAAGAAGGTGCCAATGGAAATCGTAAAGGGAAAAGAGAGCAAGTTCTCTGCAGAGCTTAAGCGAGTGGGCAGGTGAAAGTAACATCATTTTCACAACTAGAAACTAGTATTAAAAATACAATTTTTGAGAAACACAAGCTTTGCCAGTTGTCATTTCGTGTTTGAGTAGCAAAACAGATCACTCTTTGGAAAATACATCCAGTATATATATCCATTCCTCATCCCCCACCCCTTCTTGCGTCACGGATAAAGCAAACACAAACTGTTTGCACAGCAGTCAATACAAATATTGGTTGCATGGAGTATGATATGACTAGCAACCGTCAGAAGGAGCTCATGGAGCATCCAGAGGCTCCTACTGTCAAAACACATGTGGGCTCAGGCTGATGTGTTTGAAGACTCTCCTCACATCTGTGACATCTGGGCCTCCTAATTACTTGTCTTATACTGGCAATCCTCGGCAAACTGTTCAGCTGGACTTGATGTAGCCTGCTGTGTGGTGAAAAGGCAGTTACTTTGCTGATGCTAACAACTTAGCTGATGCTAAGCTTATACCCATGTAAATACACAGTACTTGGTTATTTTATGTAAAACTGTTTGATTGAAATGAAGACTCTGTCCTTACTGTGTGCTCATAAAGGGGATAACGAACATTTCGTGACAGTTAAATGCATCGTCCAATAAGACCTGGTGAGGATTTCAGATAATCCAAAAAGCTAAGAGCGGATTCAGCTGTTACATTAGCAGGCTCTTGATATGGTAAACAGCTCATAGTTTGGAATATACAAGTTGTCTAAGCTTTATCTTCTGGGTAGCCACGCACCTTCAGAAATATCTAAGGCAGGTGCTGGACCAAACAATAGAAGTAGAACTCAAAAGAAAAGTTTGCACACCATAGCTCCCATTTATGTTCATTTATTGGCACATCCACAAAAGTGTCATTTCGAGCACAATGCTCTTTTTCAGACTAACAGACATACAAAAGATGCCATATGTTAAACATGCCCACCAGGGTCAGGTGGTGGTCACATGTTGTAGTTTGCTTAGTGCCTTCGTAGAGGCTCCATAATCATGTTGATAGGTGGAATCACTAAATAAAGAGTCTTTGGGCAGAATGTGGGAGTAGTCCTCCTTGGTGAAATTAAATGTCTCAGAATGTTCAGATGTCATGTTCAGGTAGAGGCTTACGTGGATGTTGCAGGTAGTCCTTAGTGATGGGAGTCAAGCATCGGAGTGCTTGACAAATTTAACAATCGAGGGTCATCCTACTTAGAATATAGAGGCGCATCTCTTTATTCATTTAGATCTAGCCAATTGAGAGTATGATAGCCATATGACCTGACGTT
The DNA here is from genome assembly GCA_029783665.1 of Naso thynnoides. Lineage (NCBI taxonomy): Eukaryota > Metazoa > Chordata > Actinopteri > Acanthuriformes > Acanthuridae > Naso > Naso thynnoides. The sequence goes on along the minus strand of JAQLOL010000026.1, from coordinate 15,299,167 downwards.
ATTCTTTTGTGCTATTTATGGAGCTCTTTTATATTATATATTGTGTGTGGATATATTGTATGTAAGTGTATGCATATATCTGTAAATACTGTGTGTATGTTCTGTGATGATAACTGAGAAGAGATTACTGGTGATATTAATATTTTTTGTCAATATTTCTTTTGTCCTGCGATGAAATGCAACCACCACACGATCCTGCTGGGCACGTTTGAAATAAGGCATCTTTTATGTCTGTTAGCTTGAAGAAGAGCATTGGGCTTGAAACATCACTTTTGTGGATGTGCCAAAAAAATGAACGCAAAAAAGAGCTGCAGTGTGCGGACTTTTCCTTTGAGTTCCAGCCCCACAGTGTTAACATGTTAAAGACAGAGGCTCATTTGAACTTATTCTTTGGTGATGGTAAAAAATGAAGACGCAACTTAGCTTGCTAGCAAACCTCTGTATCAAACACATTTGTCTTTTTATAGCTACTCTTTTTTTTACAGTTTGGCTGGTATGCACTCTGATTGTCAAGACAGTTTTGTAGATCACATACTTAGGTTGCAACATAGGCATTTCTCAATTTCCACAAAAGAGTTGGATTGTATCTTTTAGTGTCAGTGTTTTTAGTTACACTTTATATGAAGATTGTTTATGGAGTATTTTAATTCAGTTTAACAACATGCCAGTTGTTGATAATATTGTTGTCATAATTTTTTGTTAAATGTATTTGTACATACATTTTAAAGGTACTGTAAGTGATTTACACTTTGTTAAAATAAGTGTCAAATAGCTCCACATTCTGACAACCAACACTAATAATAGAATTTGGTCAGTAATGTGGGTCTCAAAGTCTCTCCATTCTGCAGTAAATCG
>JAQLOL010000026.1:15280041-15298212 GCA_029783665.1 Naso thynnoides | reverse complement strand
TAAACTGAAAATGCATTTCTAGAATCCTCTCTCCTGATTGGACGAGAGTGGGAGCAGGATACCAGAAAATGTCTTTTTTGTGTACGGCAGAACGGAGGACCCATGTTACTGACAAAACACTCAATTTAAATGATGTCTGTCTGAGTGTAGAGCTATTTAGCACTTATTGAAAAAATGATGGGAAAAAAGATTAAACACAACTTACAGCACCTTTAAATAATACTGAAACATTTTCAGAGTGTTTTCTAAATTTTGTTCTGAATGTTTTCAGAATGTTCAACAAAGATTTATAAAATGGTTAACTGGTTATGGTTAGGGTCAGGTGAAACAGTAACATTGTTGAATGTTCACTGATATGTTGTTAAAATGTTGCAAATAGTCTGTAAACAGTCTGTGGGCAGACCATCCAAATAAAGTGTTACCATGTTTTTTCTAACTCGAAATGAACATCTACGTCAAATAAAAACACATTGTCCTGCCCTCACACCTGCTAAGGACATTTAATGCGGCCTTGAGGAAATAGGGTGCAGTACCAAGTTTAAGTATGTACCTTAGCCTTTCCGTTTATGATACAAAAACATGTATGGCTATTGTTATTTTAACTGAGAGCACCCAAGACAATTTCTAAAACAACATGTTGCATTGTTCAGTTAATGGAATATTTCCGATTGTGTCTGAGGAAAATGGTGTTAGCCAAGGATGGTGTCCTCAGACGGCATTTGGACAGCAATGTGTTTTTGATTGTCTTGGCACACTGACTTTGGAAGGGAACAATGCCTATGATGTTAAAATGTGGATTTCTTTTGACTTTAAATGGCTGATGCTGTCATATTCTCAAGAAATATTGCTCTATTTCTTTTCTAAGCTACTGCTGGGGCATCTATCTAAGCAAATAGTTTTGATATTTATTGTCAGATCTGGAGATACTATATGTTCCTTAGATTTCTGCTGTCACCTTGTATACTGCATCATTTGTTGGTACCAGGTGAATCAATGCATTGAAAGCGTTTGAAAAAATCAGCAGCAATCCGTCTTTACAGAACAAATGACTTTGTTACTCAGTATAATCAACAAAGCATGCTGTAAAAGTACTTCCAGTGTAGATACTCAGTCTAGATTTAACCCCCTATGGATATTAAGCCTGGAAATCAAAGCTACAAGTTAGTTTGTACTTCATCCTCATAGTTTTATCTGAAACCCAGTGTCTTGGAGTAAAGAAAAAAACCAACCATACAAAAAAAAAAATCAACAAAATGGTTTTACTGTCATAATGCATTAACTGCTGCATTGTAGCTGCTAGTAAGGTTTTAGTGACTTAATCTTTTGCTCCATATTGTAACCTCAGCGTTAAGGTAATCATTTCATCACAACAATGTAAATGCCTGTGATAATATCAGTGTTGTTTTTACAGACGTGAGAGGACATAAATGGCATGAATGACTCAGTGTCAGTACACTCACAGCAATGGAAAAGGTGGCCTGTGTGCCATGCAGGGAGATAATTGAACTAATGTAGGACCAGTTTCAGCTTTGTGCTCACACATGACATTGATCAGTCACAGCAGACACATACTCAAGCATGTATATAAATACAGCATATCACTTTAGTGTCTTTGGTTTTGTTTTATTCTGTCATTAGACATCTTGAAAAGATATTTGTACTTCACAACACAACGGGTATCTAAAAAACAGTAACCCTGTATGCATGCCTAATGCAAACTAATCCATGTGCTCTCTGGTTTGCCTCTTGGTACATGAAATGAATCTGTTACTAACAGCATATCCCATCTGCAAGAATTTTGTTCCTCCAGTGAGAAGCCAGGTCTTACGGAGTTTCCCACTCTCTCTGGTCGACTGCGTCCCTCCCAAAAAGAGAGGAAAGCTTGTTAAACTCAGTCAGTGGACACACACATGCACACACTGACAGACCCACACACATCTTTTCATTTTGCTTCAGTCTTCCTCGCTGTGTTCTTTTTCTTTTGTTCGCAAGTGTTCAGACCTAATCGTTTTTAATGACTACACTCCATTCAATCCATTCAGAGACCTTCGCTTGTGCCAGGGCAGGGGGACATGGGGGTTTGGAGTTTAGGTTGGCAAGAAAAGAAAGGAGTGAGTGAAGGAAGGAGACGTGAGCTTCTGTTGCTTGGTTAGTCTCTGAATAGTGGTAGACCTTGTATGTTGTAGACAGTGTGCTTTTGTTTTGCAGTAACATAGAGGATACAGTAGGGAATGCAGTCAATATTCTGTCTGTTGGTTCTGTCAAGAAAGCCTTTGGATGCAGGCTTAAGTGAGGTAATTGCGTCATTTACCGTAACAACCATGAGTGTAGTCTTGCTTGTTCTACTGGTTATTTTATTGCCTCACGGCTGAATTGGTGTTGCCTCCAGTTATACAGTTTTTTTCCCCCCTGAACTATTTTCTACTGGGAGCTGAGTAAAGCATTGAGGGTGTGCATAGTGAAAGCAATACGTTCTGGAAGATTAACCCTTGCGCGTATACTGTCTTCTGGTCTTCTATAGGTTTCTCAACACTCCTCTGTACAGTCTCATTGTGGTCATGTCTCCTTATTGTAACACTGTATAACCACATGAGGAATACTTGAAGGAGGGGAGCTGACAGTCTTACTTAAAATAAGTATTCCTGGATTTTTTCAGTTACTGTGTCTCCATTGAAAGTATTAAGTAGTGTCACTTACAATGTCAAAGTAATGTTTCCAGTACTCTGATATGTATTTTTTTTTTAAAATTTCCATAGATAAAAGTTTTTAGAAAAGTTTTTGTCTGTATTCTAAACAGTTTTATGTTTTGTTTTACAAACAGAACTAAATAATAACTAAAGTGAAGTTACACTCCAAGTGAAGAACCACATAGAGGCATGAAAAACATGAAAAACAACATATGGCAAAAACTACTGAGGAAAAACATTTTTCAGAGTTCAGAAAACCAAACTGTAAAACTTTTTACCACTCTGTGGTATTCTGAGGATGAACCAATAAGAGAGTATCTAAGATGCTGCAGTAACAGGAACATCAGCAAGAAAGGAATCTGAGAAGCTGGAGAAAGACCAGTAAAGGCAATAGTAATCCCAATAATAGAAACAGGCAAAGCTTGGGACATACATTTCTAAGATTCCAGGCACCAGAACTCTGCAATCCAAACCAAAACCCGACCTGATTCTGTCAGGAGTCTTGAGCTGAGCACTTTCTTGGTTGGTTAACTTTTAGGGCATTGCACAGGTCATTACATTTCTGATTTATTTCTGACAGAGTGCTGCGTGTCTTAGCACACACGCTCGAAGCTGCAGGCTTTTCTTGCAGAACACTTCTAAGGATCTTACCACTGCATTGGGACCAAATATAGGTTATGTTGGTAGGTTTGAATTGTTAAATAGTTTTTATTTCATTGAACTTTAACTTTAAAGTTGAGGTAGACAGTTTTATCTTTAGTGTCACTATGCAAAAATTCCATAATAACCTTTCAATGCATTCTAACAGAGAGCTACAACAAATGAAATAAAACTCAACCTGGAGTAAAAGCAGGGAGGGGAGGGTGCAGCAGTTTCTTCTTTATTTAGTTTCAGTTAAACACAGTTTTTTTTAACAGTTTATTTTTGTTTTTTGTGTGTGTCAGTTTTAGGTTACAAAAATAACCCTGATTCCAAAGCCACTGTTGGGGGTCATAACTATCTCTCTCTTAGTGTCCACCTTAAGCCAGACCGCACCTCTCTTTGTGTGTAGATGTTCCATTAATGCCAACTGGAGAGATGGTTTGCCAAAATCCGCATGACAAAGCAGTTTAATATTTTGCATTTTGGTGACGTTAAGCTCTTTATTTTCATACTTGAAAGTCACATGGTCACCCCTCAGGGTAAATATGATGCAGGAGTGAAACAGATTGAATACGTAGCTGTTTTTTCAATGTTGTTGCTGGAACAGTCGCGGAAGTGTTGAGACTTTTGACCGCCCTTTTTTTTTTTTTTTCTTTTTCCCTCTACTGTAATAGCCTACCTGCCAGTATCAGTTGGCTGATGGGCAAAGATGGCAAATAGCTGGTGAACAAAGTGAAACAATTAGCAGCTAAGCAGCCAGATGTTAGTCTTAAGATATGATACCAAAACATTTTGAGAGAGGTGCATGTTGAGGTTTTTAGGTACTGTAAAGCAATCTGCCAAGCACCAACTTTGAAGCATGTTGAGTCCGTTTGGAGACTGGTTGTTAGCTCACTAGTTCAGTGGTGCAATTCTAATGCTAAGGTGCTTATAGGAAGCCAAAACAACATTCCTTGGCTTTATGTTGAAATGGGCCGAGGGTTATTAGGCCATCGGTTCCCAAACTGAGGTGCAGATCCTGCTAGTGGAGCATGGAACCCTGCAAGGGTTGTAGATGATATCGAAAATAAACTAGTATTTGCTGCTACTGCTATGCTGACCTTTATTTAAATAAAATCCAATTTTTGATTTAGCATAAGTGTTTCTGTTAATGACTCATTAAGAACATTTTCCAATGGGGTGACACATCCTCATCTTTTTTTGACTTTTGAAGAAGGACATGCAAAGCAGGACACACAATTGCATCTGATCTACTTACCTATTCCTCCTATTGATATCCACTCTTTTATATACTGTATGCTTCTAGATGAAACTTTTAACATTTATCGAGGAAATCTCAAGAATGTTTGGAGTTCATGAGGTACATGTTAAATCAGAGCATACTCCCCTCTCTTGTTCCATTTGGATAAATAAACTATAGGAAGGCTTGGGTGCAGTCCCACCCTTCAACTATACAAAATTGAACTTTGTAGTGTACACTGTTTACCGGCAGGTGTATACATGCAGGGTTTTCTCTGCCTATCTATCTCAAAGGCGAGCAACCTTTGTCTTATTGGTTGTAACCTTTGTTAAATAAAAAAAGTCTGACGAAAATGCAAAGGGCTTTTTAAAAAAAGAAAAAGAAAGAAAGAAAAAACCCCAAAACTGCTGTGCTTGCTTTGATGCTTGCACAATAGTGCTGCTTTGATGCGCTTATACCAAGCATGCACGTTATGTGCATCACCACAGTGTGCGTAACACATTCACAATTTTTACATTTTTTAGTTGATTTAAAATTGTTCATAAGGCCACAAATGTGTGTTGAATTAAAAAAAAACACCTTAATACAGGTCAGTAGTTCTCAGTGAACTGAGTGCCTGTACTTGACTGATCATTTTAGAAAGCAGAAAATTCCTGTGGTGAAGTCACTTTTGAGTCAGATATTCAACCAATACTCACATGCATTTTCTATCTCAGTACCACCCATTTTAGACAAAGGAGGAGGGTTAGCGTACCTGTGAAGCTTCACTTTTCAACACAGTGACTTCACTTGAAGGCCATTAAATCATATTGTTTAAATCACACAAAATCAAACCAATTTAACACACCTATTTTTATTGATAATATAAGATACACCTTTATTGATCCCACGCAGGAGAAATTCAAGCTGACACAGCAGCATAGCAATATAATTTTTTGATGACCTCTATTTAAATAAAATTCAAGTTGCCAATTCGGAAGGATGGAAATCGACGTTACAACAAAAAACAAAACAAAACAAGAGGAGAGTAAAACATGCACAGAAATTATGTACAATCTGCACCTTAGTTTTAAATAAACAACAAAAAAAACCCCATTGATTCCTGTCCTTAATTAACACTGTCATTTTGTCCAAACTAGGGCCTGACAGATATTTTGGGGCTGATGCTGATAATGAAATTAGGGGGCATGGATATTCAGATATTGTATATATCAGAGGATATATTTATGTATCAACTGAATGTGGTTATGAACTACTTGAGACAATGGTATGTAATGGAGGCAGGTTATCCTATATTTCGATAAACTTTACTTCAAACATCAGTGCACTGAACAGTAAAACACTTGATTTATTAGTTATTTAATAGTGCCCCCCTGCTGAACAAAGTATGCAATTACTCAATTTTAAATCACTGATCCAAACATTTTCTGTCTTAAAATAATATCTAACAATATTTAATATCTGCACATGTCTGCATATCGGAGAACCTATACGTCAATACCAGTATAACTACAAAAGGCCAGTATTGGCCGATATATCGGTCGGGCCCCAGTTAAAACCTTTGTTTATCACCTTTTGGTTCCCTCGGTATAAAATTTGAATGACTATTGTCACTTTAATGTGTCTTATTGTCATTTTTTTTCTCGTCAGTGCCCACCAGACTGAAGGTGGGTGTACAAATGCCATGCACAGTCTCTGGCCTTTACCACCTTATCTTGAAAAAAAAAAAGAAAAAAAGATCCAGGGAAACCCTGTACATGTATGGAACAGAAAGTTTAGGTCAACTTCTAGTGTGTTTGTATTGTTGTTAAGAGCTCATTTGAGGTAAGCTAGTCCATCCTCCCACTTATCATTCTCTCAGGCCACAACCTCATTGAGCTGTTGAATCATTGTGACCCAAAATCCAGACTCCACGGTAGACATTAAAGCTACCTTTGCTCCCCAGGAGACTCGACCCAGACGTGTGTTTGTTTGCATTTCAGGGTGCGCAGTGTCTCTGTCGGATCACTCTGGCTCATTATATTTTAACACTGAATGGATATTTCACCACAGGCCAGAACTATCCACTTTGATCCACTTTTTGATCTGCTTAATCACCATGAGAAATCTTATAGAGGGCTTCTCTTGTACATGATGCGAGTGAGGACACAATAAAGAGTGAGATAAATTTATATTAATAGCAAACTACATCAGGTGATGTAAGGTCACACACACACACAGTTTCCCAAGGACTGCACACAAAGGTCTTTAAGTGTCTGCCCTTGTGCTCAAACATTTACATGTGTGAACACAAGATTCACACATGTTTCCTGTGGTTGTGACCCAGATAAGATCAAAGGTGGCACATGTGCTAAACATGACGACTTGCATTCCAGCGCAGGAAATCGTACATAAAGGCCTTGTAGTTGCTCAGTGATGCCTTTTTAATTCTGACACTATTATTTCTTTTGGCACAAATTGACATATTTTAAAGTTATAAAGCAAGCACTGATCTGTTTCTCTGTTTCTTCCTCTATCTCCTACAACAATTTTTATTTCCTGTTTTCAGTTTCAAGTGGGCGGTATGTACACTACATTTGTTTAAATGTATAACAGTATGTAATAACAAGGCTGCTTTGAGGCAAATTCTCCAGCTGCATATAATGTGGCTTTCAAGAACTGTGGAAACTATTTAAAGGCTACACATGACAAAATCAGTTGCTGTATTGCTTCCATAAAGGAAATGGATTCCATTTCTCGTCATTGTTCATATGTCAGTTGAATTGCACAGTAGTGTGTCCTGTACATTTATTCTGTAATGAATCACACCACACAGTGAATTTAATTTTATATGAAATCTGGTCCTTGCTTGGTGTACAAACAGGCATGTGATTGACTTTTATTTAGTTTGCATGCATGCATACAGCATTTCCATGTTTCTGATGATAAACTCTCTCTCCTCTCCACTTCTTCTCCAGCCTGGGTTGGGGCCCTGGCCATGGGCATGATCTTCCTCTGTTCACCTGTGGTCAGTATGTTCACAGACCACTTCGGCTGCAGGAAGACGGCTGTCGGCGGGGCAGCGCTGGCTTTTATAGGACTGCTCACTACATCCTTTGCAGAGTAAGCTACAGTACATTTATTAAGACATCACTCGATTTATTGCTGTATTGTGTGTCTGTTGTATTACCATTACAATAAATCACGGACATAAACATTTGTCTTCTGCTGTCTGCTTTTACCTTCTGGACCAAAAAGTAACTTGTCTGCTGCACATCACTAAAGATTTTTAACCCATTTCTCGTGATCTAACTCTTATTTCCCAACCTAGGAGCAGGAAATTACTTATGTTTAAATTTAGCTGAAAATTTCATTTTTAAATCTTGTTTACATTATGTAGATTAAGCAAAGACAGTGTCACAACTTGGGAAAAAAATCTCTTTTTCAGATTGTTAAAAGAGATCGTACATTACTCTTCTGTGGTAACGAAGTGACCTTTTTCAGTAATATATCAAGAGTAAATTTATGGCGTATTTGGAAAACATTAGCAATGTTTGCCTTGTCTTGTACAATTTTTTGACACAGCAGCTGAATTTACCTCATGTTAACATAGACGAGGTACAATAATGAAAATATAACTACTACTAAATACTTCTAACATAGAAAGTTGTGAATAAGTCCAAACTTTAGATGTTAATAATCTGCAAAAATCTATTACAGACATCTAGACTTACCTGTTATTTCATGTTTTATCTCATGGAAGTTGTTATACAGAAGTTGCAGTACAAAGTAGGAAATAAAATATAGTAAATACAAATAGTGCAATTGTAAAATACCAGTAAGATATCTATAAGCATATATGCAGCATCCAAAAAATCCAGATTATACACAATGCCAGAAATATAATCATTTCCCTGTGTTTAGCTATACCCATACATACTTTTACTGTATGAGTCTGTTAACCTTTTATAACTTGTTTTTATAATTCATGTATAATTCATTATTCATGAATTGGTAAAGCAAAACAAATTGTTAAAAAGTAATAAAAGACTATTTTTTTCTTCCCCTTTTCTGTTGCAGCTCCCTTGGCCTTCGCTATTTCACGTATGGCATTCTGTTCGGCTGTGGCTCCTCTTTCGCCTTCCAGCCTTCATTGGTCATCCTCGGCCACTACTTCCGCCAGCGCCTGGGCCTGGCCAATGGTGTGGTGACGGCTGGTGCCAGCCTCTTCTCCATGGTCATCCCGATTTTCCTTCAAAAGGTTGTGGAGCCTCTGGGCCTGAGCAGGACCTTCCAGATTCTCAGCCTCTTCATGCTGGTCCAGGCCCTGCTGGCGCTGACGTTCAAACCTTTACTGCCTGCTGGAGGAGGCATGGGACCCCCAGGCATGGGCCCTGGCCCTGCAAATCCCCAAACCCAGCCAGGGGCCACTGCTCAGGGAGGGAACAGGTGGAGCAGGATCCTTTATGGGGTCAGGAAGTACTTCAACCTGCGTGTTTTCCACATTGTGACATACCGGGTGTGGGCGTTTGGAGTAGCCACAGCTGTACTGGGCTACTTTGTGCCGTATATCCATCTGGTAAGAATGACAAACGGTAGGCTTGTTGTTAGATTGTAATTCCATGTCGTTTGATTTCTCCTGCCTTAAATTGTCAAAATCTCAACTCAAGATTGTACAAATATTTAGAAAAGAAGTCTCAGTTTCTTGCATACTACCAGTGTAAAATCAGCAAGCTGTGTTACATTTTGTTAAGATTTGATAGATGTAAATGGAAGGCTAAATTTAGATCAGCTTTGTATACTTTGCAATTCTCCTTTCATCTCAATGTGCTAAAATAACCAGATATGGAGTACGTATCATGATGTTTTGGGGTATTTTTGGGATGTGGCTGTAGAAATGTGGGAATCTGACCTCTTTGCTAATATATAGTGGTCTTACAAACAACTTTAGCTGTGTAATCAAAGGCCTACAATGACCTGTAGCACATGGCCATACGTGCATGGAGCAAGTACTTGGAGGACATGTGCGACTACACTTTTGCAAGTAAAACGTTTGATTATCTGGGTACAAAGTAAGGCAAAAGGTGCATAAGGGTTTTAAATTGTTTCTCATTCAATCGCAGGTGTGTGTCATCTTCCATTCCTTTAAAAGCCAGGTGTGCCTGCATTGTTATTTGTGTAGTGGATTCTGCAAATATGGAGACATAAACAGTTTTCTGCTGTGGAAACAGATCTGCCTCATGTGCTAACTGAAAGTGCTTGCTGCCCTGTGGGCTGCTTTTTGATAAACAGTTCCACTGTATAAACCTGGAATCTGCTGACTTGCGTAGACGTGTAGCAGAACATGGTCACATCCTTATCAAATCTACGGCTGCAGTGCCACATGCTGTGCGTACATCACTCTCTTAATTTATTAAAGAAGAACCTACTGTTTCATCTGCTGTATGATGCTGCAGGTGTTTAATTAACTTAGAGCAAAGAGTCTGACACACAGCCAGCTGTGGAAGACAAACAGCGGATAGATTCAGTGAAATTTGAACAACATTAATGTAAGATTCAGACATTAACATACCACTTGTCAGAACTGCTTGTCTCACATTAACATTTGTGCTTTGATGAACATTTCAATAGATTATGTTTCTGATGCCACACTGTAGAAAATTAAAAGAGGCAAAACACTTGCAAGCTGGTTTGTGATGTTGGACCTCAGCTGACTAAAGCCAGGCAAATGGAGGCTTTTGTGCTCCTGTAGTTTTCATTATGCATCAGTCTTGGAGCCGATAGGTGAAGAAAGTCACTGCAGAGAAGTCATTTTGAAAATAACTTCGCTGACCTTAAAATGGCCTGTACAGTGTGTCTTGTTATGCTCAGCCCTGTATTCTCCCCTTTCCTCTGATGATTCATATTGCTGAACTTCATGTTCATGTGCTGCTCTGTTGCTTTAAAATACTAGTTCTGGGGGCCAAACTATGCAGGGTTCGGCTCAAAACATTCATGGCTGAAGCAGCAGTGACCCACAGCATGCTTTGCACCTTAATTTGTGTCTCAGCCCCCTGCTTGAGTTTAACCAGCCAGCCACTGTCAATCAAACACAGACACACATCTCCACTGGCTGAAATGCAAAGTAGTATCTTAATACGTTCCTAAAAAAAAAAGAAAATAATGTGTAAAATAATACATTAATTTGCCGGCAAAAAGAAATGACTAAATGTGATTTATGTTGGATACCATGATCATAAAGGAAGCTAATTCATTCCCATGTTGAAGTACAGTCATTTCGCTTCCCCATGATGAATACAATCAAAAATTCAGATTCTGTTAAGTCTGCGCATGACCTGCAGCCGATTTTGGTGTGAGATAGGAAGATAGTGAAAGATGAGGATGAAGAGTAAAGCTCCAGAGTGGAGTTGTGAAGTTGATCTCCCTCCATCCAGATGTCGGATGTTCCAGCTCCGGCCTCCCTCTGTCAGGCCTGTTGTTTCAGGCCAGGGCCCAGATGTAAACACAGCCCCGGCCTTTGTATTGGCTCAACCACCTCAGGAAACCTCTCCTGTATGGCCTCTCTGTATCCCTAAACATGCCTATCCTATGGCTATTGATGAATTTAGAGGCCTTCAAAGCAGAGCAAATATTTCACAACTTGTTCAGGAAAGGCTTCAGAGGGTGGTTTAATGTTTTGGATCTGATTTGGGGGGTCAGGGCTGAGGGGAGTGGGTGGGTCTGACCTATATGCGTTGGGTCTTCCTGTCCTGCTGTTCCCGAGGTCTGTGGATGAAGACATTTTGTTATTGCAAGATCTTAACTTTGGGGTTACAGGCAGGCAATTTCTCCACTCCACATTTTTTATTTTTTCTGCTGAGTTCATTGACTTCTTGGGCGTGGAACTCAAAAACTGTGTGTTATCTTCTTAAGCTCATTCATTATTAGAATTTTCTTTTGAGTTTCTTATGCAATGCAATAACATGTAACCACCAGACATGAAGCCAAAGCTCACACAGAACTGTATCTGTTTTTACATCCTTGTCTCAGATCAACTTTGTGAAAGAGCAGTTCAAGGGCACCCAGAAAGACTGGGTGCTCCTGTTTTGCATAGGAGCTTCATCTGGGGTGGGACGCCTCGCTTTTGGCAAGATTGGTGACCACATTCCTGGTCTTAAGAAGATCTACATGCAGGTGAGAAAATAATGAAGGCATGAAATGTGGGCACTTTTCAATGTTTTACAAGTTTCTGTGAAAACCCATGCAGTTCGAAGTGGTTTGAAAACCTGGAGCATTCAGCTGATTTTGAAACTTGTGCTAGATCTCCCAGTAAGAAGATTTTAATGATTAATTTATAACACTTTCAGTCAGTAAACAGCAAATGTCTTTCTCTTTCTTTTCTAATTTTTAACTATTTCTAAAAGCTTGGTAAACACACTATACATTCCTGTGTAATTTCACTTCCATTAAAGCTTGTAATATAACAATGTACAAACGTTTCAAAGTGAAAATCTTAAAAAAAAACAACCCGAAATAGAAAACTTGACGTCAACTTTTAACTGTTGTGCCCTTTTTTTAAATGCTCCGTACTCACATGAAGTATACATATAATCACACTGAACCAAGCTCTGCTTTATATATTTCTATTAAAAGTGTTATACAGGGTGACTAGTTTGAACATAAGGTATTTTTACTTGCAGTCTGAGTAATTCCATATCTTTAATTGTACACTCTTTAAGTAACAATAAAAATAAGTGTACATGTTGTCATGAGAATTACCTGCCTGGATAACAGAGGGGATGATTCAGTCCTGAAACTATGGTCAGGATAAAAAAAACACTGCTCCCAGCAGTTTGACAGGTGAATGCAAACAGGATTAATCATTTCTAGCTGGTGTATGTGTTCTTCCTGCTGAATGCAAACACATATATTATCCACTGGCTGACTTTCCAGAACCCCCACACTCATTCTGCATTGTAAGTACGTTGTTCAGCAAAGGGATCCTGAGTCATAGACAGAATAACAATTTGAAAACTATGAAATTGTGAGACATGCTCCCTGGAAATGTGCAAATCGGTGTGATCTTGGCCAAGAGCATGATACAAGATGTTTTTTGACACAATGGACATTTTGTGTTTTGCAGAGATAATGTTTTCTATTGAAAAGGGGAAGATGTTTACAGCATGTTGCACAATAATTTCTCTCCCACCATCATTATGGAATAACACACTGGCCAAGAGGGTGTCTTCTTCAGATGGAAGGGCTGGTTCTTTCTATTACTGAAGAGTTGAACACACTGTATTTCTAAGAGATGCTTTCATCTACGATATGGTAATCTTGTCGTTTCGGGTTTTAACGGCTTTTAGTTTATTACTGAGGCACAAAACCCTCCTTCACATTTCATGAACTTTGAGTTTGGTATAATGCAACAGTATTAGCTGACTGAACAATCAGACAGACAGCTTTCAGCAACAGTTAATGAAAACACAAAGCACATTATTCCTTGCTTAGCATATAGAGTAGACAATGTGATTAAGAGGTATAAAGTCTTTAAAATCCCACAAGCTTAGTTATTCTCGCAACCCTAATTTCATGTTAATTACATTGGCGGTACAGTTGTCAACTGCCAATTCAAGCTGTCATAGTGTTTTGGCTAACCATGCTAATGGGGAACAAAAGCAGCAAATTTTATTACTTTTTTGTTTCAAACGCTTTTGTGGGAAAATAGCAGCCTCGTTGATTTAAAAAAATCAACCAACACATTTATATTTTGTAATATTGAAGTCAGTTCTGTAAAAAAATTAAAAATAAAAACAAAAATACTGTAGCAGTTTTCAGCCCTTTGGCTTGTTTCAGATCTCTCTCTGTGCCACTAGCTGTTCCCAGGCAAATCAGTACATTTTTATCACGTTTTTAAACATGTAGGTTCGGACTTCCGAAGAACCTCTTCTGTGCTGCTCTGTTTGGAGGGAATGCACTACAGCTACCACTGAAGTACATCTTACTTGGATACAGGCTAAAGAAGACCAGGCTGTTGCTGGAATTTTGTCAGTCAAATGACCAACTGACCAGAATGCTGGTACAAATAATCAGACATGAAGACCATGAAAGACAAGAAGGTTGTGTGGACAATGCCATCTTTTGATCAAAGCTCCAAGAATTCACTGGAAACAATAAGAAAGATGTGGTCTGAGCTTGGAAAAGCCCCAGAGGCTTTGGTCAAAAGCAGCTGCGAAAGAATGAAAGAGGTTGGCCGTCATGGGAAGTGAAGTATGAAGGGAGGCAAGTTCTGGCTCAAGTCAGTTAGCCAACATTAGCGAGGCAAGACTTTTTTTTTTTTTTAGTTTAGTTCCCTCAAGAGCTTTTTAATCAGAGTCATCAATGGCACCCCTCTTAGCCTATCCAATCTGTCCCAATGGTTGAGCAAAGGAGAGAACTGTGGCCTGTGCAAAATGACTGAGATAATGCTCCCCTACATCCTATTTGGCTGCAAGACAGGGGTTTGTTGTTATATGTGGTTGCATTACCACATGCTAAAAAAGCTGTCAGAACTCACAAACATCATAAGAGTCCTGGCAAATGTGAACTCAGTATCACTAGAAGCAACTTGTCCAGTTTGTAACTGCTGGACCACTGATGAAGAACCATCCCACCGGACACCACATCAATTTTGACCACAAACAATAACTTGCCAGTGAGGGTAGACCTTGACATGCAGCTACGTTTCCCACTGACGTCACCACCAACACATGGAGACCTGACATTGTCCTGTAGTTGGCAACAAAGAAGTGTGTCCTGTTAGTCGAACTGACAGATTCATGGGAAGTTGGCCCATCCCGTGGAAGTTATCTGCTGCAGCAATGTTAGACTCTCAACCGAGCGCTTCCTGAGAGACATCAGCTTTCCATCAACGTTATTTCAAAAAGTTTTTAAAGATCTCTCCAGAGAAGAAAGGAAGGTTTTGGCTTTGGTTGTGAAAAATGGACAAGAGCTGGGGGAACTGAGAAGCCACAAACAATAATGGAACCACCTGTCTATATGAATCCAGCTGCAGGGTGTAGCAAGGAAACATCCCTGACCTCTGCGCCGCCAGATGTTCTAGAATAAAGGGGCGAAACATGAATGAGAGATGACTCCCAGCTGATAGCCCTGCTGCTACTCTGGCACTGGCAGAGATTGGATGGGCAGAAATGCCCTGCAGGTTTCAACATCAACCTGCTTCCAAACTATTTCTGTTCTCAGTCTTAACACTAGCTTGAGGGTGCACTGGTATTTAACAAGTAACAGAATGTTCAAATTAAAAAAAGACTTAAAAGCCGTGTCTCCATGTACAAGAAAGGAAAACAAGGATAGAAAATGAGACAACTAAAAAAAGCTGCAAATTCTTGCCTCACTGAACTGCCTCTGTTAGTTGTAAAGAATTAAACTTTGGAAACAGGCAGGTACCTACTGCAGCTGCGGCCCTTGAAAAAGCAGCCTCGGCCTTCAGAAGCATAGATAGCAGAGAGATTTAAAGCTTGTTAATGTGTTCATGCTGTCTTGTTTCAGGTGGTGTCCTTCATAGCTATGGGCCTGATGTCCATCATGATTCCTCAGTGCACTGTGTTTGAAGCGCTGGTGGTTGTGTGCGTGTTCCTGGGGGTGTGTGACGGCTGCTTCCTCACCATGATGGCTCCCATAGCGTTCGAGCTTGTTGGGCCCATGCAAGCCTCGCAGGCCATAGGCTACCTTCTAGGCCTCATGGCTCTTCCCATGACAGCAGGTCCACCCATAGCTGGTGAGAAGCACAGTCTTTCTTTTTTGTCCTTGTTTTTACAACTTTGCACTGATTTATTCTGTATAATTCAGAAGGAGGTTGCAGTGATCTGGCTCCTTGCGCTGCCTTAAGGATGTTGGCAGTAAGTGCAATGATTGATGGATATTAGCCAAGTAAGGATGAAAGAAATGGAGGTAGCAAATGCAGAGCAAAACAAAAGCCTGCAGGATGGATTGTGCAGCAGATTGTGATTAGAAAGTTGGGCTAGTGGTCAAGTGCAGGCTGTCTGAAGTGATTTGTCTGTGGGGAAAAAAAAGCACATGCAGGCAGCGCTCAACTCCCTTTTTTCCTCCTTTCCCTCCACCCTTGCTCTTCTTCCATTCTTCATTCCAGCTCTCCGACAACAGGAGTACACAGAAAAGCACTGAGGGCAGAACATCAATTTGATGATTCTGGCCTCCCTACGCTTCCTCTTGCCAATCTTTTTCAGATGTCAGACATAATTTACCTCGGCAGCTTTTCATACAAACTCTCCAGATTCTGGAGGTTGTTATAAGTGATTTGAGATTTTTGTCTGAAATAAATTTCTCAAGCTGTAAAATTCCCAGACTCATAAAACAAATCAAAATGTGGATTTTTCAGTTTCACAACATTTCTTTGGATTTAGCAAGCTTTGCCCTCGCAGTAATGACCGTGGTGTCATAATAAACTGCAGCTGAGGCCATTTAGTTGTTTAGTTGTTTGAAATTGAATCTGCAATAATTATGAATTCTTAGTCAAAGCAAAGAAATAATTGAAAAATTTCACCTTGGGCTGTGGGAAATGTCCATGGGGTTTTTGCAGTCTTTTTAACACAAAACATTTGATTTTTGACAAACAGGTCTTCAGATAAACTGGTAATGAAAATAATGGTTATCTGCTGTTGTATAGTATTCACCCTTCTGCATAAAATATGTTTTTCTCTTAATTTTTTAAATCAAAAATCTGTGGATGACATTATATATGTATTAATTCTCAAATGGCAAAAATATTCCTCAAATTGGTTGACATACCAAATACATTCTAATATTACTGTATTAATTTTGGTTAGTTGTCATTGTTCGCATTTGGAAATTCCAGTTTGTTTTCCCCTCCAGCTCTTGCTCTTTTTTGGTCTGAAAGGTGTTTTTCTCTCTCAGTGATCCCACCTTCGTCAGATATTACAATGAATAGCATCCTGTGTGTGTGCAGGATGTGTCTTTAAGACACTAAGTAGACACATGATTGCACTGTGTCTGCCTGCACACAAAGATAGACACTGAGAGATAAAATGCTGTATAGTGTGATATGGTTTCAGTTTTCCTCTGGACCAGCCACAGATACAGATGTTTTCTCCTGTGATTAAAAAAAACATGTAAATACTAAAGGGGGAAATAAGATCTTCTGCTGCATATCATCAGCTCAGCTCCTGAAAGTCAGAACGAGACTCTCACTGTGTCAACATGTGTTGTTCAGTACAGTCTGTACAGTTCACGAGCAAGAATGCATACACTGCATGCAACAATGTAAGTGCTCAGCCCCTCTCACTGCTCTCATTTCATGAGCTCAGTGGCAGATCAAACATTCGGTGCAGCACGCTGAACTTGGTAACCTCGCTTTGTTACTGTAGGTACAGTTTGTTTTATTCAGCTCACATGCAAATTAACACTGTGCTGTGTGTGCATGCACACACACTATAGACAGGGTGATATTTTAGTGCTGTATTTAGTGTTTAGTGCTGTATTGTGTCTTCTTATTTATTTTTTCATCATTCATCAGACAAACTGATGTTTTAAAAATTCATCAGTCTTAGAATTTAAAGTTAAAAATTTTAAAGATCCTGTTTTGCTTCTAATATAATTACCTTGAGACTTTTTGAACCAGGATATAGTGTTTTAATGAGCCAAAGCCATTGCAAGCAAAATCAAAGGAAATTTGACCATACTCATTGCTGATGATGTCACAGTGTACACACTTCATCTTATAACTAAAGCAAATGAGGTATTGAAGAAAAAAGAGGTCAGCAAAGACTTGATTCTCAGCTGCTGTTAAGTTGTTTTTTTTTTTTTTTCAGAGGACTTGGTCAACACTTTACTTGTTAAGCTTTGTGTTATAAAGCCTGGAAGCAGGGTAACAGCTGGCATCTCCAAACTTCAAAAACATGCCAAATTTATCATGCACATTATTATGTTTTGTGTGTGGTCCAAACCATTATCAGCCATATTCAGAAAATGAGAAATAAAAATCCCTAGAAAACAACTTCTCCTCACTCCTCGCTACTCTCTGCCAAACTTTGCCTTTTAAAAGGATTTACAGTCTACTTGCTGTGAATAACTTCTCTGAGTCACAATGAATCCGACTTGGTTGCAGACAATCAAAGCAACTATATAAAAATGAGAAGTCATTATTAAATTGAAAATGAACTATTAAAGTAAAAAGTCTAAACATGAACTGTGTCCCCTTGCCTTCACTGCTCAGGTCTCCTACATGATTACTTTGGGAACTACACAGTGGCCTTCTCCTTGGCTGGGGTGCCTCCCATGGTGGGGGGCGTGGTTCTGTTCTTTGTGCCCCTAATACACCGCAGGCTCCAGCGAGGCCAGGCAGCGTCACCGGACGAGACGTCCACAACTGCCCACATGCTGTCCACTGCACCAGCGGAGGAGCCCAAAAGCTGCCCCAATGGAGAAATCCTGCCTGGCTACACTGACGTAGAGACACACATCTGAGTTGCACCTACAAAGGTGACATATATTATTTTACAAGAGATGTCAGACAATTAGTTTTCTTAATTGCAATTAATATCTGAATTTAAATAGTTAATTGCAATTAATTGTTTTAATTGCATGCTTAAAATTCTGTTAATTTGC
>JAQLOL010000026.1:15233013-15251019 GCA_029783665.1 Naso thynnoides | reverse complement strand
GCTTTCTGTGAAGGGTATTAATCTCCAAAAGCTTCTCAGATCACGGATATTTGGTTATTTTCTTCACAGTCGGATATTTTAATTTTAAACCAAGTGAAATTAGGTGTCTCAACCCCATCAGATCTCTGTATAGTTTTTGTTTTCTTAGAAGTCTTGCTGTGAGACCGTTTGCTTCTAACTGGGGGCTCAGCATCTGCACACACAAGATAGTGAAAACGGTTGCGTGTTGTAATTTCTTAAGAAGGAGGAGATAATTTTTTGTTGACATTTCCAATGAAATTTCCACATTATTTTGAATTCTCTCAGTTAAAATCTTTTTTTTTCTTCATAACAGTTTGCTTGTTGATTCTCGTTACTACAGCACTACCCTGACATTTACATCCTTTTTCTCTTGCAAATGGCTTTTCTGATCTCTTGTTTACCCCTGAAATTACTCAAGAGGTCAGCAAAGCATGCATGTGAGCAAGAAGATCCGATTTGGATTTTTCTCTTATGGTGCTACAGTTGGACTTCTATGTCTGTTACTGACTCATCTATGCTAAAACCTGAAGAACAGGATGCCGCTGATTAACGCTGAGTGTGTGATGGGGTGAATGGGGTGAATGGGAGAAAGTCAAGATGTTTAGTACCTTCTGACTGTTTCCAGTAGCTGATCCCCACAGGACTGATACTGTAGGGCTGAGAAGCCAGGTTTTTGAAGTGGACCACCACCCTGTCGCTCGCCTGTGCAACGATCACTGGACCCTGAATACCTACAACCAGAAGACACAATGTTCTCAAAGAAGTCAAGCATAAAATCTTATAAAATTTTAAACCAATTTTGAAGATATATGATGTGAATCAGAAGTAGGGTTGAGTACTGTCAAGAACCTCAACAATTCAATTCAATTTTGGTTCTTTTGGTCAAGATTTGATTTCATATCAATTTGATTAGATATTAAACCAAAATGTTTGGATAATAATCCAGTAATACAGCATGACAGGTATACCAAAAAAATTATCTTCTGACCTACCTTTTGACTTTGTTAAATAATAATGTGTGCATTATTTGTATTGGTTTAAAGGGCAGCACAGGAGTGGTGCCTTATTACAACAGAAAAAAAATATTTAAATATTACCTGAAAACCCATTTTTATTTCTTGGCTTTCAATCCAGCACGAGACTTTACTCTTGTTTTTTGTTGTTTTTATTGTTTCATTGTTTTTTATTGTTTGTTTTATGTTTTTATGATTATTTATGTACAGCACTTTGTTTCAGCTGTGGTTGTTTTTAAAGTGCTCTATAAATGAAGTTGAGTTGAATTCAGTTGAGAAATTATATTGAATTGGGGGGGGACAACTGTGATGCATGGGTGAACCGTTTTTTTTTTTTACTCAGCTCTAATCAGGGCGAAAATTTGACATTTTTAAAAAATTATCTTAAAAAGGTCATAAGAAGGCATCACATTTGTCCACAAAAGACTTTAAATGTAAATCGCTTTCAAAAAACAACTGAAACTTCAAGTTGAAAATACTGATTGAAGGACATTAACCAGTGCTATAAATCTGACGTGACACGAAACCTTTTTATACGTTTGACTGGTTGTCCTACCTGTCCATGCTGGCCTTGGCTTGGGGACAGTGTACGTTAAATCGATGTACTCCCTGTAAACTGCCTTGATGTATTTTTGAGGAATATCTTTGGATCTTCTCCTACAGAAGCAAAATGCAAAATGTCAACAAAACCACAACAATCAAATATTACGAAAGCTGCAAGGAAACAATTTCAACAACCCTTGTACCCATCTTACAATCTAAATTCATGTTTTGGGGGAATGAGAACAAGTTTCTCCAAGTTTTTTTTTTCATTCAACTCTTAAAAAAATATTTTAGTGATCAAATCTATTCCTAAAAACATGTAGTCTGACAACAGACTACATGTGTTTTTAATTGTATTTTTAAGAATTTTAATTACTTAATATGTCAATATGTCACTATTTAATTTGACATCGTTTTAACCAACTTCCAATAAAAAACATGGACTTGCAGCCAACTGGAGGCAAAAAAAAAAAGTTTGTTTGTATTAATCGCATTGTCAGATTTATTTTATTTATCTAACCTTTATTTAACCAGGTTTGTCCCAGTGAGTTTGTTCTTCTTTACAGTGAGACCTTGCAAAGAATAGTAGTAATATAAAGTGGCAGCGGTAAATTATAAGAACGGATGGACTTCACTATAGCTTAAAAAGTGACTCACTGGTTTAAATCTGCGTTCAGTCTAGACTGCTGCATACAGGAGGCACAGTTGAAACTTTTCTGTAAACTGGTACTGGGGGTCTTATTGCTATGCCAGAGTGGGCTGCATGACCTACAAACCCCCCCCAAAACAACATATTTACCTTTGCTCGGACGCTGGGTCAACCTCGTCCACGTGGATGTAGTCCCAGCCGATTTCTACAGCTGCTATGAAATACTCTCTCACAGTGGCGGCGGGTCGCTGCGCGTCTCCGCCGGACGGGCAGAGCAGCAGCAGCGGCAGCAGCTGCAGCAGAAGCGTCGCTGTCATCGCGGTGTGCAACTCGTCAGCTCCACCGGGTCCCGGCTCAGGCACTGCTCTTCCTCTGGAGGGCTGAAATATTTAAAGGGAGGCAGAGCGGAGGGAGGACAAGTAACACGGAGCTGAAGTTGCACGTGGGGGCGCGTTGCGGTTAAGAGTTTAATGTGCGTGGGTGAGATTGCGCGTGCTCTGTTATGATCAGCTCGATGAGTCTTTATTGACCCGAGGGAGATATTTCTCTTCAACACACCGTATTGTGTACAATGTTGCTGGAACTTATAAAACTCACAAAATTGTGTAAACGCATAAAACAAGCGTGAATACCTGCAATGATTATAATTAACACACAAAATACAAGTAGACAGCAGGCTACCACTCTAGCTATATCTTTTTAAAATAAGGCACCCATTGTGAAAGCTTTGTTTTTTGTAATTAATGACTTCATAAACGTTAATCACTTATTAACAGTGCAAAGACAGCTATCAGCCATTTATAATGACACATTCTGTGGTGCCAAGTTGCGAAAAAAATCCTCCGTCTGTTGTTAAACAAGCTCAAGCATAACACTTACTAGATGTTCTGGACAACTTGTTAAAATTTAAAGAAGTATATTAGTTAGACTGAGTACACTGATCAACTGCTACAATAACTGCATTAATACAAAACAAACAGGGTAAGCACCCACCAAAGGACTGTAATCAACGGGTTATAAATGATCTTCAAACTACAAGTAAATGATGTTACTAGGGCACAGAAAGACTGCAGACAGTAATAGGCCCATATACCTGTTAGAATGATAATATCATACACCACATACAAACACTATAAATCTGAATGCCTTTCAGTTGATTTAGCTTTTAATTAGCCTACCTGAGACAGTGCTGGGTAATAGTCCCTACAGTGAGAAACAAAGAAAAGCAGGTTTCATTACTTGTCTTCACTGCCATCTTGTGGCTAACGAGATAAACTGCAGAACTTGTGCATTTAGCATTGGACTGATACATGAGCAGAACATTCATGACCTTTAGAGGCAACATCAAAATATGTGGTCAGTATTTTAATGCAAAAGTAAAAAGTGTGTGAAGAATATGTAAACAAATTTAGAAACAAGCAGACATGTGTATAAAACCAATTTAAATAGTCAATAAAAACAAAAGAAAAACAAACAATAGTAGAACATCACACTTAAACAAAAAAAAAACCAAATCAAAGGTCCAGTGTTTTGGATTTAGCGGAATCTCTTTGTTGAATATGGCAGGAACTGAACATGTTTTATTAGTGTATGATCACTTGAAAATGAAACCACTGTTTTCATTACCTTAGAATGAGACTTTTGTATATACAAAGGGAGAGGGTAATCTTCCACAGGCCCTGCGTTCCAATATCCATACTACTTTACTATTTAGTATGCCAGAAAAAGATTTAGTCCATCCTAGTATGTAGTATGTGAAATGCAGTATGCCAGAAGTACCAGGATGTTCTACTACATCTGGTTGGATTTTGCAGTATGCGAGCCAGCGTGCTTTTCTGGCCATTCTGACCCACAATCCACCGTGTGGTGGAAAATGTGTCACATAAGTCATGTGTCACTCAGATATAAAAAAAGCTGAGACAGATGACAGATGATTGACATAATAACAAGTGCCGCAGTGACAGATGAAAGCACATTTAAGCACAAGTACTTTGTAAGTTTTGAGAGTCATATGTACAATTAAAATATTAATGTACAATTGCTGCACAAACCAAGTGAATAAATGAATGTAAATTTTGACTTACAGCCTATTTAAAATTAACATTACCTTAAAACTGCTTAGTAAGCATTTTGTACTCCAAATTTTCACACTCAGGCTGCGACGGATATAAGAGCATCAGAGTCAAAGTTCAAGGCACACTATCATGATGGAGTAATATGTCCTAATTGTACGCATACTACACGCAACAGTATATACTTTGTGAGGGCAGGCGCAGTATGTACTACGGGTAAAAAGCAAAAGTATGCGTTTCGGAACGCACCCAGAGTCTGCAAATCCACAAAGCTATCTTTCCACAGTAGCTCAGAATGGACAAAGCAAACACTGACTCTGGTGAGGGCCTTTTGCAGTTAAGACTAGAGCGCACTGCAGGTTCAACTACATTTGTTGGTTGCAGTCTGCAAGCTCTCCACTAGATGCCACTAATTCCTGACCACTGGTCCTCTCAGACATAATTTCAGATGAAAAGGCTCAAGGCAGACTCACAACAAAGTTTCTTAAAAAAAAAGACCGCCACTAACAAGCAACGTGTGTGCAGTCGTTTAAAGTTTGATAAAGACCTTTCCTCTGGAAAAAGACATTTTCAGAGGGGAGATATTATGTTTTTTTCATTAAAAAGTTATCAGAAACTTTTTTTAAAATGCAAAACAGCACCTTTAAAAAAAAAAAAAAAAAAAAATTCATATAAGAAAATTCTTTCTCAGCATGTTACTTTGTACAAATACAGTCTTTTGAAGTACAGTGTATCCGCAAGCAACAACAGTAAAAGAAAAATAACTTTCAAGACAAATTAAATTACTACCATGAACTTTATAACTGGGTTCAACATAAATCAATCCAAACTTTGAAGAACATAGAAAAAACAGACCAAACTCTGCTAACAGAGACGGCTGGATTCTGCAGTAGTACTGCTCATAGTTTCATGTAGTTTCATGGAGTTGACCTCTATGATCTGCTGCAGGATGTTTTCTACGTCGCTGGTCTCCAGGCTGATGCCGGTCAGGTCCAGCTGGGGCAGGAGGGCCGTGAGAAGCACAACCACGTTTTTACGGATGTCGCGTAGAGTCTCTTGTGATGATCTGATTGGGGAGGAGCTTCATTGTTAAAACAATTTAACTATTTAGATAATCTGGTGAAACATTTTTTCACATTCACATCAACAAAAATGGAGATCAAGAGCAGCTAAAAATGAACTATGAAAGAGCAAAAAGTTTTATTAATAGTAGATTGCTGGTGCTGGTTTATGTAGAACGGAAGCATTTATGTTTCTACACACAAATGCACACCTGTCAGTATCAGGAGATGATTGTAAAACTACATTTGTACTGTAAACATAAAGAGATGTTTTTATGTGACAGCCAGCTGTTTGTCATGTGACATGTCTGCACGGAAACCACACCTGCTGTCCTCACAGGTCTCTTCGTCACTGGAGCTCATCCTGCTTGGAATGTCTGTCTTCTCCTTTCTGGGTCTGTTCTGCTCGGGCTGCTCTTTTGGCCCACAAACAGCTCTCTGACCCTGGATCAGCTCCATCTGAAGCCCTGGGGCCGGGGCTGGGCTGCAGGATGATGCGGAGCTCTGATACGGACAAAAGACAGCAGGAGACTACTGAGAGACTGCTTTTAGATATTTTTCTAAAACAATGCATTTTTTACCCTAGCAGTTGTTTGTCTTTATCAAGCACTGCACTCATGTTTGACTGTTTCGGTCACATGAGTACTCTCAGGACACTCACCCAAAATTTCATACTGTAATTGAGATGATCACCCATTTAAAGTTTTTTCAGCCAATGATTTTAACACAACAAACAGAGCTCTTAAACCTCTGTAAATGTCAGATGTTCCTTCTTTTCTAACCAATTTACCAACACAGCATATATATCATATATCTTTGGACTTTGAGCTGTACATTAAAGCGATACATTCAAAAGACTCAATATATGGCTTAAAATATAGTTATCAGAGTGTTCCATGAATAGTTTGATTTACCCACAAAAGTTACATGCCTCTGTGACGAAGGGGAGGTGGTTGAAAATGTCCTCCTCATTCACCTGAACTGCGCTGACAAATATGAAATAAATGATTTATACAATTTGAGGAACCTAGTCAATCTCAGGTGTTGTATTTTTTTCCTCGGTAGGGTTTCAGTTTTTCCCTGAAGAGTGTTTGTTTGTATTTGTTTTATCCTATTTTCCTCTGGTGGAAGCGTCACATGACACGGAGCTGGCATAGGGAAGTGTGTGCCCACACACTGCTCGATGTAAACAACCAGGACCTCGGCCAGACTAGAGACTGAGTGAGGATCATCACTAAGCAGTTGTTGTTGTTTTTTTATCATGAAGTGCATGTTTGTGGGATGTAATAATAATTCAAATAACGTAACCCATGTCTGTTACCATCTGTTACATCCAGACTTCAATGTAAATACACTCTGAGATGTGCTGCGGCTAAACAGCTCGATACTGCATTTTTGCAACAATCATTTTCTTGTCAGTGACAGTCGCAGTAAAAGCTAGTGTGCATCCATTTTAAAGGACTTCCCGTCTGAAAGAGCACATCTTTGTTTAAAAACAATAACTACACAAATCTAAGCATGGAAAAAACAAACAGCATGTTACCCTTATGTTATTTAATGCATAAATTTTAAGGCATGTTTGAAATATTCAGTTTCATTTGCATTTTGTTACTTTGTAGCTTTTTTAATTGAAGTGAACAGGGAGAAAAAAAAATCACACACCTTCCTTCATCACAGAGGCAAGGAATCTTGGTGAGTCAACTGTAATACTGAACACACTGATAACTACAATTTATGCCATATATTTGAACTTGTTAAATTATTGGTTAAACAAGTCATGTCCTTGGCAATAAAGCATCAATGAGGTCGTGTCCTTGCTGCAGCAGCCCTGGGTTCGATTCCACCCAGTGACCTTTGCTGCATTTCATTCCCTCTCTCTCCTATCCAATCAGCTGTCCAATCCATAAAGGCACAAAAAATAGACCTAAAATACTGAGTATAAACTTTGCTGACCTCGGTCTCTGTCTGGCAGCCGACCTCTCTGCTGGCTCTGGATGCTGGCGGCGTTTCCAGCCTTCCTTTAGGCTCTTCTGTGCAGCTGTCAGCAGTCGTCATCGTGCCTTGAGTTGTCTTCGTGATTTCCAGACCTAAAATCCTCCGTAACCTCTGGGCCTCTTTTTCCAACCCCGCCAGCTTCTGCACGTTAGCTTCCCGCTCGCTCCCCTCCAGAGGCAGCGGTCGGCTCAGCGGCCCTTCTGTTCGACTCAGAGGAGACACCATCACAGTCTGGGCGCAGGGGACCGAGTGGCTCCAAGTGGGGCTAGTGAGGATTCGCTGTCCTGTGTCACCTGGTTTCTCGACTTGGCTGCTGCCATCCTGCCTCGTCTTCTCTGAACTCGGTGTCTCTGGTGTATTCGTTTGTTTCTCAGGGTTCATCTCTTCTGAGTCGGACTGTTGCTCCTCCGGAAGACATGGCTTCTTGTTTACATGGTCAAATAGTGAGTCAGATTTCCTTTTGAGGCTACAGAGAACAGAGGCTCGGTCAGTTTGAGTGGAAAACTTAACAGCTGTACACTGTATCAGACACAGTTGTGAAATTCATCATGATGGATTTTGATGAATAGTGCCAAAGCCATCCTATCAATTGTTCACTGTCCTATAGAAATCAATGGCAATGAATCAATAATCTTACATTGTAACACTACAGTGAAAAAAATGACAGCACTAGGGTATAAAAAAAGTATTTTTTCTGTATTTTGTTTACCACGAGAAACTAAAATTAAAAGCATTTGCATCATAATGTGACCGTGCTTTAGCTCTATCTAAGCAGCCTATCATCTGCCACACTGACCCTGTTCCATCCTACTAATATAGGTCAATGCTCTCCAAATGTTGTAAACAGTTGACAAAGTCGTGTGTTGGGAAATGAGGAACAGAATTTGAGCCTTTAAATGGTCTGTGGAGGGAAAAGTTTGGTTGTCATATGAGGACACGTCAATATTTGAGATTTGAGAGTTACAAATAACCCAGAGAAATTATTAAAATCAAACACTGCTGGAGTTTTTAAATTAATATATTGCATTTCTGTGCATTGACAGCGCAGCTTTGTCTCTTAAAGTTTTTTACTGGAGGATGATACAAATTAACAACCAATTGCTAAGAAGGGGAAGAAATACATGGTAAAACTTCTAGATGAAAAAAGGTGAGTCTGCAGACAGAACAGATGCTACATACTCACACATACTTCACCTTAATGTGTCTGTGCTCTCCTCCTCTATCGGCTCCATGTCTGTGTCTTTCGTTATCTCTCGATCATTTTCTTCTTCGCTCTCTTCATCCTCAAGCCTGCCGTCGTTTGTCTCTTTTTCCACATGCACTCTTGCCTTGTCATCATTGGCTAAGTCTCTTCTAACGAGCTTCTGCTGTGTGTGTGTGGCTTCATCATCTGTGTGTGTGCCTGTACAATGATCTGCCAGGTGATCTGTGTTCGTTTGATCTTGTTCTTGTGTGTTTTCCTCTGAGTGGCTCCAATCTGCCGTTCTCATGTGACGGGATGCGCGTGTGGAGTGGAAGGTGGGCTGGCTCGGCTCTGATGAACTGCGCGAGAGAATTTGATGTTTGGCCTCTTGGTCCTGGAAGGCACTCACCTACAACCCAAACAACCATGCACAATTAAAGCATTCACAACATATCAAGGTGTGTTGTAGCAAAACTGTAACTTTATCAAAAGGAAAAGTTTCATAAAGTTACAAAACTTTTCACGAACCTCTAATGATTTTTCACGTTTTCTGCTTTTGGGATGCTCTCTGTGGGAATACAAAAGAGTTACGAGGTCCAGATATTCAAAACATGCCAAGGTTTAACTTCAACTACATAACATTTTCAGTCATTAGCTGAAGTGATGATACAATGCAGAATGAGAGATTAAGCGATCTATGCTGCAGTCAGACACTTGGTGGCAATATAAATGTTTTTGGCTTCACTTTCAAGATACTGTCATGTCCTTCATCTTTATTCAAGCGGATGGTTGACACAACAGAGCAGTCAAACCCAAAAACCCAAGAGATATGAGGCACCAAAAACTGAATCTTGCTTGAATCTGGAGCAATACCATTAGCCATTAGCATTAGCCAATCAAAAAGGGCATAGAAATGATCATATGAGCAATAATTTGAATGAGCAATGACAGATTGATTCTGTGCTCAATAACTGTGATTGTGTGTTTGCCTATATTCACGTAAGTACGCAGCTGCAAGACTGTTAACCAACACTAGCCGTTGTTCACACATCAGCCCGGTTCTTGCTTCCTTTCACTGGCTTCCAATTAAATTCTATAGCAACTTCAAAATTTTGTTAATCACTTACAAAGCCTTGCATGGCTTGGCCCCTCCATACATCTCAGAGCTGTTGAGTCCCTATAATAGCTCTCAGCAACTCCGTTGGGCCTTCTATCTGTTCCGCTCTCACTCTAAAACTAGGGGTGAATGACCTTCCTCTCTCCATTAGGTCTGCAGATTCTGTGGTTTGCTTCAAGCAACTGTTGAAAACCCATTTTTATGGGTTAGCCTTTTCTTAATTGTTCACTGCTTGCCTCAGTGCTGCCTTCTGATTTATCTGCTTCAACCTATATCCTGCCTCTGACATATGTTTTTATGCATGTATGTATGTTAGCATGTAAGTTTGTATGTATGTATGTATATGTAAGCATGTTCATTATGCGTGTGTGTAAGTATGCATGAATGTTTTTGCATGTTTGTATCTCTTTTATGCCATGTTAAGCACTTTGTAGCTTAATGTTTTAAAAAAGTGCTATATAAATAAAAGTTATTATTATTATTATTATTATTATTATTATTATTATTATTATTACATTACTGTTCTTTGTACTCCCAAACTCTTGGGTATTTGCGTTCTCAGACAGCACAATTACAGCCAATCAGAAAATTTGAAAAGGTCAATTCTGATTGGCTTTTTGTCTGCAATCCCACTGCTAGTGGAATTAGCAGTTGCTAAAAAAAGAAGCAGTGGAAAAATACTAAATAAGCACACGGCAGTCAAACGTATGTAGTTTTTCATATTTCCAATATAAAGCTACAGTAATTTAATGAAACTTTTTCTTATATTTCTGACCTCTGACAAATGTAAATTAAGCTTGTAAGTTATTCTGTACATTACTGGAATGTAGCTGCCAAGCTAACTTCTGGCAGCCAGCTATTTAAGCTAACATTAGTCGGCTAATTTAATTATCTCAGCTACTTACAAGCATTAAAATTCCAATCACTTGTAAAGTTATTTTCATATTAGATATCAAAGACATTTTTGGTTTAAAATTGACAAAGTGACAAACAAAAACAGACCAATATTAAAGGCCCTCTGCATTTTTGAATAACATGTTACCATCAGGCAGAATATGGCAAAACAAGACTTTTCTCCACCTACACAAAGTCACGCGGACAACCACCGGAAAACAACAGTGTGAAACTGACAGATGGAAACCACAGAGTGGCACTTGAAGCCACAGGCTCACATACAAGCATAGGGGGGTAAAGTCTAGTGCAAAATGTCTGTCCACATACACGCTCTTGCACACAAACACACAGAGTTTGAGAGGCTGAGAGAGAGAAGGGAATTTACTTCTTCTTGTGGCTCTTCTGGTAGCTGGGCGTTAACAGCTCCTCGCTGTCTTCTGCTTCCTCTGGGGAGGAGCAGCTTCTGAAAGACAAAGAAATCTCGCTTAGCAACTCAGTTACTGCTAAAGTTAAGCTCAGGGTCTTCCTGTTACAGCCACCATGCATGCTAACACAGATGCTGGCCTCCGCCTCTGGTTAAAGACGTGTAGATGTCTTCAGTCTTACGTGACGACTTTAGTTAGTGAGGTTTTGCACCTTTCAACTCAATTAAAGATAATAGTGAGCAATCGTTTTAGCATTCAAGCCTTTACCACAGACAAGAGAGACTGAATTAAAGTGGTGATGTGGCCGGAACTCCTGAACCATGGGGGCACCCCCAACATGTGACCACTTGATGCAGAACAGAACGAGATATTCTAATTTTCAGTCCCTAGTATGGGTCAAGATCCAACACATCATCTTTCTCACATTTCCGTAACATAACTCAATGGTGTTTTTCATTAGACCTGCCCTGCCTTCTCTGATATTGCCACAGAGCACATTTCTGAGATGCCTGTTTACCTCACTGAAGCATCATCAGATGATAGAGACAAGTTTGTCCGAGCAGGAGATGTCTGACTGCATTAATAACATGACGCCTTTCCTGCAGGGATGGCAGGAGTCTTTTCTGTTTATGATAAAATTCTGTTGAACAAGACCGTTCAAGCAAATCTACGTCTGCTTGGTTGAAATATTTCCAAACTGTTCTTGGCAGGTGAACTTTGAGACGTACAGCCATGTCTCTGTATGCTTCTTGCTTTTGCTACATGTCTGCTGCTTGAGCTTCCCACACTGAACAGCGTTAAGTCACACATGTTTAAGTGAAATACAGACTACAAGTGGTTGATTAGTTACCATAAAATACAGAATGTAAGTCACACCAGTAAATTAGTAGTAGGCTGTTTTTGGGCAACTCTCAGAGGGAAAAAAGGTTTTCTATGGATAATTGTTAGTAAAAATGTGTATACAGGTAATTTTAACACTATCTCAATTTATTTTCTTTTGAAACGCATTCAAAACGCACACAAAAAATATACAGTCTTGGCTTTCCAATTGGGGCGGTAGGTTGAAACATAAAAAAAAAAACCCAACCATCGTCTCTCTCACTTCAAAAATACTTTTGTTTCAACCAACTTGAAGTTGATCCAAATTATTTTTCGCTGGATACCTCAGAGTCCACAACATGCAGTTTCTGTGCCGCTCTACCATCTGTTGTTGCCATATGAAGTTTGTAATCCTGCTACACAGTAGTTAAGCTCAGCCTGTGGTAATGTTTTTAGTTATGGCCATGACGGTAATGGCAGCACTGGCAGACATGATGGTGCATGTCTGTGACAAAGCTTTAGCTCGATTATAGCGCCATCTTTAGCGTAAAATACCACAACACAATAAAATACGTTATCCTACATTTTGTACTGGGTTATTGGTTGCACCAGTATATCGGATGCACTTCCATAAAAAAAGGTATAAGAAATGGGCCTCATACACTGGATTTTATGGTAACTATCCAACTGTTTTGCAAGGTAAAAACCCCACTGGCCATCAAATAAATGTCCACAAACAACTTATTTTTCTGACCAAAGAAGTGTGACAATGCATCTTTAGGATTACTACAGAGTTCAATGAGAACCAGCATCTGCATTCATTCATATAGGAAACAAATGCAGAGAAACAACAATCAGAAAGACCCACCTGTGACGTGGATTGGGGTTCAGGCTGCAGTTCCAGCTCTCTGGAATGACGCTGTAATGATTTGCGGGGACGCTTCGCCACTTCAGACACTCTTCACACTGTAACCACTTGGGAGCTCTGAAGGAACAAACATACAGGTGTGAGTTAGCAGAAATTTTGTCAACAAAAATAATTCTCATCTGAGCTATTTTCAAATTATATTTACTTTGTGAGTCTCATTTTTTTACATGAAGGCATCCATTTAAAAGCTACAGACAAGATAAAAATAATTTCTCTCTGTTCTTTAGTTCAGCATGTAAACTAAACTTGCTAGGATGGCTGTTAGCAATGTCAGCACGTTTACTCTTGTTTGCTGCTGTCAGGGGAGCATCTCTACAATAGCGTCTCAGTTCTCTGGTTTCAAGCTTTGACGAAGAAAAAAAGTTTTCACTTTCAACTGAATGAACAAGTTGTTACATGAGGGGGTTATCAAATAACCTGCATCTCAGTGGATCTAATTTTTATCCAATAAAGAGTAAAACAAAGACTTTCAGTGTTTTCACTCTCCCAGCGGGAGAGAAAAAAAAAACAGCAGCAAAGACAAGTTGATCATGTTTTACACACACTCATAATAGCAATGCAATTAGTAGAAGCAGTGGTAGTAATTGTAATACTACTACTAGTACTACTATTACTAAATAAGATTATTTGAATCATTGTTTTTTTTATATTTTATTTTCACAACTTGCATAATTACTGTCAGAAAAAAAAACAGTCAACACTCACCCATCATCACTCTCATCTTCGTTTTTGTCAATAGCCTGAAACTCTCGCTCTCTGGCCTTCTTCTCTGTCACCTCTTTCCAGTAGTCATTGAGTTTAAGGCCCAAAGCTCCAAGAGTGAGTCTTTGGAGAAGAAAAGGGAGAAGATGGTGAATTTCTGTCACTGTTTCTTGCACACAGCAGCACAAGTAGAAGTGTATTGGCCATTAATTTTGTGTGTAATGCTGTCTATCAAGATTTCAACTGTGATGTTTCCTCTCTTTAAAACACTTGAGACTCTAGCTTACACTCGTCTGTGGCGCAAGGCACGAGCGTGAGATGCAAAGGTTTGAATTTATGCAAGGAGTGTCCAAATCCACCAAGCAGCTGTGCCCTGCCCCCCTGCGCTTCTGGCGCAGAGTGGATACCCCTTTTAGCTGTGCACAGTCATCAATTCATGGGTGTGAGTTTGGCCTGACATGCAAAATCCAGTCAGTCTGCTCTTATTACCTTTAAGAACAAGTGCGCCCATGGTGCAAATGCTGGCAGAATAACCACGTGCAAACAAAGAGAGAAAATTTTTAAGTCACCCCTCATTTGTTATTAGTGTTAATAATTTTAGAGGAATATAAAACTCACGCATGTGCACGGTGTTTACTAAAATTTTTGCAGTTTATTTCTGATAATGTGATTTCACTTTACACCCACTCTGAAATAGGGAGAGAGTGAGAGGAAGAGAGGGCAGGAGAGAAAGAAAAAGAGATCCTGTCCCTCTCCTTTCCTGTCGTGCGTGTTCTCATCATGTCTGTGAAATATTATACAGATAGAGACATTAAAATGTAGTGTAACACTCGTATGTTGCTGATGTGACCGTTTACAGGTCATTTTTGGGTGTATTTTTGCAGAGAACCCTGCACGTGTCACAACAAAAATTAGGCAAAAAGCCACTAATTATTCATGAGGTTGATATTATTTCTGGCTACGCTACTGTTTCTGATCAAAAATATGTTCAAAGGACATTTAAATAATTTACACTCGTGTGGGGAACAAGCAGAAATGAATGGTGTGTGTGTGATCATGGAGACGTGTGTGTGCACCTTGGCCAGCTGTATCTTGCGCAGGCAGACTGTTTGTGTTGGCATTTAGACCAGTTTTTTGTGGCATTTTGACTTTATTGCACCAGGTACAAGATAGTAAATGCCCTGAGACACCTTCATTTTTCCTTCACTTTCAGACTTCCTGCCAATGGGCACACAGAGGTGGCACAGATGTATCTGGCATCTTGCAGATGTGGCAAAAATGTCATCTGCACCAGGTGTAAGATAGCAATGTCACCTGTGTCATCAGTGACACAGGCTTTGTGCCAGCTGTAGGGTCTTGGAATCACATTTGCAGAAAAATAAATGCAGGGGCATGTGTGGACCTGTTATATTCACTCCTGTGAATTTATTTTGTCACAGTATTTCCTGCCCTTATCTGCTGAATGTCAACCGTAAATCTAAGCAGTTACTTCATATGTCACTTTAGCGGAGACCTTCATGTTTTCCTGTTTGTTTTTTTTTGTTTGTTTTGTGTGTGCTGTACCTGTATTCTTTGGTGTATTCAAAGTCTTGCTTGTTGTGAGCAGGTTTGAGAAAGTTACACTCGATGATACCGATGACACCGACTCCTGCCCTCTGACCTGAACTCTGTAGGACATCGAGGAGACCGATTTTAGCGAATACACAAATCTATTAATACTAAACTCAGAAGAGAGCACTGTGCTTACCGTGAATAAAGACATACGGTAAAATAATTACCTTTAGCTGGCAGCCTACTTTCTCGTAGGCTTTAATGAGTCGGTTCTTGTGGTACATCATGATGCCGTAGTGCTCTTTGTTTTTCGGGCTCAACCCAAAAGTCACCTTCACCTTCTCTTTCTGACAGAGACCAGTCAAGGTTAACAGCAGCAGGTAGTGACTTGTTAAATAAATAACAAAACGTAAATATTCAAATTGATGCAATTAATAAAATATACAATGAAAGAGAGATTGTTTTTCACAATTAAAAGGGAGGAAATTCATGAAACCGAGCTGTGCCTAAAGGCCGATATTTAAAAGGCTACAAAAAAAAAAAAGCTACATTTATGTTTAGACACAAGAACAAGGTCAAATGATACCGTGTCTAAGATGTATCTGTTATTGAGTGAGATACTTTGGTTTAATTTTGAGTGTCAAACAAAACTTCTAAATTATACATATACAAATAATTTTTTCATCCAAAACACAAAAGAAGCAAAAGTTGTTAAATGTCACAAGTTGTAGATATAAAATGAAGCAACATTCTGCATTCACACTGCCTTTATATTGCCTCAGGTCTATTTTAGTAGTTTTGGTCTACATTAAAAGTTTTGTTAGATACTGTTAGCACAAATTTAAAATTTCCAGGGCCACTGTGTATTTCCTTTCCTGATGCATTTGAATTATGCCAGTAACAAAGTTGTATTATGCAGCATGCTTGATCATGCCAAACCAAACTGTCGACCAGTAAAGCGTCCCACATACAAATTTTTATTTTCCCTTCTAATACACCTGTTACCTTATCATATTCAAACAAAAATAAGTTCTGACTGCGTGACTGTTCACACAAACACAGACACAGACAATGATTTGGCTTTATACCACATTTAGGAAACACACAGACAGTGCAAGGATACACTGAAGTGGGGTTTGTACACGTCATGCTCAATGTGTGTCAACCTCTTCGACACCAGTTTCGCCAGATTCTTCTTTCCCCTCAGAATAATCTGTGTCCTCGGCTTCAGGTACAAGATACTGAGGTAGGCCTGAGCCAACAGACAGACAGACAGAGACAGACAGAGAAAATGTAATCTTAAAATTGCAAAAACCTGTCTGTTCCAACACAATCTGTTCATACTTGTTAGTAACTTTTGATATTATTAGTCTTATTTTAGCACTTAAAACTCTACAGACTCTTGTGAAACACATCAATAAATCCCATCTAAACATGAATTTTATATTTTTGGAAACTAAGATGGGACTGATGACCTGATGACATATAAACAATTTGAACATGCCTTTAAAATGAAACTGGGGCAGTGTTACTATGAAACCACAGCTTGTCACAGGGAGTAAAGAACAACCATGGGTTGTGCTCAAAACTGGCACACGCACTCGCACACACACATGCACATGCAATGTACTTGCTTTGTACTGTAGGAGCTCACCAAAACCTTAAACACAACCACAACGTCTCTTACTCTGAACTGAAATCTAACTCTTTGTGACTCATATAGAACAATGTCCAAGTGTCTAAACAAGCCCAAATATTGATGACAACAGGACAGTTTGGTAAACTTAATAGACTAGAAAACATCACATTGTCACAGCGGTGAAAAAAGGCAGTTTTTCTCAGCCCATAAAAAGTTAAAATCTTAAAAATGCTTTTCAAAAGGAAGCAAAAGTACATGACTTTTTAATTAAACCTTTCAGCTCCATTACATGTATATGTTGTACTTAGGTATCCAAAATAATGGGAAAAACCAACACAGGTCTGAACTCAAACTCAGGATTCTAGTGTTACCTAACTTTGTACAGCTGCCACTTACCCCGATCACCTTCCTGTGAACCCAACATGGTACATAAATATAGCATGGTGTTTCATGGACTTAAAGAAGCATTGTACCTTAACATTAACCGCACTGCAACTGAGTTATCACCCCATGTAATTACAAATGCAAATCTGACCATAAACATAACTTACAGAATGTTAGAGTAAGTCACTAGCATGTTAATATTGAAACTGCAGTACAATCATTAGCCTTACTCAGCTTTTAGATATTATCAAGGGGATTTAAAGGAAAATACTGTAAAACAAAGGAAGAAGGTGCTCTTTGGTTAGTAGAGCCAGAGCTGAAGAAATCAGGGTTTCTTTCCACAGCAGGTGGAACATCCTTATATCTTCTTTGAAGAAGAAAAACATGTTAAACATATGCACAGGAGGAGTATCTGGAGAGGAGACAAACTGTGACCAGCTCTCTGCATGATGGGTGTTTCATTAATGCCATCACCAACATCGCCTTAATTATAGTGACACACCGTCTCTGCACTCACCCTGAGACTATAGTGCATGTCGGGGATGTTTTCTTCGGCTCTCAGAGACCCGCTGCTCCTCAGACCCTTCCTCAACTCCTCAATCTGAATCGAGGGCAAGCGGAAGTCGCTTAAATCGGTGTCAAAATCCATCTCTGGCCTGCCGTCTTTAGCCCTTCAGGATAATGACAAAGGCAGCACGTGTTAAAACAATTTTACATCTCATGATCTTTTTAGAAGCAGCAAAAATAAGGTGTGGCATTTTTTTTCCACTTTAAAGGTACACAGATGGGTTACGCATGGTTGGGTAATGACCATAAGACCCTTTTCTGACTCCAATGTGAAGAGGAAGTAAAACAGAGTTTCTCTTAGCAGCCCATGTACAGTTTTCTTTAAACCTTTCAATGTAAATATTCTCTTCTCTGTGATAAGGTTTTGTTTTTGAACATCCATTGCTTTGCATGGACTTTTCTAAAGGCATGCTTACACAAACGTGTGTGTTATCCCTAATTTG
>JAQLOL010000026.1:15213105-15232308 GCA_029783665.1 Naso thynnoides | reverse complement strand
TGTGTGTTATCCCTAATTTGCCTCTCTGTTAGGGTCTGTTTGCACACTCAACAGTCTCACATGCTATACAATAGAACTTCCCTCTGTTCAGAGCTTTCCGCCTCATAGCAACTCCAAAGCTCACAAATTAACATGTTATATTTTGGTTGTTTACTCCTGGCAAAAATCCAGTAACAAAACAACAAAAACCAAAGTGTAAAAACGAAAACTTGTGAGCTAAGTTACACTAACAGTCTCTTGGCTGTAGTTTATAATTAATTTCTAGTAAGTGTACAGTTAATAGAAATTCAAAAGTTGTTCAAACAGATTTTGAGTTACTCACATGCATGTGAAAAAAAACATTTATCATTTCATTTCAGCATGAGCAAATGTTTGATTCTGACCTGCGGATGTTCCATATTAATATCTTGGTGCCTTTTTTGGAGGGAATGGAGTCAAAGTGAGTGTGTATTTTCTCCACAGAGGTGATGAGGGAGTATTGGAGGATGGCTGCCAGGCTGGCCTCCGAATCCTCAGTCGTAACCAGAGCCTGTAACACTGAGTTAAGGTTGGGGCATAAAGGAGCTCAAACATAATTTCTAACAATGAGTGTGAGGAAACTGTTTTAGAGTCCTTTGCTTGCCTTGAATAAACATTTCCTGTTTGAACAATCTTCAGCTCAGACTATTTGCATTTAAGTCAGTCTCAGACACACATCTTGATGGTTTTGATAAATTAACAAGAATTCACACAGCAAATAACCACATTGTTTCATTTGGATATTGGTTTGTTGGCTGAAGGGGACAATGGGGACGATGACAGCCTGGGCCTTGATGTTTTCCAGGTAGGTCTGAGAGAGCATTCCCACAGTCTGACAGCCGCCGTTCTTGGTGAAGATGAGAGCGTCGCGACCCAGACGCATGGAGCCAGACTTGAAACCATTCCCGTACACGCCGATGGCCTGCTGGTTGCTCTTTCCTGAACCCTTTTCTGTGAAACCAAAGCTGGACATAGGAGTGAAGGGGCGAGTTAGAAAATAAAGATGTGTGTTGGTATACATCTGCTATAGCATAATCCATGTCAACATTCATTAATAGTCATCTATGAAAAAAAGGAATTTTCCCAAAACAAAGGTATCTTCATTAAACTTGTTTTTTGTTTCATTTTGTGGTAAGAGGCTCTTACTGGGTGTAAATACAGAAGAGAGGAACTCGATTATGATCATGTTTCTTATGCACATGTTGCAGGGTTGGGCGATTAATTGAATTTCAATTTCAATTAAGATTTTGGCTTCCCATGATCATAAAAACAAGATAATCAAGAGAAACCGTTATGTGCTGCATGACAAGTCAACCAGTTACACATATTCTGCCCTGTGTTGTAACTCAAGTGCACCCTTGAGTGGGGAGTCAAATGCATCTCCGCTCGCTTTGAAACTTTGGTAGTATAACTTGTAAGAAGGGAAAAAGCCAGCTGTTGGTTTAAGAAGAAAGATAAAACAAATGCTGTAGTGTGGAAACACTTTGGTTTTGCAGAATCAGACCTGGAAAAAAATACAATCAGTTGCAAAACGTTACATGATCTCAACTGCTTCTCCTGCCACTTTAATCAAGGGCACTCTGCAACACAACTGCATATCAGTCTGGCTCCTGTAGACATGAGGAAATTACTGATGACATCACATTCTTTCTCACTAAGCACGTGATCCAAAATGCCCCAAAGTGCGTGTGATCCAAAATGCCCCAAATGTTGAATTTCGATTACAGATATAATAAATATACTGTATGTTTAGTGGTCTGCAGTATGTTATGGCAGTACACTGCAACATAGTTGGTTAAATTTATTTGTCATTTACATCTTTCATACATCGTTTTATGATTTATTTCAATTGTCTTTCAGTCCAGTTGTATTAAACAGTAAGGACAGCAGTGTTTAAAAGAAACAACACTGTAAATGCTCAAAAAATGCACAATATTTGCAAAGCCAACGATTAATCATGTTACATAATTGTGATTTCAATATCAATCAAAATGACTGTGATTATTATTTTTTCCGTAATTGCCCAGGCTTATGTTGTATGAACTATCATGTGTGACATACTTGGAATTGACATTTTCTTGCACTGTACCAAACTGTCAATATCAGCTTTGCAGTGATACGAAAACAGAGCCATCAGTGTTGCCTGTCTAAGGGAGATGCAGGGAGTTACCTTCTCACACAGTGATAATTGGGAAACTCTCCTGAAAGAACAGGGAGTGTGATGCCGGAGAAAGCCTGCGGATAAGAGTGAACTGTTGGCTATTGTTCCCAATACAGACTGTAGCAAGACACTAAGAGGTTGACCTTCCCGTTTATAACTTCTGATGTTGGAGAAAATGAGAAAATGCTGCTTCCCTTTGCTCATTCCTCTTGGAGGCGGGTGAGTGTGGTTAAGTTTTTTGTTCTATTTTTCTTCTTCATGACGATGTGCATGTGGGTGTCTTACCTGAGCATTTTGTGCAGTTTGTTGGGGGTCATACCGCTGCCATTATCCGTGAAGGTTAGACAGAGGTGACCAGATTCCTCAACTACATCGATCCAGATTTGTTTGGCAGATACACCAGGATCTGATGCATTGTCTAATAACATGAGAGAAAGAGATGAATTAATTAAAAAAAGCTGCAGGCTGAAGCAAAGGGGGATATCTCTACTACTCTAGTGACATCTGAGTGAGTGACATCGTCTCTGCATTTACCTTTCATACCTCCACCACAACTAGTCTGCTCTAAATAAGGTGACTGAGTTTAGGAGAGGGTGTGCATGTAGTACCTCTACTTGAGGTGCCAAGTTATCAGCTGCCTCTGCACAAAAAAAGACCAGCTTCTTTTTGACCACAAGGTGATGGTGACACAGAAAAACCCACAACAAGAGGCAGCATCCAGTGACAATTTCTGTCTAAAAAGTATTGAAATCTCTGATGGAAACATCTTTGCTTGTAACCTCTGTAAGCTAGTGTTGTAGTCGAGACCACACTAACCGAGACCAAGACTTGACTGAGACCAGGGTGTGCTGAGACTGAGACAAGACCAAGACCATTAAAAATGTCCCCCACCTAAAGGTGGTGAAAGCAGTTTAATGTTTTCCCAGCCGTCTCAGTAAGCACTGCCATGCAGAACCTGCAGTGTTTTCTGTTGAGTGCTGTTTTGCGTATGACTTCTCTGTTACTGAGGTAGCCAAACCTAGACAGATCAAAAAATCAAACTACAAATGACAGATGTTGTTGACTGCAATTCAAGAAGAGGGAGAAAGTTTTACATCCAATCACAATCATTATGTGAACAAATAAATCTGTTGTGGTCTTCTTGACTGTCTTGATTAAAAAACCCATTTTGATTGCAAGTGAGTGAGCACTTTTTCACTTTTTCGAGGATGGTTCTGATCCAGATACCAGTGTTGGAAATGAATTGCACCACAGTTTATGTATTAAAAACAGGACCCTGCTGCACAGCAACACACTGCACAAGTAGACAGTATCCACTAACAGTAAGCGACTTGTGAAACTTCCAGCACATCCAAAACACAACATCCATTCAGATCAGGTACTTATATATAGCTATTACATGATAATAATATATATTTTTGAACACACTGGCATCGGATTGGTAGTTGGTGTCAGTTGATACACAAAGTTCAGGTATTAGAAATGGTATCCAGAATTTTTAAAAAAAAGGCATCAGAACATCTGTAAATTTTACATAAGTAGGTTTCTCAAATGTTAATTTCACTTTTACTTTTCTTTCTTTGTTTTTTTTTTTTTTAACTCTCTGGTGTTGATTTTCAGTACACTGCTAATGTCAACAATAATCTTACAACAGCAGCTTCCTGACGCTCTCCGCAAAAGTGCAACAGTGATGTGAGAGAGCAAGAGGAGCAGTTCACAGAGCGCAGTCCCACCTGCTGCTGAAACTCTGCAGCCAACAGACAGGCAGCACGTCTGCACCAATGAGAGCGCACAGAGTGGAACAGTGCCGTAATATTGACAGCCCCAAAACAGATCTTTGCATCACGTGGAGAGACAAAGAGCTACAGTGACTCCATGTAAAAATAACTTGACCAATGTTTACAAGTTATTAGAATGCAAAACATATTATTTCACTCTAACATTATCAAGTAAAATAAAGTCCTTTGGGGATATTCTACTACATGACACTCTTGCACACTGTCACTAGACGCTAATAATACCAGGCGCGCAGCAAGTCGTTGAGGCTGGGAAAGAGGAAGTCCATTCGGTCAATTTTAGCAGCACGAAACCGTCTGCTGAAGCCACAGTCCACTGAGCTCGACAGCGGAAGCGAAATGAACAGAAAAGTTGCAGCAAACTGCGCCCACCGCGGCAGCAGGTGCACAGCCCGTGAAGGTGCAAAGTGAATTTTAACAACATGACCCACCTATTAACTCTGCCACCGCGCTGAAGGGCCAGGTGTGACTCGTAGAGTTGCTGTTCAGGAAGGACGGACTCATCTGATTAAATATAAAACAAAAGTACGTGTCAGCTCTCGTTCTTCTGTTCCCGCAGCGAAAATCAATTTGCATCTCACATTGACACAACACACATCCTGCAAAAGACATGAAACGTGGAATACATACGGAACTGAGACGGATCCCATGCTCGCTTAACCTCGCCATGTTTTGTCACTCTCTGTTTTAGCGCTTGTCGTGTGTGTGCGTGTGTGTGTTTTCTGCGCGCAGGCATGCAGTGAAACACAAGCATGGGCGTGACGCAGCGTCCGCTGTGCCTCGCTGTCAAAGCCAGGAAGTCAACAGAAATGAAAGAAGAAGAAATCTCAGACTCTCTGGAAACACTTCAAAGCATGTGCTTTCTCTTTTGAAAGCCTCAGCAAGGTGTAGTCTTGCAGTTTGATTAATTTAAAGAGAGAAGTTGTGAGGAAAACAACTAAAACCCCACTTAACACAAACTGCTGTCAAGACTGTAAAATATAAAAGAACTGATCAGTCAGCATGACTCAACACGTGGAGCTGAGCTGTGGAGTTGTTGCCATCAGTGGTTGATCCTTAAACATTTTTGTATAGAAGTTCTCATCAGGCTGCAGTTAGTAACTCCTGGAGAACTACTTGTAGGTTAGATCAAACATTATGTATGATGTATCACTGCAAAGCTGCACAGACAGGATGCTTTGGGTAATTACATCATGTATAATAAGTGGGGGTACAGACTGTGCATGAGTCACTGACTCACAGTATGAGCATGAAGGTGTGGAAACACTTCGTAGTTAAGATTCAAAGGGAAAGCCCTGAAATTTTGCAGCAGGAGCTGTTGAGCATGCCTGCCTTCCCCTAAGGACATGACACATCCCAACAATACTCGCCAGTCATGGTTTGGGGTTTTGATTTCTTGTTTCCTGTTTTATTTTGGTAATTGTATCCTCTTG
Source organism: Naso thynnoides (assembly GCA_029783665.1). Classification (NCBI taxonomy): domain Eukaryota; kingdom Metazoa; phylum Chordata; class Actinopteri; order Acanthuriformes; family Acanthuridae; genus Naso; species Naso thynnoides. Next base: position 15,226,900 of record JAQLOL010000026.1, on the reverse strand, counting down.
TGTCTGATCTGCCTTTGTGTTTCCTGTGTTGTCTTGTTTTCCCTTCATTTGTGATTGCCCTGATTGTTTCCACATGTTCCCCATTACCTTGTGTATTTAAGTCTGCATTCCCCTTTGTTCTGTGCCAGTTGGTCTTGTCCATGTGCCTTGTCCATGTCCCTTGTCTTGTCCTTGTCTTGTCCTTGTCTTGTCCTTGTCTTGTCCTTGTCATGTCTGCCAGATAACAAAGCCATCATAGTCTTGCCAGTCAGGTTATGCTCTTTTGTTGATACTTTGTCTCGCTTTTGCAATTGTCTTGAATTTATTTGGTACTTTGTTTTGATCTATGATTTATCCACGTAGACTTTTCCTCTGAGGAGTGATTTTTTTGTTTTAGTATTTAATTGTAATTTTTAGTTAAGTGATTCTTTAATTTCTGAAAAGGTTTTGTCCTCCGTTGGAGTGTTTTTCTTTGGTACTTTGTTAATAAAGACTGCTCTTTTGATCCTCGTACATTGTGTCGTGCATTTGGGTCCTAGTCCTTGTTTGGTTGTTACATAACTAACTGGTCAGCATGGACACATCCTCAGGTGAGATGATTATTCTGTTTGAGTATTTTGTCTGTGTGGCAGCCAAGTCAATAGCCAACCAGTCATCTCACCACCAGCCTGCTAGAGCTGGTAGCATGCAAGTTGCTAGCTGCAGACCCAAGATGCAGCAGTCCAGCTACCAGTCCACAGCCCCGCCTGTCTGCTCTGAGAGGGCTACCCAGCCATCCACCTATCACGTACCTGCTTGTTCTCGTCAAGCATGTCCTGGCCCCCAGCAAGCCTTGGTGAAGCAGTGGAGCAGCCAAGACCATGTCCAGCAGTCGCGCTACGTGGGAACCCGCCTGACCATTCTCATGGGTAACCATGGAGCCAACAAGAGGCGTCGAGGTTCCCATGGCTCCCAACAACACTGGCAGTCTCGTCAGTACAGCTCCACACTTTCTCCACAACCCAGATCCTCTTTGTCTAGTCTGCCCAGCCTTCCAGAGCCCCTTCTGCCCAGCCACTGAGAGCCTCTGCTCCCTAGTGCCCCGGAGTCAGACTCCCCACTGTGCCAGCCTGCAGCCCTGCCAACCTCAGTTTCCTCGTCTCTGCTTGAGGACCTGCCGACTCCTGTCTTCTGGTCGGACGACCTGCTGACTACCATTCTTGAGTCGGAGGCCCTGTCGGCTTTTGGTTTCTGGTCGGAGGTCCTGCTGGCTCCCATTCCTGCTCCTAGTCCTGCTCCCCGTCTTGCTCCATGGCTGGCTCTTGTTCCCGCTCCCCGTCTTGCTCCACAGCTGGCTCCCGTTCCCGCTCCCAGTCTTGCTTCCAGGGCGGCGGCCCCTGTGCCTGCTCCCAGGGTGGCGGCCCATCTGATTCCTGCTCCTCACCTCACGTCGGCAGTCTGGCTGACTCCTGCTCCTGGCTCTCTTGGCTCCTTGTCCCCAGCCTGCACTCCGGCTGTCCTCCGGCTGTCCTCCAGGCTCCAGCCCTGCACCTCTGTCACCAGCCTCCAGTGCAACATTCCTGCTGCCAGTGCCCAGTCCTAAGTTTTAGTCATGTTCCAGCCAACCTCCAGGTCGACCTCCCGATTGGTTTCCCTGTCGGTGTCAGCCTTCAGGCAGACCTCCTGAGTGGTTTCCCTATCGCACAGGCCTCCTGCTCGGCCCCAAGAGGGGCTCTACCCTTCCTCACTCCCACCTGGTCGACCCTGGACCTGTTCAGCCCTTTGCAACCTAGTTCCCCTCCTGATAAGCTTTGTCCCCCTCCTCTGGCCTCTGGTCACTCTCTGGACTTTGCTTCGCCCACTGCCCCTGCCTCCTGCCCTCTCTGACCCTTGACTTTTGTTGTGTTGTGTGTCCCTCCTCTGGGCCCCCTCTGCCCACTCGGCTTTGTTTTGTTTTTTTGTGGACTTTATGTGGACATTATGGGATGCTGGGAGTCGTCCCTTGAAGGGGAGGTACTGTCATGGTTTGGGGTTTTGATTTCTTTGTTTCCTCTTTTATTTTGGTAATTTTATCCTCTTGTGTCTGATCTGCCTTTGTGTTTCCTGTGTTGTCCTGTTTTCCCTCCGTTTGTGATTGCACTGATTGCTTCCACCTGTTCCCCATTACCTTGTGTATTTAAGTCTGCATTTCCCTTTGTTCTGTGCCAGTTCGTCTTGTCCATGTGCCTTGTCCATGTTCCTCGTTATGTTCCTCGTTATGTTCCTCGTCTTGTCCTTGTCATGTCTGCCAGATAACAAAGCCATCATCGTCTTGCCAGTCAGGTTATGCTCTTTTGTTGATACTTTGTCTCGCTTTTGCAATTGTCCTGAATTTATTTGGTACTTTGTTTTGATCTATGATTTATCCACGTAGTTTTTTCCTCTGAGGAGTGATTTTTTTGTTTCTAGTATTTAATTGAAATTTTAAGTTAAGTGATTCTTTAATTACTGAAAAGGTTTTGTCCTCCGTTGGAGTGTTTTTCTTTGGTACTTTGTTAATAAAGACTGCTCTTTTGATCCTCATACATTGTGTCTTGCATTTGGCTCCCAGTCCTCGTTTGGTTGTGACACTCGTCAGTCATGGTGGTTGTTTTAAGGCAGCAGATTGCCTGGAGGTTTCTGTACAGACGCCAACTGTGACTGTCAAAGATATGCAATAAAATAAAACAAAACCCAGCAAAACAGACAATTTGCTGCATGTTTGGTTTGATGTGTCATTTCACTCACTGATTACTTCAAAGCATCTTCGTCAGTGCATCTTAAATGGGAAAGATAATTCAAAAACATTACTTTCCTGCTTATATTACATTAAAACTACGGCTGCACAATGTTGGATTTTTTGCTGATATCCGATATGCCAATATTTTAAAACTCATCTGGCCAATAATCAATACCCATAACGATATATTGTTTTCCCACATCTTATTGTACGGATAATCTAGTCTTTTTTGTAGTGGAATGTACTACGCATTCTTTTACTGTGTTGGCCCGCTGGCAAATGCAGGCATAAAATGCAAAGCTTAAAATAATGTGATATTTATTACTTGTGCAAAAATAGAAGGAAACTTAAAGTTGCGTTATGTAAAACATGTCACATTCGTTTATGACAATTGCTTTAAACAAAACAAGTAATTGTTTAAAGTAATTGTGATATAAAAAAAATCACACATTATAAATCACATTTTCATTTAGCTATCTACTCTTTTCCTTGGGACTGAAAGGCAACTCCTGAGCCTCATGGGCCTGCTTTGTGTTTTTAACACTCTCTTTTAATAGCCTACTGTTGCTGACTTGCAGAAACCCTTTAATGTCCAAAACCATGATTTATCAGGAAATGGAAAAAAAAAAACATGTATTTTGTAAAATGAACATTGAGTCCTCAAAGTTAGTATCATCTTTATTTGGTCTGATACTTATAGGAAAAACAGAAAGATATATTTTAATTTGACTTTGCTGAACAGCAGCTAGTGTGACCTCATGGCAGCTAGAGTATGCTGGGGCATGTTATGAATAAGTGTATTAGTACCATCAGTAATTACCAAGTTACCTATTTTCGCTACAAGTAACATTAACCAACATATGATACCTGGAAAAGTACCAGACTAAGTAAAACTGTAGCTGCTGCAAGTCCTGAGTACATTGAATTGCATTTCTGTTGCTTTTGATTTCAGTCCGACAGGTGAAAGGGAAAGAATGTCTTAATTACAGATGCAGAGGAGACTTATGCAGAAAAGCTAACACTTCGTGAGCTTATCACACAGGTTTGACAGTTTATTTAAGTACACAAGGACGTCATGCCTTGCAGCCACCCTGGCTCCAGTTTCCATGCGAGTTTCCCAACTGTTCATTGGCAGTACAAGTCTGACAAGCAGTGAGTGAAACTTCGGGTTCTGCTAGCAAATAACTGCAGACAACAAAACCAGTTCCATTTTAAAAAGTTCCACAGTGAATTAATTTTTTTACAGTAGCAGTACAGCATATACACGATGCCAATAAAATGCCATTATTATAATACTTTGATAATATGTCATTCCCCTCATGGACAGTCCTTCTTAAATAAAGTGCTGTGTAACTTCTATTTTTACAAACACTGCACGTTTTTCTCTCATTTTAATACTCCACTGGTTAAAAAAAACCCAACAACCAAGCAATTCATCAAATAAGGGAAGAAGCATCATTTTTTTATTCTTTTATTGTCTTCTCCATACTTAAAACAATAACTTAATCCCTTGTTGCATGAAACAGTCCCCATCGCTGGTCTCCACTCTTGGAACGTCCCAGTTTTTCTCTCCATCCGTTTACTATTGCAAAATAATCCTCCTCAGACAATTCCTGCAGGGGACAGAAGCAGGTATGGCAAGCAGTCGAGAGTTTACATGGTTTGAGTGGTTAAAAAACAGTCATACAGTGGATGACGTTGATGAAATGTGTGCCGGTATATGCTTGTTTTTTGACACTAACCTTAATGAATTCATCCTTGATGGCCTCTGCTCTCTGCAGCTCCGTCTCTATCACCTCTATGAACTGGGCTGTTCTGTCCTCAGCCCGAACGCTGCAGAAACCGGCTTCTTCAATGAACTACGGGAGAGGAGACAGAAGAAGGACAGTGAAAGTGAAACAGCACCACCAGCTGACTCACACAGTAATGAGACATTAACAACACGTCTGCAGAAGGCACACTCACATATGTGTACATTCTGAGGTTTCTGCACACTAGAAAACATCGTCTTTTATGTGTTACCCAGTATGTTTATCATGTTGTTCCACTTTATCGTTACTTTGGCAACTGTAAAGCAGGAGGCCATAATTATTCTGACTGGGGCGCACAGTAATTTCACATGGAATTTAAATATTTGCAGATCCAAAAATAAAAATTTAATGACACATATCTCAACATGACAAGCTTGCAAAAACAGACAATGTCTGCATCTTGCATCACTGTAACATTTGTTAAAGTTTAAGTTGTTTCCTGTACAATTTGTTTTCTATACAGTCAAAGGACCGCACTCATTTCATTACACCTTTTAGCTCTTTTATGACAACTTACTTTAAAACTTTCATGGCATTTTGCATTTTTCTTAGACAGCCAACAGTCAAAAATGGCATGAAAGAGATGGAAATGACACGAAACAAAGGTTTTCCACCTGGGCCAAACCAGATACGCTATGAACAATGTCGTCCACACACTTTGTGAATATAGCTGACATCAGTTAGTCTATGTATTGGAAGGTTAAGTGTGAGAACAGACACGGCGGTGCATTATAAACTCATTACAGGTTAATTTGTGTGCCAATTCACTTCTAAAATATTGGTAAAGAGGGCCAAAGGGCTGAACAGCCAAGTCTTTTTCTAAACTATTACATAATGTGTGTCCACACTATTTACCTTGCCATATTGTGGTGGCGTACACAGAACATAGCCTCTCTGTTTGACATAGGCCTCGAACACGGGCTGCCAGGGCTTCTCTCCGCAGCAGTAGTCACTGATAAGCAACTGGCCACCTGGCTTTAACCATGACTGGACAAAAAGAAGTAAAAGATGAGTGAATAAAAAAATGAATAAGTGGAGTAATACCCGATAATGTCACATAAAAACACCAATTGCTGCTTTCTGTTTTTGCAAAGTCAAAGAAAGCTTGGAAAGATGCTAAGTATGAGAAAAAGCTCACATGGAAACGTTTGAAGAGGGACAGTTTGTCATCTATGTGCAGGATTGTGTCTCTGCTGTAGATCACATCAAAGGAACCTTCTGGAAATGTCCTCTTAGTAGCATCAGCCACCTCAAACTGGACCTGATGAAGAGCACAAGGCATTACTGAGTTTTCTTCCAAACCAACAAAAATATCTAAGTTGTTTAGATTAACATGAGGAGGGAACGTTTAGACATACGGATGGAAGCTTCTCCATGATCGCTCTCTCCAATGCGATGTTGACCATGTTGTCTGACAGGTCCAGGCCAAGCACTTCCACTCCAAATGTCTAAAACATAACAATCATCATCATCACCGCAGTCCTTTTAAACATAAGATTCATTATGAATCCCTAGAGAATTACTTCTAATATCACGATGATTATGCTAGATGTTTGGCATTTACCTTTGCCATGTAGAAGTCTCCTCCACCAATGCCACAGCCAACGTCTAGAACCTTCTGTCCCGGTTTCAGGTTCAGCATGTCAACAAACTCCTGTCAGCACAAAGACAAAAGGCTCAGTCTTTCATTTCATCAAAGCCTCGCGAGATAAACCTACAAGGATCTGTCTCAGAGAGTTTAATGATTGACAAATAAAAATGACTTGCATGTCAATTTTTGTACAAACTTGAAAAGGTAATATTCCATTAGGAAAAAAGTAATAATATCTTACAGTTCTTTGTGAATTTGTAAAACACTTAAAAATGGTCTGAAGTCTGGCTTGGGTTTGTTCCTGTGGCATAAAGAGAGGGTGTGTTCACTGGCGGACTCGGGATGATTGAAGGGCAGGGGCAAAAAAAAGTAAGAAGGGCACCAGTTGCATGCTGTGGGGCACCAGCGCACAAAAAGTCATCATACTTTTATAGTGAAACAGATTGACAAATAAAAATGTTCATTTGAATCAAGATATTGCGGGGGGGGGGGTTATCAATTACTTTGTTCACCATGTTTTGTCCACTTGAGGGGCGACCAAGAGGGCACTTTTGCATATTTTTTTAAACATTGGAGCACCCACCCAGTCCTCCAGTGGGTGTAATATTGAAAGGAAGTGCAGCTTCCCTAACACAAAAGCAACTTTCAAAAAGAAGAGAGGAAACAGGAGGGGTGAGGAGTATTAGCTGAAAAAGCTGCTAAGAAAAAGGCCAGGTCTGATGCTGAAGGTTGTTTAAGGCCTTTATTTGATTAAAAAACCCCATAATTTTAACTGTGAAGCTTTTTTAAAGAGCAGCTGTGCCACAAGCTAAATGCTAATGTCACAATGACAATGCTAACATGCTGATGTTTGGTAGGTATAATAGTGAAGCCATGTTCATCATCTTAATTTGACATGTTCAGCATGCATGCATTTGCTAATTTGCTTATTAGCAATTAATACAATCCATAACTTTGGCTGAAAGTAATTATTTTAGCAGCACTACATACTAAAGCATTGGACAAATGATGTCACTAATAGTGATTAGAATTCATCCACGGAGGGGCTTGAATGTTTGTAAAAAACTAAATGACAATCCATCCAACAGTTAAGGAGCCGTTTCACTCAAAACCACAAATTTCAGCCTCACGGAAAGGTTAGGGGATTCACCCTTATAGAAATATTATAGTCTGCCAATCTGTCTATTTCTATTGCAAATAAAGTAATGGACCTGAGTGGAAGTTTTTGACCCTTTTGTTAACATAATCAACTACGATCACACACTCAACAAACTTGTCATTTGTTCACTAAGTTTTTCCCTTTTGAAATCGCACCACATTATTCAATATTCTGGTTGTATCCTTTCCAAGAAATACCTTCTTTGTAGCCAATTTCTTTGGTGTTTTTTAGACTGCATCTCTACCTTGGTGGTACTTGGTCCACCTGTGCTGACGTAACCAGTGCCGAACATCTTCTCACCACGCAGAATGCCACGGTTGGTGTACTGCTGGTTGTCCAGAAACTGCTGGAAGGTGTTGAATCTGTTTTGAGTGTCTGAGGAGCGGGAGACCTTCTCCAACAACCAACAGATGTGATTTGGGTTGTTTTTCATCTGGATAAGCAAGAGAGGAAATGAGTCAGTGCACATACGTATACATCACATGCTGTTATGTCATCATATTTTGTAATTCAGTTTTTACTTGAAAAACTTGAATGAATCTACCTCAACATAGGCCTGAACTCTCTTTTTCAACACAATGTCGAAGCCAAACTTTTGCCCCTCCTCTGGTCCCTCTGCTTGTATCGTTGACACCATGTGGCTGTATTGTGCCTCGGTGCGGTAATAGGTGGGGTTAAAATCCCTCTTGGAGTCACCTGGGTAGGAAGTTACAATTAAAATCAAAACAAGTAAAATAATCAATTAGCTAATTAAAACAAGTCCTTCTTTTTTTTTTATATTTGTTGAGAAAAAGAAGTCAGCTTCCATTTCAATCTCAAATTTAATTTTATGTGAATCGTGTTAACTCGAGTTCAGTTTGTCAGATTCAGTTTGCATCAGTGTTAAATAAATGAATAATAACAATTATTATTCATTACTAACGGGGTACTTTGCCGATCAGCAACAAGCTTTACATCGAATGTTGATTATCGTCCTTCAGTCTTTCATGGTCCCACTATCTTCTGTGCCCAAATCTCCTCAAATGACTCAAATGACTTGTTTGATGTCATTTGTAGAGATCTGGACCTGTCTGCTCGGAACTACAACTACGCACATCAGGTGAGCAAGCACCATGTTAGTTTTGAGAGGAATTTCAGGCTTTGGCGGACAAAAACCTTGTTATTGAAAACTATGTAATATTAAATAAAAGGAATGTTCTAATATGACAGATAATAACCTCGGACACCCTGCAAGTACTGCTTTTTTGTGATTACTACATGAAGGCAATAATAGGAGCCGTTTATAGGAGTCTTTCTAGTGATCTGTGCGATGTTGACCTGGGACTCTTAGCAGCCTTGGAACAACATGGTGGGTGGGTGGTGGTGCATGGTGGATCAGAATCTCAGTCACAACACAATATAAGAACATTTATATGATAAATTTAAAGTGTAATCCCTGAGAACACCAGCGGAAGTCGCTGGTGTAGCAGTTAGCTCCACCAGCTAACCGTTTCTTGCATCTACTGGGTGATAATATGATGTTATTTCAAGTGAAAAATGTCTAATTGTCTCTTTCCATGATGCATGATGGGTCCAAATATTCGATTTGCACGATTACTTTACTTTGTACATTGATCCGCATTTGCAAACTGGAGCTTGCGTGCAATGCATCCTGGTACATGCAGGCAGTGCAAGAACGGCTGTGTGAGCAGGACAAACTCAGAAAACTCAGCTTTCTCTGTCTATATAGCACAAACTGAGGAATTTATTGCTTCAACTGACAACAATTACCATCAATATTGATTGGACATCCACATGAAAAGTGGTGGAGATCTCCTTAAAGATGAAAGAGAGAGGTGGATGTTTTTTGTGCGTTCAGTACCTGACCGGTGGTTGCCTGACTCTCTGAAGAGTAGTAGGCCACCGGGCTGCAGCCAGCCAAGCGACTTCTTTATAAAGGCTGTAAGCTCCTCGTCTGTCAGGTACATCAGCAGCCAGTTGGAGAAGATGAAGTCAATGCTGAGGATAACATTGAATGGATTCAATAAATGACTGTATTTGCTTCAGACTTTTTTTTTTGATTGAAGCAACAGTAAAGATAGAGGTAAAGTTACTTTATTGGTCACATATGCAACATACAGGGAAATGTGGTCTTTGCATTTAACCCATCCCTGAAGAGCAGTGGGCAGCCACAGTGCAGTGCCCAGGGTCCGACTCCAGATCTTAGACAGTACCTTGGTGAAGGGTGCTGACTAGAGATGGCCCTAACAAGCATGTTTTTTTGAAGGTGAGGGAGCCGGAACACCAGAAAGAAACCATGCACACTCCACACAATGGGTCCCTGCTCCAATGTTAACCATTGAGCCACCGTGCCACAACAGTTTTAGTTTCGGTGTATTAAGTTGCAAGTATTACACTGGCTGTTAAATACTGATCAACAAGATGACACGTGCAAAATTTGTTTCACTCTTTTTACAGACTTTTTGTCTTTCAGGTGGGACCTAAGTGGTGGGGGACCATCACCACCTAGGACCTGTTCTGTTTTAAAATAAAAGATAAACTACAGATATCTTAACATGCACCTGTTTTGGGGGATCTCCAGCTTTGTGACGTCAGCTTGGATGAAAGAGGCGTTGGTATGGTGACCGTTGAGTTGCCTGTTCTTCTCCACAAAGCTTTCCATGAAGTCCACAGCGGTCACATGACTGGCCTTGGTCAACAGGTGGCTGGTGAAACGACTGTTGAGACACGTCAGGACGAATCATTCAGCTATCTTTAAGTTTGCGTCACTGGTTGCAGAAAGAACCTTCTTTAAAGGGTCTTTTAAAGCTTCAAGACAACATTAAGAAGTCATTGCCTGAATATGAAAACTGCTTTTCTTCACAAGCATATTAGAAACACATCTTTCAAAAGCACTATTCACTGCCCTAATGCACCCACTGACTTAAGGCCAGCATGTTTTGTAAAAATTACTTACCAGTTTGCCGTGTTTTACTTATATAATGTTAATGACAGGTTAGTGTGTAATAACTATGATAGAAGAAATGTTTTAGAAAACTTTGATTTTTATTTATAAGATAAGACACTGGCTCATTTGCAAAGCTTTTCTAAAGCATCTTTTACTTCTTGTGTGAAAATCTTATCAAACTCACTCTTAATATCTTCTGCTACATGACCCCAAATAAAACAGGGACACCACAGACGTAAAAGCAGCTGCGTCCTCACCCGATGCCAGCACCGAGCTCCAGCACTCTGCTTCCTGCCAGGCTGGGCAGCAAGGAGAGAATCTCGGGCAACTCGTGCTGGGTCAGCTCCCTGGCACGAGAGTCCAACATCATCTCCTCCACTGTGGCATCCTTGGAGTGCTCCTTCCAAAACTCTGTCATGTTGTTACGAGCTGTGAAGCACACAGGAGTCCAGATCAAGTTGGCAAAAAGGCATAAATTGGAACTGCATAAAAAATAAGGATATAAATAAAATATACCAAAGAAAATTGGAGATTTGAAAAATAAAAAGGCATAAATTAGAAATAATGAAACTACTACAATACTTATTCTATCGGGATGATGGAAAAGAGTAACCCAGAGTGACTTGTTTATAAAATAAGTGTTGGTTATGTTTATCTAGTCAACATGTGGTCAAAGGAACAGTCAATGTGAAACAGTGAACGTGTTACACATTCAATTTAAAAGTGACATGTTACAGGAGTGTATGTTAATACATAACTTTTTAGCAATAATTCTTAGAACAAATGTCTCACTTGCAGATCAGTCAATAGTCAAACCAGATTAAGTCACCAATCTTAAAACAAGACACAGCCACTACACTGATTTGCCCCAGAATTCAACAGTTTAACACACTTGTTTTCTAGCAGATTTGCAGATGTTTGGCATGCTCTTGTCAGTAGGTCATCCAGTAGTTTTAACTTTTACAACACAACAATTTAGCAGTTTTAATTACTCTTTGAAACATGATAACTGCCTGACAATGTGGCAAATAAAAGCACAGAAATGTAGACATTGATCTCTCATCTTCCAGGAAAAAGATGACAGACCTAAGTGAGACAAATCTGTCCTCGGTGTCTTCTTGTTACACTCTTAGTACAAGGATAACTGCATGTTACCACAGCCACAGGACCATTTGACAGCTCAGTAAAATCACTGGCAAACCCCAGCAGTGTTCACAGTAGGATTACTTCCATCAGCTGCATGATCAGTTAACACAAAACAACATGTTTTAAAAAATCACACAGAACTTAAATAATTGTTTACTCTGCTCATATACCTCTCTCCATGGTGATCTCTGGTTGATTTTAACTTATTGCGAAATTATTCTCATCTAATCTGTCAATTAACGTCTTAATTGTGAGGTTTCTAATGGCAGCTGCTCTGTGACAGAGTGCAGGGTTCATCCTGTGTTGGGGCTCTTTAAATAACAGGACGACCGCGGAGGACATGGTCGCCAGGTAGGAAACTGACCATTAGGATGCGTCCAATATGATTGAATGGGTGGGGAAGGGGTGTACATGAATAATTAAATGGGGACAAGGGTATGCATCCTATCAGACACAGGATTTCCCTCCTGGTGTACACACATAACAGACCTCCATAAAACCCCGCGGTGTTGTCAGCCACAGATAAGTTAGGGATCCAATCAAGTACACTTACGTCTTTCTGCGCAGCGGTTGGTTTGGGCTGAATGGTGAAGCGGTGCGGTTCCCAGCGTTTGTCTCTCTCTCTCTCTCTTTCTCCCCGGCTCCCGGCTCCCCGATCGCCCCGGTTGTGCTGACGAGTAGGAAATGTCCTGTGGCATGCGGTGATTGCGCAACACCGTCACATATTGCATCTGAAAACTCCGTTAAGGTGGAAAGCGGTTACTGACGAGCAGTCCCCCCTCAGAGACTCGAAAAATAATGCTTAAGTCTATAACTTTGCTTTTTTTGGACATTTTTTAAATAGACCTCCAGCCACAGTAGAATGTCTGCCGGGTGAAGTTTTAATAAATCACGACGCAAATGGACATTATGATTTTACGCAATGAAAATCCTCCATGTGCAAGAATTCTGTGCCAAACTGTTAATGAGAAGATTCTCGTTTCGCACCCACAGTCTAACAAAGCTGTTCAGGCAGCAGGTGCCAGTCTGCAACCTTTTAATGTTAATTTAATCTCAGAGTCTGCAGCCCGGTGTGTGCAACCTTTATGAGTGATTGCATCACGTAAATTCCGGGGCCTCTGAGTGGGAGTGTCTCCAGCTGTGAAACATGCAAGGTGGTGAGGAAAAGCAAGGAGGAAATAGAGTACAAAAACTTACTGGGTGCCACTCTCCCGCGACATGCCCTTAAACTGTAAGAGAGAGCTTTCTTAATAGTTTATTAATGCAGAAGTTCCTTATAGATCAGTTATGAGTTCTGATTAAGAAAGGTTGTAAAAATCTCTCTGCTGCTGAGTCACTGATGGTCAATAAATTGCCATGAGCATTAAAGGCACAGTATGAAAATTTATCTGACTGACTTAGAAATCTTCATGATGTAGTGTTAAAGTTGGTTACACTGTATTTGGATAGTCCACCTAAAGATTTTTTCCATTTCATTTCAAGAACATAGGCCAATCAGTTGGTAAACTGTTTAATATTTGTACATATAGCCTAATTTAATATTGGTTAAACTTTATTGAATCTTCAATCTTCTTCCAACTAAGATTCATGGAATAGTTAAAGGGGTATTTGCCACTTAGCAGCCAGCTTTGTATTGTTCCAAACTCAGCACTATAATACAATGAGTGTTGTTTATCTTCCTTCAGACTTCCAAGGGCCTTGCTCTTATGCTAAATTCTGTGCCAAAGTCTCCTCAAATAATGTCAAATGACATTTTTTATGTCATCTGTGGGGGCCCGTTCATTGTTCCGCCGGCCCGTTGTTCTGCCAGCTCACGGTTCCACCTGCATGTTGTGCAATGCACCAATGGGCCAGTGGAACAGCAGTGCGGCGCCAAGTTTAGAGGTAAGGTATCAATTGAGGTTAGGCTAAGGTTAGAATTGGGCCTAAATTGGTTAAAGTTAGGGTTGGGACAGTCTCTATAAACAAACTCTACATTCAGTGAATGTGGAATCTGTAGGCAAGGTAGGGCGATACCGAAAAGCCCCAGTTTCTGGTTATAGTCTTTTGTAGTCCATGTAATTAACGGCAGAATGTTAACTGTTAACAGCGTGTAAACTGGCTACTTGTGAAAAGATCTGCTGGTAGATGTGGTCTCTCAACTCCAACTCCATTTTTGCATGTATACAGGAATATGCCTGGGTTAATGCCAGCCATTGTTCATGTAAACAGGTCTGTCCCTGGTCTGACTGTTACCGGGGTAAGCTCAGTAACTGGAATATTATGTGCATGCAAACATAATTAGGGACCGAGCCCGTAAGTCAAAGACCGGACCCTATTGTAATTGCGCTGTTTATTGTTTGTTATAAGTACGCCAATTCAGTCTAAAATTTCACCCCCTAAACATGCTCAAAAACTGACCAAAATTGGCACGCACATCAGGTCT
>JAQLOL010000026.1:15202066-15213005 GCA_029783665.1 Naso thynnoides | reverse complement strand
ACAAATAATGGTATTTTTGTCCTGAGGTGCTTGAAGGCATTATGTGCCTGAAGCAGCAATAAAACAACAAATTTTTAAAAAAGTGTGTTATTAAAGCATACCCGCCAGCCCTCATACTGTCCAACACCTCCATGATGATCCATTCAAGGCTGACTTTCCCACCTTGCCAGTGCTCTTCTCTTTATTTTTTTTTTGGCAGGGCATGATGTGTAGATGAACTCAATGCTGGAGGATGCCAAGGTCCCCAGAGAAAACAAAGATGACCTCTACCGCCTTCAGTGGAACAAATGAGATTGAGCACAGGAGGGTCACAGTGTGTGTAGGGGTTGGGATCTTTCCGTCTTTTCAGACTTTTATCATCCCACCTACATGCGACTTTTAACCCTGTCTGAGCTGCTGCATAACGTTTTTCCCGGAAGTAGAGCTTGAACTTGAATTTATATTGCACTATATCATAATTTCAGCTGCATTCAAATATGTACAGACTCTAAAATTCTGGATATGTGGTAACCTGTTTTAGGACTTGGAAATGTCTGTTGCAGGCCAGGTCCCCCAGGGCAAAAGTAATCACACAATCTGTTTAGGTGTCATCAGCACATAATTTCTGTGGTCACTCAAACATGAAGGAGACCTTGAGGTGCTTATTTGGGTGTGTGTGTGTTTGTGTGTGACTGGTGTGTGAGTGTGTTTGCGTGCTCCTCATCAGGCCAGCCAAGCTGCTGTCAAGGTGTGGAAATGTATTAAGTAATAAGAGACGCTGTTCTAACTGTTATCGATTTCAGATGCCCTTGCAAACAATCAGAGTCAACAACGATTTTTATTGGTGAAAATGATGGTGGAGAGGAGGAAAGATGAGGATTCCCTAAAGCTTTTTATAGATTTAAGATGGCTCTACATATGGAAAAAGTTAGAAAAAACACCTTGGCAGAATAATGTATGGAAGCAGACTAGTCATACAAGTACAACCGATATAATCTACTGCTAAATAATAAACTTGCAAATGTAAAAGTCATACATATTTACATTTCATCAGGTACAAACATCAACTCAAAAATGTGACCATGAAAGATGGGATCGATTTTTCACCTTTGGCCCAGCAGTGGACCACAAGCAATCTTTTTTTTAAATGTGAGAATCAATTTTAAGAGTTAGCGTATGCATCTATTTGCCTGATATCTTTTAATCACATTTTCTCCCATCAGACTCATGAATTTCTGGGTTTTATGACAACACAGAGCTGCTGAGAAACTTTTGTCCCAACAAACTGCAGCTGCAGCCCACTCAGTCGTGTTGATTTCATTGTTTTCACTGACCCAAAACTTTATGATCACAACAAACAGCAAATAGCAAACTTAAAAATTAAGTGCTTGCTCTCTCTCTTGCTCCCTGAAACTCATGCTGTACTCACACTGTTAAATGACTACCACATAAAAGGGGTCATTGAACCAAAATTTAATTTGGAACTGAAACAGGAACCGCAAACATCTTGATATCACAAACCAAAGACCATTTCGTGGCTGTGCCAGTGGACCTCAATGGCTCATTAAGCTCAGACAGAAGAGGCATTTTTGGGTCCAGCTGAATGTCTGTGCATCCAGCTGTTGAGATGAAATTGAATTACAATCTGCTGTGAGAAAAAAAAGTGATCTATGTGCTCCATTGCAAACTACCAAAGCAAAGTGATCTTATGTTAGCCAACACAGCGGTTCAGCAGCTCTGATCTCTGTGATATTTCTATGTAACCTTTTTATGATTCACATAGGATTATAAAGCAAAGACGGAGCGTTGAGGTCTGACATTTAAAAGCCGTTGCAGTTTTCCAAGCCTGGAGAGCCGCTGCCTTTCCAACTGCTCCCCTCTTGCAGCATGAGGAAGGGCTTTTCCTCATGCTTAAACTGACACCTGCAGACTCAGGCTTGAGGATAACAACGCGCTGAATCAGACAGGGAAGAGGCATAACGGCGCACTCCTGAGCCTGCATGACAGCATAAATCAGAAAACCCAAGTAATTATTTTTATTTCCCCATCAGCTCAGGGATCAGTACCCTTGAGGTAGCTTCCTGTGCGCCACCCCTCCTGCTTAAACATCCCTACCTTCCAGCATCCATCTCACCCTGACAGTTCAAGCACCTAATCCCACTGAAGGCCCCCCAAGGTTGCTGGAGATGACTGTTCAGTATACCAAAAAAAAAAAAAAGCTGAATGAGAAGAAAAGGAAGAGGAAAGAGACAGAATTTAGATTGAGAGTGCAGGACAAAATGGACAAGATGGTAAATTAGGAGGAGAGAAACAAATCATGTCAAAACAAATCAGGGAAAAGCCTCTACCAGAATCAAACTCCTGTCAGCACTGAGGTCAATAAGTTGGCTTAAGCAAGATTTGAGGTGCAGCGCTGTGTGATCTTAGAGCATCTTAGAAACTTCAGGAGAACAGCTGCATGGTGCTCTTGTGTCTATGCGGCAAACAGAATGTGAGCTTTAGTGGGTGCCTATATTTGTTTTTATTTGGGTTTGTGTACCTATATGTGACGTGTTTTTCTTTCCTAAAGCATGTACACTGCACTGTTTGTGTATTTGGGGGGATACAAAACCTACAAATGGTTTCCAGGGATTTTGAACAAACCTAAAGAAACAGGATAAAGAGACAGTGCAGTGTAAAGTCTGTTTAGTCTGTCAGTGGATGTTCCCATCGACTCAGGGCAGCAGCTCCACAAGCAACTGCATTCCAGTAAACAGGATGCACAGAAAGGCATCTGCAGTCGAGGTTGTTGCACAATCCTGCAGGCTGCTACCCAGGGGATAAACATTTGCTGATGGTTCACACAAAACTTGAAGTAAATTTTTCCGCACTGTGTGATTACATACAAAGTTACTGCAAGACACAAATAGACCTGAATTGTTTCACAAGTGCGCATAGCAAATGCAGGAAATATACACCATTTGTGATTTTGCATGAAAAGAATATTCTCTTGCAAAATCATGCAATTTTTTGGAATATTTTTCTAAAAAAACAGACAGCTGCTCTACTTGGGAGTAGACCCCTTCACTGGTGCAAAAATTCATACCCAAAGACAAAAGAGACCTGCACACAACTGAGCTGGATCCATCAATTATTTGAAAGCCTGAATCTGGACCCATTCTGAACTGTGAAACTTCGGGCTTTAACACCCCTGACACAGACGTGACTGGAACAAATGTCACAGCTGACTGCTATTAAAAAAATAACTTTATTTTACCAGTTGTTAAAACAAAACTGTGTCAGTGTCGTAGAGTCTAGATTGACTTGTGAAAACCTCCACTCTGGAGAGAGTATTTTTTAATCTTTTGGGATCAAAGCTGGATTTATTGTCTCCCTTGCTTTTCAACCTGTCTGCAGCAGTGAGCTGCTGACCTCCAGTGTTGGGTGTTTGTTAAGAGCCTCACTGTCTGTGTTGACTGTTTCCTGGAGGGGAAATGTGCTTTACTTCATGAATGCATGGAGAGAAGAGGAGAAATAGAAGCATGACAGAAAGGAAGCAGAGAGAACTGGTCTTCAGTTGGAGGCAAAATTAAACACTCCTCATCCCTCACACACACTCACACACCCTTGGATCTCATTGGTGCCTGCAAGCTTACAGCAAATTAACAGGAACTGTGGCCGTTTGGGGCAAATAAACATTTGTGTTTGCGTTACCTGCAGTGACCTCACTTGAGTGAGAGCAAAAATTTGGTTTATGTTATACATGAACTCAAAATAAGATGTTCATTCTTTCAATGAAATTCAACTTTGAGGCAAATACTTTTTTTTTGCGTACAGTGTAGCGACATTTCTGCAGCATTTGTGTGAATTGCTTTTGCCTCCTTTAAGAAAAACCCAAATTGGAAGTTGCCATAAAAAGCATTCATCATTGCTTTGCCGCAAACATACACACAGCTTTCCAACTAAATCCCTAATGATTTTTTTCCATCTCCAAACCTCTGCAGCCCTCTTAAACCCTTCTGTATGTCTGTGATTAAACAGAGGATGACGCTGCTGGTTCGGATTTGACATTAATCTTTTTTTTGCTTGGTCTTTCCGGCACCTCTGCCATCACTGGAGTAGAAATGCGAGAAATCCATGAAGAGAAAGTGTCTACTGGTCGAAGAATGTACGAGTGCAGAACAGACAAACAAAAAATGAGAATGTTTTTAGGTGTTATATTGGAGATGCTTGTTTGTGTGCCCTTCCTGTTAGGAGCTGGTGCTTCATGCACTGCTGACTTCTTCTGAGCAGGCTGGTAGTGGATGGCACAACACAGACAGTTTTTGAAACCAAAATTTTTATGATATTACCCTTTTACATGGCAAATTATTCAGTTCCATCCACAAATAACTGTAGGAATTCTTGCACATGGGGAAAAATTCAGGTCGCTGACACAAATCTGTGCTACACCGCATGCAGAGGACATTTAAAAGAATCTATTTGATGTAATAATGGAGCAATAAAAATTACATCCTGGGCTTCTTTTTCAATTTCAAAACTGGTGGACCTGAATCAGTGGGATACAAGTACACGATCAGAGTTCATGTTGATGGAGCACATCCATTTACTCGGTCAGGTTGAAAACAAAAAAATGGCTTCATGGGGAAGAATCAATGTTCACCTGCAGATTTTAGATTAGTGACACACACATGAAACACACGGTCACTTCTATTTTTTTATAACTTGGGGTATTCCTCTTTGTGGTACCGTTTCTGTCTTCATAGCTCTGAGATGTGTGTCAAGGTAAAAGGTTTTGCAGCATACAACATGACCTTTACAGCCGTCATCTGGACACATCTTTGTTTTCTAAAACTACCCAGTTAACTTTAAATGCAAGCTGGGAGCCACATGAAGAAGAGATGATGATGGTAATGATGATTAACATAATGAATGAAATTGAAATATAGAATCCCCATTTTGAGAAAATCACCTCTGACTTTCTAACCTCAATAGAACTGCAGACTCTGTTCTTCGTATCTTGTGACATATACACCAAGATGCCCCATGGCGCTCACAGTTTGAAGTCATCGTGGGTCACATTCGTTGTTGTGTGGAATTGAGAAAAGAAACCCCAGTATCTGCACGCACATCTCCTTAGCAAAACATCCAGTCTATTGCATAAGCCTTTGGTCAAATATACCATCAAAGAGAGTGTTTTGTGGTTTGGATAGTTTTGCATTTTTTTCATTTCCAGTTATTAATATTTTTTCATGTCAAGGTGCTTATTTTGATCAGGCTGCAATTAAGTAAAAGGTAAAGTGTGCAGGACTGAGGGTAATCTGTTTGGAGAATATCACAGAAATGATATGTAATATTCATTAGTGTGCTTTTATGTTAAGTGGTTTTCATTTTAAGTGTACAATCATGAGAATCATTTTGTTTTCTTTACCTTAGAATGTGTCTTTTATATCACCTGTACACTGGTAGCAGATCCCCTTTTAGGGAATCCACCTATCGCATCACCATGTCTCTGCAGCAGCCCAGAAGGGATAAACCAAACACTTACTCTAAAGGGGGCCTTTCACATTTTTTGTGAGTTTCACAGCTACTATAGGTTATTCTGCATGTTTGAAAGAGGAGGGAGAGTGGACAATAGCATGGGCAGTGGAGATGACAAAATATACCATAATAAAAGCCTAAACGTTGCCTTGGCAGAATCAGCTGTAAGGATTATCTGTGTCACTCTTTCCTCATTCGTCTGCCTCTCTCTGTCTTTAAACCTGGAAACATTTGGCTGCAGAGTGACACCTTTCATTACTCTCTCTCTTACTCAGTATTTCCTTGCTCTTCTTTTATATATTCCACACCACCACTGACATTTGTATCCATCATCCTCTTTAGTGCCTTTTTTTGTTGGACATTTTTCCATATTATGCCATAATAAGTCCTGAACTGCATTAATCACCAGTGTTAGCTCATTGGCAATGCTGTATGCATCCTCTTGCCTGAGGCAAATTCCACGGTCTGACAACAGTGGTTAGAAACGGGCTCTTCCCAGATGACATGTGCTGGTCAGAGGCAAGGACGAGTAAAGGCTGACCAAAAATATAGAGTTATAGTCACGCAGCAAACCACGTACACATGCATGCATATACACACAAGCTGTGACATGGTTTGTGGAGGGAATACTTCAAAAACTGTTAAATAAATCACACAAATAACATCAGAACAATATGAAGTATTTGTAACTTATCAAGAGACACGATTACTGCTTGACTGCTTGACAAAGAATCCTCATTATCGAGAGGAATAAATGTTTTCTCGGATCATCAGCTGCTTGGAGACGTCTGAAGAGCTTTTCAATGAATCACTGTTTGAGGATTTTGGAGCAAAGTAAACAGTTGTGCTCCTGGCTAATGTTGCGTGGTATCCAAGCCAGACTCATTTATCTGTTGCATCATTTTCGTTTTTGCATACAGGTGGGTCAGTGCAAAAGTTTCAGGACAGAGTTTGTCCAATAGTGGTGAAGTTACCCACAAATATGATGTAAACGCAGAATGAAAAGACTCACAGGAGACGAGCCACTTCAATTCAGTTTGTTATCTGTAACCTCCACATAAATGACAGATCTTGGGCAGCTTGAACTGCACAGAACTTTTTGCTGTTGTATCCAGAAGCTTTAACTCACATGATGCAGTTTCATCTCACAGCTGTCTCCTTCACCACTTAGGTGGCTTCATGCATCCTGTTTGGGTTATGCACACTCTAAACTCTGAAAGCTCCACACATTTATATTTTTCTTTCAATCAGTCGATATTTTGGAGCATTTCCCCTTCGGCCACCAATTATCTGAGTAAAATAATTCATTCTACAGGTGATTCAACTCACATATCAATCAATATAACATTGAAGTAGGGCTTATAGACATTCCAGTCATGAAGAGAAAAAGGCATTGTTGGAACCAGCAAGTACAAAATAGAAAAGCAGTGAGTAAAGCAGGACATTACTTACAGGAAACCAATTAATAAAAAATCGAATCTGCCTCACAGTAATCAAAGCTGCTTCAAACCAAGTTAATTTTTCTTGGCTTTTTTCCCTAACACATGTTAGATTGATGTATGTTATTTTGACAGAGGTGTATCATGTACTTTATTGTTGATATTTATTATTGTACTTACATTATTTTGGTTGTGTAATATTGGCTACATGTTACATTTATATGTAAATTATTTCTTATGTTAGTGAACCTTTACATCAAAGATGCTTTTTCACATTGTGATTCTTTTTTCCTAAAATCTGGACATGCTGATGTTGGAAGCATTTCCTGTCTCGTCCACGCTGATTGCCTTCAGTGTTCACTGATTTGAATCCCCTGGCTACTCTTTCTACTCTATATATGAGTATGTAGAAGATTGCTAGCTTTTATACAAGTAGTCACTCAGGAGATTGCTAGCTTTTGTCCCATGCTCATCTTGAAGGGGGCAAAATGTGTTGAAATCTTGATTCAAAGAATTGAAAGCAAGAAACTACATTTTCCTTTTTCCAGTGTCTCTCTGATAGATCCCAATTTGTATTTTTTTTCACATCTTGATATTTTGCAAAGATCAAAACAAAACAACCTAAAAAAATATGCATCTAAAATAAGAGTTTGGCAAAAGGAACACGTTATTTATTGAAGAAGGGGAGGTAGAGAAGCTGAGAGATGAATGTGTGGCTTCAGACAGAGCAGAGTCGAGTGAGCTCTGCTGACAGTGAAGGTGTAAGTCATTCCACGATGGACTGAGATGCCACAGGGAACACAGAGCTAAACCTAAAGAAGCAGCTAAATTCAGAGCATGAGCTAGACATATAAGACTGGATTGTGACCTCGAGGCATCAAGTTGTGAATCTTTTTTCGGCTTTGAATGTCTGCAGTTGCATTTTGAATGTGAAGCATGCAGGAGAGAAGATGTGCTGCATCTAACCGACAGCATCTTTAAATAGGGTTTTATCCTCAGGCTACTACATAGGATAACATCATGTTTGCTTATTGGATTGTTACATAAACAGGTACAAGTATACATGGCTTTGAAGTACACACTATTACAGCACTAAACATGCCTGACCTATCTTAGTATGGCCCTGGGAGGAAGTACATAAAAAATGACCTCACCCAAAGCTGTTTTCTCTGCGGCTCTAACAGAACATGTTGCCTTCATGAACACAATAACAGAACTAATTTGCTGTGACTCTCCAAGAATTGCATTAGGTTATGTTAATGTAAATTAAAGTCTGCAAAGAGGATTTATTTATACTAACATTTTCACTTACTTTTCTGAATATCAGTTTTCCTACAGGCTTGGAAGTTGTGCTACAGTAGCATCACTTCTCTAGTCTTTTTTGAGAAATTAAATTTGATATCATTTTGACGGCTGGCCTCTAATGTCTGCTGCTAAGTATCAAGAAAAGTCTAAATTTTAGTTAGAGATTTGGGAGGAAAATTTCATGCCCCTTTTTTTATATATTTTTTCCACTAAGGGATAGCAAACAAGCTCAAAACTGTACTGAGGATAAATAACAAACAGTGATGACTCTCACATGTGTACTGAATGCTTTGTCGCTTCATGTAAAGTCAGGGTTTCCCCTCTGTTCAGCGCTTCATGTGCATGTGACGTTCGGATATCCTTAAAATAAATTTGTGTCCTTGGAAAGCTGCCTTTACGCTGACCTGCCTCCCTTTAAATAACCTTTGCATCCCATGGGAATTAACTGATGGACATGACTTCCAGCAAGCTTCATGAAAAAAATGCAGTTCGTCTGCATTTTTAAAAACAAGCATGCTGGAGGAAGCGTTCATGTTGAAATGTTTTGCATTATGTTTTCTTTTCCTTAAGGAATACATACGTGAAAGTGGCTCAGAGAGTCATGCTCATGCACACATGAATGCACTTACAGGATATGAACATGTACACAGACACACTTACAAGATTAGTCACTCACTCATCATCGGCTGACTCACAGTCAATTTGTATGCTGGAGTAAAATGGCCTGATATCAACGTTTTACAGATTCAAACCCATTATGGCTGCACAATAACAATATCTGAAAGACAAACAAAAAAGTAAGCTTAAAATAATACATACATTACAAGAAAGATAAATATATAATACGGCAGGGCAAAAATGTGGAGATAATAAATGGCTGTGACTGACCCGTTTTAATACTGATGTTATCCTACAAGAGTGATGTTTACAGATAAAATGAGGAGGCTTGTTTTATAAAGACCGGTTCAGTTATTTTTCTTGTTTAAACTCTCCTCACATATGCTGTATTTTAAAAAATGGAATAATTTACATGATTAAAAAATAACTACCCAGTCCAGTTACCAGAATGAATGTGTTTGTGTGTTTGATTTGACTGCAGTGCTGCGTGCTGTGTTTTCCTGGTATTTCTGCAGAGACTTTGTGTAGCACCTCCTCTCCCAGCTGCTGTGGACAATCACACAGAACCGGCCACACAATTCTCAATTAACCATCTGCAGTGTGTTTGAACAAAGGAGAGAAGAAGAGCTCCAGAGTGCTGAGCGAAGGGGGAAAAGGTCTGACACGAGAAGCAAACATTGCAGCAAACTGATGGAAGGCAGCTGGGCTTTACGGTCCAGAGTCAGTAGAAGAAAAGCTAATGCTTTGCTAAAATCTGAGGCCACCCAAGACAAGCAAGACATTTAGAATCAGAGAGAGCTTTACCTAAACAGTGCAACAACAAGACTCCATTTAGTTATTCACCCTGAGATCTTAAACTCCAGCTGCCCAAGAAAACATGTACAGGATTTATCTAATAGAGAATGACAGTTTGGCCTGAACAAGAGCCTTATTAGATATATGACACACACAGATGCCTCATATGGCGACATTTTAATGTTGGCTGTGGTGAAATGTCAGCTTACTGATGATACAGGCCAGTTCTCCGCCCTGTGGAGGTGTTTGCAAATGGAGACGACAGCAGATATAGAACTGGTTCAAAGCCAGCTGAACCATATGTGACCTGTTGGCCTTTTGTCCACACCTAGTGCACATTACCCTGTCATATGATATCAGTGTAGCGGTACTTTGTGTGGGGCTGCAGAGGTGACATTTGCCATCCACAAGCCACTGTATCAGTGCTGTGAGAAATCTTCATTCAAGCTCCGTTAAACTCAAATTCAACAGAGTCAGAAAAGCAGCAGGCGGGGGAAATCTTGAAGACCAGGTTCATTATGATCAGAATGAGAAGCTTTGCTATTTATAGGACATCAAAGGTAAATGGAAGGGTATTGATGTGAAGTTGTGTGAGGCGCTGCAGCCTGAGGATAACAACAGCGTCTCCTCTCCGAGGTATCCTGCTGCTCATGTCTCGGACGAGAGCGAAAGATAAAAACATGAAGGCATCGTATCATTGCAAAGAAGGGAATGTTTGTCCATTCTTGCCATCAGTGATTCACATTCTGCTATAATGATGCCAGCACTGGCACACAATGTATCAATCTATGAGTGGTACTGTCATATGTTTATTGTGTGCAACTGAACATGGGCAGAAATCCATGTAATGTGTGGGAAGAAACAGCTGGTCAAAGATAATCTCTGCTATAGTGTTTTTTCCTGCAGGAAAAGCAAAGAAAAACAGACTGTTACATTCTGAATTCTGTTATTAAAATTCTGCCAAAACATCTTATAAAGAGATAATCTGCATGTAATATTTGACTGTTGAAGCACTCTGCGACTTCCTTTTCTAATTTTGAACCATATTTGCTGTGCCCTCATTTTCATGGCTTAATGTTGTTCAGTGAGTTGGTTTAATCTTTGCATCAGTGTCTAATTTCGAGAATCAGTTTACAGCAATATGTAGGCCAGCAGTGCAGCCCATTCATAAAAAACACAAAAAAACCCGAAACACGACAACTTTACACACACACACACAAACACACACACACACACACACACACACACACACACACACACACACACACAAAAATATAAATATA
>JAQLOL010000026.1:15184034-15197771 GCA_029783665.1 Naso thynnoides | reverse complement strand
ATCCACAACAGCTGCCCCAGTGGGGTCAGTCCCCGTACATATGGAATATGTAGGGTGGAGAGATAGTCTTGACACGACCCAATTATTTTAAATGGTATTGTACTATTTTTAAGTCCCACCCTCTAGTTATTTTTGCTAAGCCTTCATTATTATTAATATTGTTATTATTATTATTATTATTATTAGTAGTATTAGTATTAGTATTAGTAGTAGTATCATAAGTACTGTAAGTATTACGATGATTAATATGGGTATTAGTAGTATTAATAAAATATTTATATAATCCAACTGGCTTTCAATTGTTAGGTCCAACATACTTTATTTTAAGTATAGAATCGTCTAGACCTACTCTACATGTAAAGCGTCTAGAGACAATTTTGTTGTGATTTGACACTATATAAACAAAACTGATATGACTTGACTTGACTTTCACGGTTCTGGTTCTCATGCATGACTTCAAGTCATAAACAAGTATCAAAATCATAATCACATTATTGATTCCCAGATGGAAACTGTATTAACATATTGTTCCCATACCAGGAGTTGAAACCTGGGCCGTGTGGGAGAAAACTAGGAATCCTGACTATGAGACCATATGAGAAGCAGACACTTAACAAGATTAGCAATTTATCTGAAAAATTAGTCCTTCTGTACAAAATGTCTTAACAATGCTTTTCTTGTGAAACATTTGCAGGAACAAGTTGTGGAAAACTAATTTGCTGCCTTATTCTCTCTCTCTCTCTCTTGCCCTACAAAACTGCAGACTAACCTGGCGTAATGTTTCCTAAACCTCTATTTAAGCATGCATCTGGGTGTGGGTGGCATTTTTTTTTTAACTTAATCTAAGAGTTTAGGTGGAGTAGAAATGCAGGAAATTTCTTTTAAATTACTCTTCTGTCTGGAGGAGGATCTCCAGAGCCCCTGCTGATTATCTATGCCGCCAAGTTTCTCCCACATTTTGAAACATAACTAGGCGGCCACCCATTAACACCCATCCTGTCTGCACCATTCCTAAGATTTCTGCCCAAAAAATTTCACCATCACGTCAGCAATGATAAAAATATCTCAGAGGAACTAACATCCTGTTATCTCCATAGAGAAAAATGGAAAGTTAAAGATTTCTGCTGTGATTTCTCTGAGGCACCTGGACATATTATTCTCTTCCAGCGGGATCGTCAAGCCTCCAGAACTCTCTGAGACGCAAGCGGGCCGTTTGATTGATTCCACCCTCAGAGACTAATCTAGATATTGACTGTGTGCAGTGTGAGTGCTGGTGTGCCCGGCTGTTTGAGTCACAGAGAGAGACAGTGTCTGATAAAGACAGAGCCAGTGGGCCAGGTGATCTACGGTCTGTTTAGATCCTCATTTCCCAGAGTTCATAGCTCTCCTCCATCAACCCTCAGGCAGGGAGCCAAGGCTTTGCTCTCTCCTCCATGGTAGTCCAATTCATCCTCACTTGGGAAAGGCAAAGGCTGCCTCTGTCTGCCTCAACAGGTCCAAGGGCAACTCAATTTTATCATGTCACTTTGATCTACCTTTTCTGTATTTTTTATGTGTTTGATTTATTATTTGTTTTCAGGCTTCACGTACTGTGCAGAAAAAAACGAGTCTAAGTCTCTTCAAAATTTTCTTGAGCAAAGGTTAAATAGGTGAAAATGTTGCCAAGGGAAGGAAACAACCTTATTAGAAGACACCCACATGCAAGCAGGCCTAAATAGACACAGAGCATGCACGGATTGAGCACGCTTGCCCTCCTACTCACCGTGAAACTTTGAAAGCAGATCGGCCTTTAGTGCCACTGGATTTAGATTACTTCCTCCAAAGCAGATGGCAATAAAACTTTGGGGATTTCTCTCCACTCTGGGGCAGGTAGGTGCAGCTGGAGCAGGTGTGTTTTGGGGAACATCATGCAGATTTGCAGTTTGTCCTATTCTGCTGTGCTTTTGTTTTCAACTGATAACAAATCTGAGCAGATTTTCTAATGAGGGTTGTATCACTATGAAATGAAAAGTCCTGATGTGTTCTAAGTTTAGAGAGAAAATTCTGGCTTGGTGCAAAAATGCAGTAATGATTGACCCCATACTTGCATTTAATTCAACTTCTTCTCTAAACACGCTATGTATTGAAAACCCCAGCAACAAAAAATGCTAATGAGACAGTGGCTGTGTATTGCCCTGCCAATAATTATTTGCACTGTTTACTGGGTTATTGATAAGTTTGGAGGAACTGCTATTAAACTTAATGTTGTGGACAGAACAACACCACTTGCTGATTCATGTACCAATATGATTTGTAGAGCTGTGAAATTTACTGCTTTGAAAGAGAAGAATAGTGATTTTATGTTTCAGTGTGCTTCATGATGACTTTACGTAAAAATCAGTCAGCATAAAGCCCTTAACGTGATTCATTTTTCATTTATTATTCTCCTTCCCTTGCACTGTCTGCTTGTTACCATTTTGCAGCCGCACAATCGTTGCAACCCAGGCTCCTAAGGAGATTTTGATTGGTTTATAGAAATACTAACAAGCCAGAGCATTTTTTTTGCTCTTAGCAGAATGATAATACAGGAAGTGAAGCCAGACCTTTCACAGTGCTGTGGCAAAAGGGTTGGCTATGTGGGAATGAGTTTGCCTCGGCAAGTTGGATAATTTCAGTGTCACTGAAATGAAATTGCACAATGAAACTTTTTTTACTTACTACTTTCTTTACTAGTTTAAATGCTGAAATAACCAGGCCTCAAAGTGTAAATGTAAATGCAAAAGTTAAAATGCAGCTGCAAAACTTGACTAAACAATCAAGCAGAAAACAGTTTTTTTCTCTGGGGGTTACATCAGCCACAGATAAGTTAAAGAATAGTCTCTGGGTGGTTGAAAGTTCAAGTTCATGTAGTCAGGAGGTTTATTAAAAATCCGCAGCACACGGAGTTGTAGCTACTGAATTTTTTTTTGGAAGTTCAGTGCAGAGTACATTATATTATCTATTGCCTGCTGATTATAAAGCATTCTCTTGAGAGAGGAATAATCTGACCTTGCTGTATTTAAAAAAAAAAAACAAAAAAAAAAGTAATATGAACTTATCTCCAGTGCACCAAGGAAATTCAAGCCAAGGCCAGACAAGCTCACACAGTATTTTGTGATTACAAAGTATGATTGAAACTTTGCTTTAAGGCATCAACAATGGACAAAGTATCAATCCATTCAGTAAGAATATACTCCTACTGCTACTATTACTACTACTACTACTAATAATAATAATAATAAAAATGATGTAATTTTATGAAATATGCTTTATCAAAGGCCACTGGTGGAGGTGAAATGCTCCCCACCAAGAAGACTTTTCATTTTGTATAATTAGAGAGTTGTTGTTCGCTACATTAGGGGCTTTGGTGACAAATGACTTAACGAGCTACACAGGGAGTCCTAATTATTCTGCAATTAGAAATGTAATTACGGGTTGCTCCAACCACTTGCCTGCTAGCTGGCTAGCAGTGTGAGGGAGCACAGACAGAGTGAGCATCCCATTTCCCCACCAGCCAGTCTGTCACACATGGTACGGTGGACAGGCCTCAGGTCACAGCACACACTGCACTGGACAGACTGAAGGCACTGGGGTTGGAATAATCCATCACTGTGAGTCCACACTGAAAATAAAACACAGAACACTGTTTCAAATCTACCTGGAACAAGAAGCAATCAGTTATCATTTGTAATATGTTGATACTGAGGAAGGTAATGGATTACAAATGAATTTCCATCAGGTTGTAGGCTACTACAGTTGGACCTTGAGGCAGATGGAACAGTTAAAGTGACGATTTATTGCAAGAACATAGAGGTTCGGGGGGTAGATCTGGATTAAAAATAGAAGTAGATGGGCATAGAGCACTGAGCAGAGAACCAGAGGCAGATCATGGATCACAACAAGCAGATAAATCTGAGGTACATATAGATTTTGAAACTTAAATAAACTGGAAAATTTCTGCAGCATAAATACTATTCTGGCATGCTTAATAATCTGGCAAGGACTGGAGTATATATGCTGCAGGAACTTGAGTTAGTGAATTGCCAGCTGTGTGCAAGTGTGCCAGCTGATTTGCAGCAGTAGGCAGGTGACTGACAGCAGAAGGGGGACTGCAGCACCACAACTAGACAGACAAACGCACAAGAGAGAGAAAGAAAAGATACAAGATGCACAGGGAGAAGTAAACAACAGAAAACATTAGGAATGATGGAGAGGCACAGCCGGACCTTGACAGCTTGAGTTTATGTTGCCATTAAAATTTCTTGATATTCTATATGTGCAACCTATTTGTGAGAGAGTAAGTTTGGTGTATGTTTGCACAGATTTTAATAAGCAGATTAGGATCGCACTGTGTTCATTTATTTTGCTCAGCAACAGCAAGATGAACTGGATGTTTTTTTGTTTCTTTTTTTTTATTCTAAGGGGAAAGAGGGTGTAATTTGCCTGAAATGCTCTTATTAGGATTATTGTATTAAAAATGTGGGTAAAATCCATTAAAAACTTAAAACTCAATAGACTATTTCAAGCTCATGGGCTTTTCTACGACCACAAACTTGTTTCCTGATTTTTTTTTAGCTTTAGGTGAGCTATGTGGTCCAAACTGTCCAAGGTCACTGGGTATGATGTATGTGTGTTATGCCATATTGATCCCTGAGGGAGACAATTCATCTCTTCAGCGGGGGAAGCACTGTAGGGTCAGGTACACAACAGTGACCTTGGAGCTGATATGATTTCACTGCCATGCTGTGGGATATTGCAGGGCAGACATGGTGTCATGCACATGATACCACCATATTATTTGCACAGTATGTTTCTATTTCTATTTTACATTTGATATGATGAAAAACAAAAACTGACTGGTTTCAGTGGGTGAGATTCCCCTGGATCCATCATGACATTGTGTGAACATTCTCGCCTCATAGGAAACAAGCTGAAAAATAAGTGAGCATATTGTCCATTCATTCGGGGTCAGTGTGTGTGTGTTTGTGTGTGTATGCCATGCTTGCAGGCAGTGTTGGGATCCATGCTCTACAGTACTATGTTGCATTGAGACACTCGTGCCAGTGATGACAGATGAAGGCTAAATGGGTAAAACCCTGATAACAACACCGTGAGCTCTAGATGACCTGCCAGCCTGGCAGTCTCACTCTGCCTTTAA
Source organism: Naso thynnoides (assembly GCA_029783665.1). Lineage (NCBI taxonomy): Eukaryota > Metazoa > Chordata > Actinopteri > Acanthuriformes > Acanthuridae > Naso > Naso thynnoides. Next base: position 15,192,595 of record JAQLOL010000026.1, on the reverse strand, counting down.
CTGTTGAGGCTCAGCTCTTTTGGCGCCTCTGGGCTGCATTTTATATAAGGGTGTAAACTACCTACAAGAAACATATATTCAGATGCATTATGAGCAGTTCAAAGCACTGTTTGTGTGTGGCAAGTTTAGAGGCATCAAACACATACATTTTTGGAAAAAGTTCAAAATTTTAATAATTGTAGGCCTACCTATTCAGAGAGAAGCTAACCTGGATCTGGCTGCTGCTGCTCAGTAGGTAAAGCGGGTCGTCTTCCAATCAGAAGGTTGGCGGTCTGATCCCTGGCTCCTCTGGTCTACACTTTGGCGTGTCCTTGGGAAAGATGCTGAACCCCAAATGGCTCTCGATGGCTGTGCCACTGGTGTGTGAATGTGTGTGAATGACTTCCTGATGAGCGGGTTGGCTCTCTGTAGAGAAGTCACCTGCCCTGAGTGTATCAATGTGTGTGTGTGAATGCTGACTTGTGTTGTGAAGCGCTTTAAGTAGTTGAAAGACTAAAAAAGCGCTACATAAATAGAGTCCATTTATCATATCTGTGTTATGTTGCTATACTAATCTAAGACTAGTGATTAATCCTAATATATGGCTAGAAAGCTTGTAACCTATCAATATAGCATAAGACATAGGGTAAGTGTGTGTCAAAATCTTCTCTACATACCAGTTTAATTCCCCAAATGGGGGGTAGTATGTGAAGATAACTCACCAACTTAGCCAGGTCACTTGTGTATTCCAAATTACATACTTCGATAAGTATACAGTACACTTCAGTGCAGTACACTTATTGTGTAGTGCACTAATCTCGACCAGGGTAGTGTTGTCCCAAATCGCACACTGCCGTTTGGCACTCATGGGGAGTGACAATGGTTTTTTTCAACCACTTCTTCTTCTTCTACTACCACTTTTTTTAAACGGCAAATTGTAAACTGTAGGTGGGCGACTGTCACAAATATTTGACAGCTATTTTTTGGCACTATTTTGTTCATTTAACTTGTATAAGAATGTTCCACAGTAAAGGCGACAAGACATCACACATAAACCAAACTCACACCACAACGTTAATGCCTGATTAAAATGTGCCACTGTAGCTAGGAACATGTTAGCTAGCTAGCGGAAGCTAATGTTAGAAAGCAGATGCTAACATGGCACCAAAATGTTACAGACTCCCAATAATTACTAACGGCGGCTATCTGACAACAGTGTACATAGTAGTGCTTAGTGCAAAAATATGTATGACTTGCATCTGTGCAACGCAATGACATTCAGAGTCACCAAGTCAGTGGTGCACAAAAATCCATGGCTGTAATGGCCTGCCACGATTTTGAAAGTTGAGAAGTTTGTGATGCAACTTCCTCTAGGTCACCAATATGGCGTTTGTTGAGGGTGTGAAGTGTCCATCGTTCCACACTCAATTTTTGGACTGTTTTGAGTGTGCGAGTAGTACACTGCATTTTCACGTACTTTTCAGTGTGAACGTACGTCACGCACTTCTGCACTCAAAATGTTAAGTGTTTAGTACAGAAGTATACGATTTGGGACATGGCTACTGTTTATCTTTCTAATGAGCAGCTGTCTCCTTAAGTTAGCTTTAGCTTCCCTTGATAGTCGTGGTCATTTGTCCAGTCAGCAAGGTCATTCTTTGTTGCAGTACTTTGGTTCGGAAGTACTTTGGAAAAGGGTAAATATTTAAAAGTTGTGTTTTATCAGTCTCCTTTGTCTTTAACTATGTCTTGCGATGTAGTGTCCTGCATCCAGCCCATTCTGTCTAACTGACACCTGGAATCCTTTCAGTCATTCATGCTTCCTGGTGTAAAGTCTGTAGATTGCAGCCTGACAATCACACCTATTTCTAGAAAGGTGTTAGTCCAGCTAAAACCGGACTTTTAAATGCATGCAAACATTTAAGTCTAACTGAAATCGTTCTAAATTAAATTTAGAAAAATCAAGCTAACACACCCAGATAATTCGATTGGAAGTCTCAATACTCCTGCATGTAGACACCCCAACTGGACCTGATCTGTGCATGATGGATAGTCCCTGCGGCTGTTTTTTACCCGGAACTCAAACAGTATAAATTTGTAGAAGAAAGCCAACACAAAAATAAAAATGTGTGTGCTTTGAATGTGTACCAAAAGTAAAGCATAAATATGAAGTGTACAGTGCTGTAAAGTTGACCATATTTTCACTGTTTGTCAAGGTTTTCGCTAGCTGCTTGATAACTTGTTTATAGCTTGCTTAGCAAACCGGAGGAAGGTGAAATAGCAACCAGCTGAACAGGGTATATAGCCATCTACTGTAGCGGAGTCAGATGTTAAATCAATTCTCCCTCAGCGCATGTATACTGCGGCAAGGACGGTAGTCCAATCAAATGGCCTAATTGAGCAATAACCATAGCTCAACTTAACTGTGCATGTAAACATACTGACTGTTATTTTATCAAATTTGCCTACATGTCTTTTTAAAGTAAAAATCTCTAAATTAACTTAAAAAAAATTTAATGTAGCAAGACAACATAGCTGAGATAAAGAATCAAGACTCCAAACATTTGGGATCAGACTTTTAATTTGACTTAAATTCACATAAATAACATTGGTTTCTATATATTTTGTATATTATACAACTTTATATAATATATATTTCCCCCTATGATTTACATTCCTCTCTGGCTAAAGTTATCTATCATATCAATGAAAACAGTAAGCCTTGCATGAATGCAACGCTGCTCTTTTTGTGCTGTTTATCAAGGTCCAAATGCCAAAAGGAGAGGAGTGTGTTTCTCATGAGCTGTAAAAAATAATTTCCCAAGTTACACAAACAGAAAGGGTCTCTAGGGTATTACACTGCACTACAAGGAGTGGGTAGCTATTAAAAATCATTCACTGTATATATTTTACTGTATTGACTTGTGACACAAAGAAAGAAAGAGCACTGCAAACTATCTGATATGCATGGCAATGAACATTTTGCGTTCGAGTGTTCTTGTCATGGTTTATTTTTTTGCAGAAGAGAAAAAAAGAGAGAATATGCTCTACACAAGATAAGAAACCCCATCGTGAAGATAAGGGAAGAGTTATGAACCTGCAGCAAGGTCACATAATCATGCAGTGACCCAGCCAAGCACACTTGCACAGATGAGTTGAGCTTGTCAGCCTGGATCACAAATCAACACATGGCTGTTACGAGCCTGTGACCGACATTATTCAACAAGATGGGTGAATATCTGGAAGTCAGGTAACATTCACTAATCTCCCTGACAGAAAGAAAATAATCCTCCCTTCATAACTCCTCCTGTGTTACCTTTGACCACTGGATTATCTCTGTTGCCTGTGGTGCTCAGGCAATCAATGCCTCCATGACGCATCACAAAGCTGCAGATTGAAAGGTGCACTTGGAGGCCATGACATGTCCGATTTTCACTACTTTTTCATAGCTAAAAGTTTTACATGATACGATCTTTGCATGAACTCATCAACAAGTAACCACATGTTCAAACAAATGATGGAAACCAGTGTGTGTTCAAACAAATCATAGCCTGTCATTAAAAAGTTACGTGACATTCAACATTAAGTTCTTACCTGATGATGTGTAAAAAGAGCGAAAATGACCATGAGGTGTCACATTATTCATGTCAAATCTATGAGATGGTATGAAAAACATCTGCTTATTTTCAGCACAACCTCAAGCATCGCTTTGTCACAGCTCCTCCCTAAAGTTTCCTGCTACACAGCCTCTTATTTCTGCATAATCTATGATACATTTTTGATTGTCTGAATCAGAGCCGCCACTTGAATATCAATCTAGAGAAAAATCGTCACACTAGACTCACACTAGACCTTCAAAATCCAAATAAAAAGCAAACACTGGATCCAACTACAGCGTGACAAAAAGAGTTCGAGGTCAAGTCTGTGGCAAGCGAATGTGCAGGTGAGTCAGTATCTAAGAAAAACAAGATTTGTTGAACTACTAAAAATTACCCAGTGAACTGGTGTGGGATCCTACAATGTTTCATGCATTTATCACGACAAGGCAAACCTTAACAGAACATGACATGTGTGTGTGTTGGTTTGTGTGTATGTGCATGTACATGTGCATGTGTGTGTTAACAAATCACTGAGGAAAACACAATCATGCCATGTTGCGACAGACAGTAAGTTAAAGTGTTAACCCCCTCCTTCCCTGAATAATCGACAACTGAGTGAACCTTTTTCTTAAAAAAACAGCTAGCTTATCACCTTTTCATCATGATAAAATCACATAAATACCATCATAATCATATCCCTTTTCTAAACAAGATAAAATTACTATATGCTATTGAAAAGAGCCACGGGGAGGGAAAGTCACACACTGTGTCCAAAGCATACTGGGGAAAAAAAAAAAAAAATTAACTTTCAGTAGGAGTGTTGGTTTTTAATGTAAAGTACTTTGAATATCCACATTAGTTAGTTTTGTTAGCAAAACAAAAAATTAGCTTGCACTGTTTTATTGCAATACACTTTATTTATTATGGTCAATATCCAGTAACCATCACTAATTAAGGATCGTAAATCCTTCTCTGAATATAAGTAGGAAAATAAGGCGATGTAGATTTTCAGAGGGGTGAACTCAAGCAGCACTCGTACTTGTTACTTTCCCTCCCCACTGCATCCCTGCCACCTCACTCCGTCTTTCATACTCACAGAGGGGGAAATTGTGTTAATTAAAAAGTGCATCATGAATATGTAGAGAGTAATAATAAAAGTAAACCATCTTTTTTTCATCATAAATAACACCTTTTTCCTCTAATATTCAATAAACCTCTTATCATACAAGTCAAGTAGTCACATGATGCAAATCGACCCCGTGTGATCTTGTTAATATCTGGGAGCAACGTCAGCGCTTCCTGAAATTTGGAAGCTACAACACAGCAATACAAACAGGACTGCTGTAAGACTTAAGTAACAACCATTTATAGCTACTGAGGCTACAGCAGGTGAGCGTCCACAGCTAGCATGTACTATGTAAGACTAGCATGTAGCGCATGCAGTAAAGTGGACTCAAAAAAGACCCAGCCAGATTTAAAGGAATAAATGTTTCAGGACATATTTCTGTCTGTTTTTTTGCAAAAATTTGGATGGGAAGACCGCCATCACTCTTATGTCTGTAGCCACAGGACAGTTAGCTCCTAGCCTGTCTAAAAGTATAAAAATCACCTTGCGGCATCTCTAAAACCCACAAGTTTACACACATCTTGTCAGTTTAATTGATGAAAATAAACAAATGTAAAATCTACACTGTGGTTTTACAGGAAAAAATGAACTGAAACTTTTAGACTGGAGATCTTCCAGTCTTTATGCTACTCCAAGCTAACGTGGCTGCTAGCTCTAGCTTAATATTAAATGTACAGATATGAGAGTGATATTGATCTTCTCATCTGACTCTCGCCAGGAAGGCAAATATGTAAGTGTAAGACATTTCTTTAATTGCAAATTCTGCTCCTATCCAAACATGTCAAATTTAATTTTAAGTTAAATTTGTTAAATTTAAGGTTAAATTTTAAGTTTTTGTCAAATTTCTTACGTTTGCAAAGCCATTAACTTTCAGGAAACAGAACTATTTTCAGTAAAGTTAATATGAGTTTAGTGAACAGAGAGACACTACGTATTCTCATCGTTCACATGTTGTAACCTCGAGCTGTAAATGGTTGATGATAACATTCCCTCCTTGGTCTTCTGTCAGTCTTCTGGTCAAATCAGGAGGAAAATAAATCAAAAGGAAGACCTTAAATGGTCAAGAAAACCAGATATCCAGCACTGCCCTCAAGGACTAGGACATCAAATTTTTGGACTGCTGACGTTTGCAGAACGGACCTTTTTTTTCCATTCACCGTTGGATTTGCAAAGCATTGGGTGGCTACAAACTAACAGGACTGACATTTTTCCAGACTGGTGTGCATAATTCCAACACTTTCTCAATCCATAAGAAAGTAACTGGTCCACTCTTGATGCTGAGAACAGAGCAGAACTCAGTCACACTGTCACTGTCTTTCAGTTCCAATCAACCTTCCAGTCCCAGGCCTGAGTGGACTCTGCTGGGCCATTGCCAGGCCCTTCTCAGTGGCAGGTCTTCATCCCCGTCAAGTATGGTGACTCTTGTCGGCACAGACCCATCTGCTGCTGCTGCTCCTGAAGATCTGAGGCCACACCATCGACAAAGTCAGGGACGGGTAGCCCTGAGAGTATCATGACCGACTTGTTCCAAATCATGAAAGTGGGTACGACGGGCAGGAGGAAGGAGATTTCAAAGGTGTGAATGTGCTGGGAGTTCATGGCATCATAGAAGGACAGTGAGTTGTTGTCATAGTCCAGCAGGACACCGAGTCGCCTCAGCTGCAGACTCGCCTCCACCAGCATCTCCTTGCCGTCATGGCGCACCATAAAGTTATTGTTGCAGCGTGAAAATACCCATGAAGATGAGTTCTTGCCGCTCCACTCGTTTTTCGGGGCTGATTTGTAAGCCACGCCGATGGCATACCTGCAGGTAGGGAACATTTTGGAATGCATTAGTGATCTGAAAGAAGTGTTCGCCTTAATGACTCTACTTGCACAGTAAAGCTACCTCATGATGAGGATGCACAAGATAGGCACAAGCCCTTTGGGTCTTTTCCTGCATGAAGAAGTCGACTTCAGAGCCAATTAGTGAAAAGAATATAAATAAGAGTATACAGTGTGTATGGTGAGTGTGAGTCTGTTGTGTGTATGTATGTGTGCATGGGGGTTTGCGTAACAACCTAGATTTAAACTCCCTGAAGAAAGTTATTTTGGTTTATCGTGCCTCTTTGCAGGCTTAAATGAAGCACTCCTGAACATGTGTGTTTCTCACCATGTAGATGCTCCCAGCAGAACCTCCCAGTAGTGGCAACCGCTGTCAATGAAGACGTTACCAGCTGCGCCGTAGGAGCCTGTTCCGCTGAACCGCTCTGGGGTGTGGCTCTTCTTCAGCGAGCTCTCATCCTTCTCCATGGTCAGACAGTCGTTGGACAGACGCAGTTTCTTATGGGCTGTCTTTGGGTCTAACTTGAAGGGTTGACCTGGAAAGAGACAGAATTTGTGCCTTAGAGGACCTGTTGCTGTACTGGGGCAGCTCATGTCCCTATTGATAATGATTGCATAATCATCCTTATCGCTAACATCATTATCATTCTCATATTTTTAGGCTAAACAGCACCTTTATTTAAAACATAATACAATCTGCATGGAGGAGAAAATACATTAACAAGTAAAAAATAATTAAATAAAATCCCCTGCATTCCCTTAATGTAATTAGTTTAGATCAAGTTTCCAATTTTTAAAAAATCATATTATGAGATGTTTTTCTGTATTATGTCTGAATATTACAATAAACTCCAAGTATAGAAGAGGTTTTTAGCTTTAGGTCTGTTTTCTTTTTTTTTTTAACAGACTGTTGGCATTTTGCTGTCTTGGCTTGTGTATTGACCAAAGCTGCCTTTCCTGTGTAGATTATTTTGTCAAACAAAAGTATTTGTTGGTTACATTTGTTGGCTTTATTTACTGATCTTTTACAAACATAATAAAAACTAAAAAACAACAGCAACCCTAAGTGCAACTGAAGTCCCAATTGATCTGCTGAAAGTTACAAAGGTTACACCTTCCTACTGGAAGTTACAGCAGGTAATACACTGACTAGACATAAGTGCTTTATACAACCTCACATAAAAAAAGAAGAAGAAGAAAAAAGGAACTATCCCTTTAGAATCCTCTTGCACACACTACTGGGGTGGGGGTTGTAGTCATGCCACAGATGGTAATCTTTTTAAAGTCTGTTACATTTCTGGCCACAGGAGGCAGGTGAACAATCTGGAAACACACTGACATATAATCACGTCAGAAAGTTGATACAGCAAATTTGCTAGCATACAGTTGCCTTACACTTCCAGCAGAGTAACACAGCATTCATTTGCTGTTGGATTACTGGACACCTGAAATCATTTTTGATCTGCAGCAACTCCTCCGTGAAATATTTGCCTTTTAGGATACTATAACACATGTAGTAATGCAGGTAAAGTTGTCAAACTTAATCAACGTTGGACCCCACAAAAAGCTTCTCGAATTTTTCTTGTGTGACTGTAGCCTATAGCGGCTCAATGCTCCACTGTGGTCACCAACTAGTCACTAAGTTTTCTGGTCTGTGGTTTGCTGCTGGGCAGAGAGCGTACAGTGAATTCCTTAGAGCTTTTTCACTGATGACAGCTGCCTGCTGGGGCTGGAAATTGGGTTGATGGAAGTGAGAGTGAATCAAAACAAAGTTGTGGGGCCATAAAACCGAAGCAAAGAACTGAAACATGTTAAAGCGTTGAGGGAAACTGCAGAGGAATAATGACAGTTCATTCTGAGTGATACCTTTCATTTGATGCCTTACATACAAAGACATTTATCAAGCAGCTTGGCTAAATAATGTCACTTGAGGCTGCCAATATTAATTTCTGACTAGGGTTTCTTGCTATGTTGTGTTTGGAAAAAGGCAGAAGGAAGCAGGATCAGAAGGTGAGAAAGCTAACTCCGAGCAGCAG
>JAQLOL010000026.1:15162722-15179262 GCA_029783665.1 Naso thynnoides | reverse complement strand
TTCATCTTCTTCATCTTTTCCCTCTCCCATTTCTCTTCTTCTCCAAACACTCTTTTCTCCCCTTCTCTCCCCTCCTCTCCTCTACTCTCCTCCTGCCTCTCCTTTCTCCTACTCACCTCCTACTGTTTGCTTTTGGAGCTGTGTAGTAGCTTGAGGCCTGTCACCAGAGATGCATGCTGGGTAAACATTTCAGGTCCTCTAACAGATAGCAAAGAGGTACTCGTACCCGAGGGGCACCTTGATGTATGATATTTGCTGCACTGATTTTAGCTGGTTACTCAATGCAGCAACTAGAAATACACACATACTGTACCAACACACACACACACACACACACACATTTACATGTGCACACTCACACTCGTACAGCAGACCCTGCTTTGTACACAATATGGATGCCCAGAATAGTTTGCCAACACAATGACGAACATCATAAAGTCAACAGTCCAGTGTTTGACTGTCAGCACAGTAGCTGTTTAGAGGAAGGTCAGTATGCATTCAGATTAGCTTTTGTTTCCACACAATGTGCTCACTCAAAATAGAGCCTAGTCCTCACTTGTAAACAATGGAGCTGCTACATAAAGACAGACTTAAGCCTGGATTCATGTCCTACTTCACACCACCACGGTGAAGCTTTGTACTACAAATGACAAACGTAGATGTTGGTGTTCGGAAGCTTTTACATTGTGGGATGGATGTAAATGTGAAACCAAATCAATGAATCAAACCATGTTTATTGTCATTTTACTACTAATTAATTAATTAATTAATTTTAAAATAGGGACAGTGCATATTAGTAAACACTGATATGTAAATATGCCACATTGTAGCTAGAGGCTCATTTCCATCTGTAGTCCCTTGGCAGGTTGATGTAACAACATAAATCAGAGACTAAAATCCTGCTTTGACATTACTGCATGAGAAATAATCAAATAACATAATACATATGATAGCGTTACAGTAACAGGTAAACAAATACATTCTCCTGACCAAACTTATTCTCTTTTACTTAAATGACATTTTCAACGCAGGATTTTTACAGTAACAAAGTATTTTTACAGTATGATAGTTATTGTTAAAGGACCTGAATACTTTCTCCACCGCTGCAGGTGGTCATTTTAGAGCACATAATAGCAGCTTATTGCATGTAAGGGTTTGAAGGACTATACAAGAAAAATAAGATTTAACTGGACTTTGCCCCTTTAAATAAATCCATTTTTTCCACATGAAATCAGGTAAATCACCATGTTTTACCATCTTAGAAAATGACTTTTAAATACCCTTGAAGAAAACAAATATTAGTATGCACAAGAGTGCAACAACTAAAAAATATTCCATATCAACAGCCTTACAACATCTTTTAAAAAAAGAATGTTCTTGGCCTCGGTACATGTGCTGAATTTTAAGCTGAGGAAATCACATCTTATAGTTGCCCTCCACGTGCTTGCGCAATCAAATCAGACACCATGAACTGCACAGGCTGCTCTCTGTGAGCGATTCTGGAATTCTAAGCTCAGAGAAGAGATGGATACAGAAACATGCTGCATGATAACACGGTAACACCACTTTAACACTCTATGGCCTACATACTGTACTTTGTTGATGCCACTCGGTCTAATTTTGAACTTTCCTCTGTCCCACATTAACTAGCAGCTTTCCTCCTCTACAGCTACTTTGTTTTTGTTGGTGTGAATTTGTTACAGAGACAGGCGGCCAATTAAAAAGCATAAACAGAGCGCAGTCTAATAAAAGCTGTCTGAATAAATGTGGCTCCTTCTTCCGTCAGCCGACACTCTAATAAGTTGTGACCACTCGGATGCAACCTTAATACAATTTCATGCTCATGAATGCGTAAAATATAATGTATTATTATGTTGTCATTGTGATGATGCGGCCTTGACTTTTTAATGTTAAAATGACTGGATACAAGCTGAGATTCAGATGAATTAGATGGGATTCATTATTTTTGTTTTTCCTCCTAAAAAGGATCTAGGAATGTGTTTATATTTATTGCAAATATTAAAGTGAGATGAGAGAGAAGTCAGTGAGAGAAAAATACGCAAAAGCAAACATTACATTTTATCCATTGACTTAAGATTTATAAACTGTAACTGGACCGGCTCAACATAATTTTGTCCATCTTTGCATCGCTCAGGTCTGGACTGTATTAATAGGTAAAAAGCAGTGGATTGAGGCCACTCATGTCTGCAGACACTCATCCCTGCAAAGAGCTATTTGGTGTCTTCTATTCGCTCAACACTCTCCTTCTCTCACTCTCAATCTGTCACTTTTCTATTACTTTCATACTTTCCCTCTGTAGAAGACACTCGTGCAGAAACTTGGCCACAGTTTGCTTTGAGGTAAATGCAGATACGGTCAAAGCAATAAAAGGTCACACACACATATATGCATGCACACACACACTTTCTCTTTTCAACTGCCTTCTTCTTTGTCATTCTTAATTCATACCTGTTTCAGGAAGCTGTGAGTTACTTCACATGTTAGCTGTGAGCATCTAACAGTGATAAGTCCACATGCTACAGCATTAATGCCACAGTTCACTCTGAGCCACTCAGGGTTCAATGAGTGGTTTCATTTGAGTGAGATTGGAGTGACCTAAAAAGCCTGTGAAAGCTTTGAGACTTCACAATGTGATTTTTAAATGTTGTCTCGCACGAAACAAGGCTGCAGCTAACATGTAAGAGCGTTTCACTGATTTCGCAATAGCATCAAGGGATTTGTGGTGGACGCTTTAAACAAAAAGGATCAAAAACGATGCAGCAGAATCAGAGATAATCTTTTTTAAGCATTCTTCTGACTTAGTGCAGATGTTACAAACAATGCAACTCAACAACTGATTGATTGGAGTCTGTGTGGTAATGGTGAAAATAGCTAATGTAGCCTCAAGTGTTAGCCTCTACGCAAAGATACGAAGCAGGCTACAGATGTCGGGTAAGCTCACTTCCTTCTAACCACACATTTTTTCCATTTTCAAACCTCTGGTCTTCAACCATAACTGACACTGACTTGAGGCAAATAACACCAGGCAACTGACCCAAAATAGTGCTTTGGCTTTTACGTTTTCACATATGCAGCAGTTCTCTCCTTAACCTGTAAGCAGACTCTACTGCATAAAATTGGTAGAGTCTTGGGTACCCTGATATGTTCATCATATTATAATGAATATCAAATTTAAACCAATGTTAAAGGTGGTCTGGGTTGATTTAAGTGTCTTTTGCTGTGAAATTTAATTATTCCAAAAAAAAAAAAAGAAAAGGTTGTTATTTGATCTTTTCTCATACATTTGTACAACCAGCTTTAAGCAGGGTAGTTATTTCATGCTTCTTCACTGTGATGCTGAGAAGAGCCCTTGAAGGAGGAAGTTGGAACAGTAAAACACGGTCTTATTTCTACTTGTCAAGCCTCTCTCTGCCTTCCTGTCTAACAAATACACACACACACAGACATAAGTACACACAAATGTGTAACAAACTGAATTTGTGTAGATCTGTGTGGGATTACAGTAAGCATGTCTGGCCTGTCCTTTGACATGAGACCAAAAGTTGTGGCATCTTGAGATGAAAAGCTTTACCTCTGGGATGAATTGACAGATGGCAGAAAGATGGAAGAGGGGGCATCAAAAGATGGGATCATATGTCATAGCCAGAGGTAACAGAAGACAGTGTGCCAGGAGAGGGGTTAGTGAGGGACACAAGGAGGAACATGGATAGTTTGAGGCCGAGGAAAGACATTGCATTAGAGAACAGACTTTCACAATCCTTCTTCAAATCCACAAGAAAAAAACATCAGCTTAAAATTCCTTTATTTCTCTCCAAGATGCAGTTAAACAAACTTCCTTTCACTATTAGAGGATCATACCAGTGTTACTACATCATTGTCCTTTGTCAACATCAGCCACATCAGTTACATAAACCTCAAATACATTTCCCGTAAAGTAGCTTCATCTATGACATATCGTTTTGGTTTACATTTTGCCCATATTCAATAAATGTTACAAAGAGTACCTGAAAATGTTAAAAAGAACCTTTGAGTCAAAATTCTTCCTCTCATTAATATTTCAGCTAGGAAGGCAAGACTTGTAAGGAAGTATTTTCCAGGTGTAATAACTTTTGTCTCAGCAGCTCCTGGCTCCCTTCTCCCTCGTTTAGCATTTTATGACCAAATAAACGCAGATGTTCTCTTTAGAAGGGTGAATTGTCTATACCTAGCAACTTTCATGTGTCTTATAGTGTTTCTATATCCTGTTTCAACATGAATGGCAGTGAATGAGGTTTAAAAATGCAGTTTTAGAAATACACAATTAAGAATTTTGTGACAAGTTGGTTGGTGATGGGGAGGACTCCCTGTGGAGGATGTGTGCTCCAAGGTGGAGCAGAGGCTGCGCTTCCTGTAAAGATTCTGATCCCTTGATGTGAACCAGGAAATGCAGCTCCTATTCAGTCATGAGGGGAGTTCTCTCTGCTCTTAATTCTCTGTATGGTTTGGTGCCTGGCAGTATAGTAAAAAGGCCCAGATATTCCAACATAGAGAGACAGCCGCTAATACCATGGGAGTTTGTCAAATTCCAGTCCCGTCTCTCTTGTCTTTGATCACATGTATGTGTGCCCTTTTCCAGATGATGACAGCTCAGTGAAATCAATGGATGAATGTATGTGTTGTTTTTCTTGCTGTTGTTTTGCTGTGATTTTATACAGCACAGTGCAGACACTGTGATGTCCTGAGCAGATTTCCCGCTGGCATAATAAAGTCTATCTTAATCTTAATCTCACTTCCGAGTTTTTCTTTTGAACAGACAGGGTTGTGATGCCTGATGTTCTTGTATCTGTGCAACTTGTCACTGCACTCTTTGCTTTGCAAGCCTCTGTCTGAAATATGATGAGCTTAGGCTAAAAGGCTTCGGAGCCTCTCATCTTAAAAACTGTGACAGCTAAACCCTCCAATCTAGCCACAGACAGAAAGAGAGGCTTCAAGTGCAAGCAAAGAACTTGTGGTTCCCAGCTAAAAGAATTGCTACAAGAGCTTGTACAGCAGAGGGACTCGAGAGAGAAGCTAATAAGTCTGTCAGAGTGACATGTTTGTGATCAGTTTTGTTGTGACCCATTTTAATCTAACAACACTGCTCGGTTCCACATGAACATATGAGTGAAACACTTAAATCAGAATACCAACTCCTCTGAGAGAAAGTGAGAGGAGAGAGAAAGAGATAAGAGAAAAAATGAGGGACAAAGACATGAACAGACTGACAGACACAGGCACATACAAACATGATGCAGGAGCCATGATGAAAACCACACATCCTCAATCACAGAAAAAAATACTGAATGTTTTTTTGTTATTTTGATGGCTTGTCTAAACTATTACAGCAGCGAGAAATGCTAGTTGCCAATCAAGGACCCAGAATCTCGACCAAACTTGGCTGTGGGCGGACAAGCTCTCCCCCGTCATGGTGCCGAGCGCCAGAGAAGAGGAGGAATGACAGAAAGTGGGAGTGGGAGAAGAGAGAGAGAGAAGGGGGAATTATCTGTTTGCATTCTACTACACCAACACTGGACATTAAATACTGTAACATGCTAATTTACTGTCTGACATGGAAGGTAATGGGTAGGAGACAGGTGATTCTGTTTTTAAATTTCAGATCATTGTGGATTAAAATTCAGATTTGGCTGACCAACCTTGTCTGATGTCAATTATGTTTAAGTAATACAAATTAATCCTGCACATTGCATTATGTTGGGAATAAACTACAAAGAGCTGAAGCCCCGCCCCTTCCAATGGACCACCGTGGGACACTCTTCAAACTCTTATTATCAACACTGTAATTTGGCGGAAGAAAAATCTAAATATATTTTTTGTTTCATATTATTTCATATTTTTATAATTTGATGAAGTGTGCAGTTATTTTTACACATTAATTATATGCATTATGCACCATTACACTTTTTGTATATGCTTTGCAACAAATTTCTTAAAATTGTACGATAGAGGTGATAGAGCTTCATTAAAAGCAGGCAGAAATAAAACTGACGACAAAAAAATTAAGGCTCAAATGATCTCTCGGTTTGCAATACCAGCCTATTGCAAATACACTGAAATAGGCATATATGTTCTTTGACAGGTACCGATAATTAGAACAATTTTTTTGTTGAAATGCTTGGATTAATGATTTAAAATGGTGTAATTAAGTAGTTTGGCCAGGAGTGGGTGGTCTGTCATTCACTTACATATAAATGAAGTGTTTACTCTTCAATGCACTGATGTATGGAATAAAGTTTGTTGAAATCTAAGATATCCTGCCTCCATAACAAATTTCTGCCACAAGTATTTCATTCCTACATTTAGTCAAACTTAAATATACATGTTATCAGCCGATATATCTAATATTGGAATTTTCTTGCCCCATAATATCAGTATCAGCATTGGCCCCAAAAACTCCATATCAGTCCTGTCCAATAAAAAATGATACCTATGAACACTCATTCTCTTTATCTGCATTAAGACAACACATTACATATAGAAGTGCTGCTGAGTGTTGTTTATATTACGCCCAGTGAGCGTCAAGAGCATCACTGGCAGCGAGCTGACTGCCAGCTCCAGATACCCTGCACTTCACCTCCAGACGCTCCCCAGCTGTATGCACATCACACTGAGGCAGTAATCCACTCTAATGCCATAAGAAAAGAGTTAAAGCACTGACATGCTCCGTGTCCCACTGGCTGAGTATGTCTGGAAGATTTTCACATGGAGGGGGGACGGAGATTCAGATGAGAGGGCCTGGTGGTGATATTTGATGGATAAAGGCGTTCACTTCAAAGTGCCAGATGGCAGTTTTAAATACACTGGTGAAGAGAGCAGAGCTCTCTTTAGAGGCCTCCTGACACTATTAACTATAAAATATTTTTAATTGGTAATATGAACATAAAAAGGGGACAAACTCCAAAGTATGCCTATGTGTCTCTTTTACTGTTTCATGAAACATTCTGCTTTAAGTAACTTAAGGAAAGAACAATCCCAGTAGTCATAAAACTTATAAAAAAGAAAAAACAAATCTCATAGTCTAGCAAAAAACAAATACACTGGGACTAACAACATGGACTCTATTATTCGCATATTAGAAGAATAACATCACTTAAAGAGAGTGCAGGCAGCCCTGATCCACATTTAACCAAACTGATTCTTGAGCAGTTTAATATCAACCCAATGACGCCAGCAGGTAATTGCCTAGATTCAAATTTTGACCTGCCTATCATTTAATAAATCAGCAGCTGTGCAGCCTGCAGAAACAGATGTTATGTCTGTTGTTTGGTTCTGAGCAAGTAGCGTACAGTATCTTTTTACAGCTCTAACACTAAACACAGCTCATGGTGTCGACTCCAGTCAAAATCAACATGTACCAAAACATGTGGGTTAAAATTATCAGATGGAATTTGCGAATGGAATTTGACATCTGAGGTCGGAAAAAGGATGTTAAGTCACAGCCCTACTGTTAAAAATGCATTATATTTTGTGAAAGGCTCACTATGTCATGTTTAATACTCGAAATTCAGGACTTTATGACTTTTATCAAAGACTTGCAACAAAAGTTTTACATGTGGTCTGCAAATAAGAGGACTTGGTCCCACCTCTTCAATGAGCTGAAACTCACTTTGAAGCTCACGAACGCTGAGGGAAGCTGCAGATTTGGGAAATAATTCTCCGTGGGTTCAGTAAGCATCCGCTCTATCATGGTTACATTGTTTTCACATTGTCATTTTATGTATTGTTATTAAAAAATCAATTATGGCACATTTAAGTAACACAACAGTTTCCCAGCCACTAAAAGACAACAGAGCCATCTTTAAAGTCTTGTTTCTCAGAAAAACAAAAAAGAAATCTGTCATTTCTATGCACAGACAGTTCAGACAGTGGTATGTCTCTTCATCTGTCTTTCTTTATGAATGCTGACAGGTGTACATTATGATTGTTTAGATGTGGACAGAATGGATTAAAATACTAACAAAGAGCAATACAAAGGGTTTTTAAGGAGAAATATGTACTGAAATAGTAATGTACTGGGCAACCCTGATGTTTGTGTGTCAGTTTGGTCGACCTGCTTGTCCCACTGGGCAGCATATGAGATTCTATCCAGACCTGCTCTCTGCTCACAGACCCGTTCAGAGGGCAAATGAGAGTAAGAGCACAGCAGGAGGGTGTGTGTTTGTGTCACTGACTGAGAGAACGGGAGATCATCCCCTGACTACTGCAGTTTCCATCACACCTATTTCTCCCAGCAGAGTGTATCCAGATTACAGTTAATCCTAAATGCCACAGTCAGAGGAGCTGGCATATCAACTCTATTTTAGTTTCATTGCACTACTGCAGCAATTTAAGACTGATTTTAAACTTTTATTGAGCCCCCTTGAGGCATATCCTAAATTAGCTGTATCATGAAGGTTTAACCGCTTGCATGCCACAGCCAAGCCGCAGAGCCCACTGAGACATATTTAGGCACCTCATCTTTAGCTTGAACTTGTGATTGTTTGTTATGCTGTGTATATGTGTTTTTGTTTAGCATTTTTATAGTGTTATTTTTTGTTATTGTGCATATAAGTGTCCCTATACCCCCACAAGCCTCAAACAGCATCAGTGTTTATTTATTCGTATTTTTTTACACTTTTGCTTTATTTCGTAGCTTTCTTTTTTATTCACTGTGGAAGCGCAGGCCTATTGAAAAATGAGTTCAAGGACAGGACAAGA
Organism: Naso thynnoides; assembly: GCA_029783665.1. Classification (NCBI taxonomy): domain Eukaryota; kingdom Metazoa; phylum Chordata; class Actinopteri; order Acanthuriformes; family Acanthuridae; genus Naso; species Naso thynnoides. Next base: position 15,170,508 of record JAQLOL010000026.1, on the reverse strand, counting down.
TCCTGCAGCAAAGAAACAAAGACAGAAAATAGAAAAAAGAGACAGAAACAGGGCAAAGAAGCGATCAATTAAATACTTCTTTTTAAAGTGAGAAAATTTGGATTCACACAGTCGGAAAGACAGCTACTGTATGTGGGCCAGGAAGAAGAAAAGTATGACTAATGAAGATGTCATAAAGACAAAAAGCTTACTGCTAAACAAGAAACTGCGTAATTTAGCTGACACAGATAAATATAGAGGGAAAAAAAAGCTTTCTATTATTATTCTTCACTTATTCTTGTGCAACATACTACAACATTTTAAGTGATTTCAGTCTGGGTCAAAAAGCCTGAAGTTCTCTGAAAGCCCAGGAATAGAGATGCTGCTGTTTGGAGAGGTGCAGGTTTCATCCCTGCAGTGGTACAAGTGAGTCTAAAAGTAAAGCTTTTGTACAACTCAATATAAGGTGATGTGTCCAGGAAAGAAAAATAAATAAAGAAACTCTGTTTCTGCAGTATTAACTGAAGTAAGTCATGTGGAGCAATGCATTTTGGAGCCAGAAATGACTATGTTTGGATGAGAGGGGTTGAGCTGGAGAGGATCATCACTAGTGATTGTGATGCCTAACAGACAGCAAGTAGCTGCTGTCACTTGAAGCGGCCCCTTCCTTAATAAAGAATAACTAGAGTTTCAATATCATTTAAACAGTGAGTTATTAAATAAAGGATTCCCCTTCTGCAGTCGTCATGAACAGAAAAATTTGGACAAGAGAGCAAAAGCTTGTTTTGTATCCGGCTATAAACACTTTAATTTCTGCTGTAAAACTGTTCATTCTATAATGAAGGTCTATGGGAACTGAATCTCTTTTGGAGCCAGTCTCAAGTGGCTGTTCAAGGTACTGCAGCCTTTGGCACTTGAGTGTTGGCTTCATTTTTCAGCCCCAGAGGCTTCCCCTTGTTCAGCATGTTTGTCAGTGTCACTATCCGGTGAGAGCCATTTAATTGAAAAAAGCCAACTTTTGTCAGCAAACCAAGAAGGTATTTAAATAATTAGCTACTGTAGCACATGTGGGTAGCAGCAAATGCATCTTCATCTATATCTATAGCTATATCCTGGCTATACCAATATACAAAGACTGTAACTTTTGTGGTTCTTGACAAGAAAGTGTGTTTATATCCAAACTGTCCGTCTCATCTAGACGATGCAACTCTCAAACTGACAGCTTCCTGATTTAATACATCACACAATGGACAGAGACACAGCACCTTCTGCGAAGCATGACATAACTAATAAAAAAGATTTAAAGTACTTGTAAACTAAAATCATGGAGAGACGCTCTCGTGAAACACGCAGTGAAATGTTTTTGAGTGTTTGTGACAGAAATCTGTCAGCCGCTCGTGTCTGATTCCTCCGCTCTTTTACACCTTGTTGCCTTCTGGACAGAAACTTTGACAGTTAGCACAGGAAACTAGAAAAATGCATAAATACTTTTTGACTGATTAAATCCAAACTAAATGAGATTTTAAACTGCTGCTTATTCGCCCTTTATTTATAAATCAAACACAACCCCCTGGGAGAAGCTTTGAACAATGACAGCCTGTAACTTATGTTGCACAAATGAAACAGCGAGAAAACATTTTAAATTGCATTAAATATTAAAAACAAAGCTAACAAGGCTTGTAAATATTCATAGAAAAGCAGGCAGGAGTGTCACACAAGCCTTCACTTACTGTTGGTTTTGAGGCGGGCTGGCTCGCTGTTGCGACTTCCTGCCTGGTTGATAGCCTTAACAAAGAAGATATAGCGGGTGCCACTCTGCAAGCCGTGCACCGTGTAGTGGTTCTGCTTGATGTTTGGTACGATCATCCAGCTGTCTGCTGAGTTGTACAAACCTGGCAGATCCACACAAACACACACAAAAACACACACAGCATGAGTAACCAAGGTCTGTCCATGTTTTCAGGGTAAGCAGAGCTGCGATGAGTCCTGCTGAGAATCTTCAAGAGAGCAAAAAACAATTCTCCCCTGAAGTCTGACCAAAGCAGTGTGTTATTTTTTCTTCAAACCTCAGGTGTGTCATCACACAGTTAGAATCTAAGAGATCATAGCATCTTCCATATTTCAACATTGTGTGTTCACGCTGATCCCTCCCATTACCTTTCCGGGTTTATCATGGCATGCTCCCCTCAGGCGATACTGTGTGTTCACAAATCTGAATCTATAACCCTTTAGGAACAAGGTGCTTACACAAAATGACATGGGAATGTGTGCAGTAAGTGCCTGAGGCCGAAAGAGTGCAATAGCCTTTAATGTTCAAATGTATGGAAACGTGGGCAATAACAACATGACTCCAGTTGGTGGGCGCTTTGATTCAGAGCAGCTCACAGTTGAGAGTTAGTAATGGCTGAGTTAGCTTTGCAGTCACCTGCTTCTAAACACAGTGTTTTCAGTCTGTGCGCTGCAGCCGACTGTGAAGGATGAAATAGGGAATCTCAGCTCAGGGCTGATGAGAGGATCGGCTGCAAGGGGGTGCTCCTTTGGCTTCTAGTCATGTATGAAACAGCTGTGAATCTGCACATTCGCATTACTTTTATTTTTATTTTCTCCTCGAATCACCCACCACGTACGTTTTTATGAGACGGCGTAGCGTATTTGCCTGATTTTAGAGCTGAAACATGCGACCTTCAACAAAAGGTGCGAGGTGTGAATTAAAGATGGCAGCGAGGGCTGGTTATTTGAATCTGAGGCTGCAAAACTTGGACAATTTGACAGTTAGCCACTGCTAGAGTTGTGCTACTAAACTTATGCTTCTGGTTGATGGGTGACAACACAAACATGGTGTGAAATTTGCCACTTTCACTGCACTGGCAGGATTTTTCACAACATTTATTGGCATTGTCACAGAGAATAGGTGAAGAAAACTGATAAAAATTTCTTAGTGTGGCAGATGAGTGTTTAGCATCTCTAACCATTGAAAATGCTCTTTTCTGCCAGAACACAGATGAATATGGAGTTAACTATTAAATGCACTGCTGGTAATTGTAAATGATACCGTAAAGCTACATTATTATTTATCTGTGCACCCAATTTCTGTCTCTACATGCAAAAGGAGTTACAGTCGTGACCAATTCGATTGAAAGAGGGTGCTGCATTGTGTGGAAACGTTGTTGTGATGTGCGAAATTTATGCCTGTAGACTTAAATATTAACTAGGATTGATAACAGATGCAGATGTTGTGATTGTGTCCAAATTAATCTGGGTGTATCAAACTTTGCAAAGGCTGGAGCTGGGTGGAAATTCTTTATAGTATGTGTGTAAGAAAATAATGAAGACTCTATATTTCAAAGGATCAGCATTAACATACAGTAATTAGAATCCATTTTCTTTTTAGTAGACAAGCAAACCTAAAGCTATGCTTACAACAACTGGGAAAGTCACCAGTTAATCTGACCACCAGTTAACCTGCAATACTGGAGCAGTGCTTTGATGCATGGAAGCTGGTCGTCGATGCTGATCAGGGGTGAGGCCAATACACACCCATGACAACTGCACAGTCATTTGACCCAGGACTAAATGCCGATTGTACCTTTTGACACTGAAGACAAAAGCTGGATGTTAATGGGTTTTTCCATTGTCAAAGTGGCTCTAGATCAACGTGAACTTCGCTATCAGTGTGAGTATTACCGGCATGACGCAACAACAGAAGACCAGATAAAAGTGAGAGCATAAAGAGCCCCAAACACCAGCAATTCTTTGCCCTGTCTAAAATATTCATTTAAATACGCCTTTGCCAAAACAAACAAATTATCTTGTTTTGTAGCACCACAGCTGAGGTTAATGTTTGTAGAGCTGAAGGTGGAATAACAATCCCTTTCATTGTCTCGTCTTCTCTCCCCCCCTGCAGGATTGCAGGGAAATAAAAATCCTGAAAGGGAGAAAGCTCTCAGGGCCATGCCTGCCTTGTCCCTTCTGGTGAGGATGCGTCGTGAATTATTGAACAAGATGGCAACAGCATGCATAAGTAATAGCTGAGAGTCTGCTTGTAAATATAAATACTTCACAGGACGCAAATAAGGCCTTTAAAAGTGAGGCGGCTTTAAGAATGAATGAGGGGAGGGGACTCTTAAAGTTAGAGTGAAGGCTGCGTCTGTTACATCTGCCGACTTCCATAAGCTTTTCTCAGGCAGTAAACACTGTGGAGGGCTTTCATTTTCTGTTACGATAAGAGAGACTGGAAAAGTGAGCGAGCACTACTTTACACCTCGCATGTGCACGATCCTTTCTGTATGCAGACACGACAAGCAGATTCATCTGCATTTTATTTCAGCCCAGTTTTACAAAATATGACTCCACTGTCAATAATGAAATCCTACTGCTGTCGTCCTCACAAAAGCAAATATGTCGCCCGGCTGAGACAGCTGTCCTTTGTCGGTCTGAAAATTATGCCTCACACCTGTCGTTTCAGCCGCATCCTGTAGAAATTAGGGGGGCTACAGTGTTATGTGGGCTTTCAAAAAAGAGATACAGGGAAAGACGAGGGAGAAGGACTTCATGCTGCTTTCCATTTTTACAGCTTTTGATCTCTGTAGCACCTCTCCCTTTTCGCAAATCAAATTAGGTCAGTACACAGCAATACGCTATCGCTACTTTTGCTGCTGAATGGGGGCTTTCTGACACTGGCCAAGCTGCTTTGGAGAGCACTGCGACTTCAAAGTGCGGAGCAGTAACTGAATGTGCCATTGTGAAAAGGAAAAGGAAAACTGGGGAGAAATAGATGAACTTGTGTCTTGCATCCAGACATCAAATATGAGCATGTGTGTGCGCGTGTGTGTTTGTGCCTGTGTGTGTCTTGCTCAAACTAGGGCTAAGCTAAATTATTTGCAATATTATCGAAATTGCATTAAAGTCGAGGGAAATTTCTGAATCACAGGAGCTGCAATTTTTTGATAAAGGAGGTCACAACTGTGTGCTGCAAAAATCAAATCATTTATTCAGAAAAAATAAATCCAAACATTACCATTTCCACAAAGATCCTGACTCATATTGCAATTGCAATATCTATCATAGTAATCACAATATGATAAATTTACTTCTTGCATATTGTTTGGCCTAATTTTAAACTTAAAAGTGGTCAGATGAGAAGGAAGGGGGAAAGACAAAGTATCCTCGAAATGGAAGAGGGTTTGTCTTTGATGATGCAATATGGAGTTAACGGTGACTGTGTGTATTTGTGTGTACAGCATAAGTTCATTTCCTCTGTGTGTCTGTGTGCAGCTTTGCAACAATAAAACGCATAGAGTTTGCCTGCATCGATCTCTCAGTGACTCCACAGAACTTAAATAAGTGTATTGTTGTCAGACTAGTTTCCTGGAATGTAATTCAATCTAACACTGATCAAAGCTGGATCCTGCTGATGCTCTGAAAGATGCCCCGTTGAGATACAGAAAAAGAGATTTCATGAAAACTCTGGCTTGTCCGAACTCCCACCGTGATCCTGCTTTTCACCTGTGATAATCATATTAATACTTCACCACAGGCCAGTTCTTATGAATACACATGAAAGACGGATGAAGCTGTCAGTGGGTACAGGGCTTATCAGTGTACTTAACATGCAGGCCAGCCAGAAAAATGTATGAATTGGCAACAGAAATCGGGAGATAGCCATTGAAAGGTGGAAGAAGGGGTACAAACTTGTATTAGCTCAGACAGATCCAGTGTGTTAGCTTCAGTTCAGCTGTAGCTTTTTTCTAAATTTTTTTATAAGGAATCACTGCGACAGCAAGAAGACCAAACAACGCAACTCATGTGTGTATAAGTCCCTACAAGTTACTTTTATTTGGTTATGATGCAGTCTAAATTTAAAACTGATGCCTCACATCTTACCTACATGCTACATACTCCAAAAGAGAGCTTCGGCGAGGAGATTGGATATTACTGCTCTGTCTTTTACAAAGCCTTTGCCTGGTAGGCTCAGAAACGCTTTACGACACAAAAACTGGAAGAGAAAATTAACTGTTTACGGGCATGATTGACCCACTGTTCTCTATGGTTGAAAGCAGGAGGATATTTTCTTAGATAATGTCAGTATTTTGTGTTTTTACAAAAAAAGTGGTGCGTTTCTTTCACTCTCTTCCAAAACAAATACTCATGCTAGACAAGATCTTTATGACAAGAAGCAGTACCATTTTTGTCCACATGTGCAACTACAGCCAACGCAAAATGAAAGTTCCTCTGAGGGGCTTTAAAAACATAAAAACAAGGCCTCAGCTAAGAAATGGTAAGCCAATCTTAGCATAATGGTTGGAAGCAGGGGCAAGCACCTAGCACAGCTCTGTCCAAAGGTAGCAAAATCCACCAAGTAGCAGATGCAGAGCTCATTAATTGAACTTTATTGATTTAAACCATATAAAAACAACAAGACAAGAAAATAAAAATACCAGGAATTATGTGCTGGCAAATTTTTGGCCTCCCCTCAACATCAGGCTGCCAAGCAACTAGAGCTGCGATGATTAACCGAATAGTTGATTGATCGATCGACAAAAAATTAATTGCCAACTATTTGATAATCGATTAATCATTTCAGTTATTTTTCACACTAAAAAGTACAAAGAATTGCTGGTTTAGCCTCTTAAATCTTTTTGTGTCATTCATGAGAATAAATGAGGAGTTTTTGTGTTTGGGGCTGTTTTTTGGACAAAAGATGCAATCTGAAGACGTTACATTGGGCTCTTGGAAACTAAGATGAGCATTTCCCCCACTTTTTTGACATTTGATGGAATAAATTATTAATTGTTTAATCGTAAAAATAATTGTCAGATTAATCGATAATGAAAATAATTGTTAGTTGCAGCCCTACAAGCCACCATTGGAGACTTAAGCACAGTAGCATGTTATCTAAAATGTCAAACTATTCCCTCAAAATGTTAACATTTCAAAAGCATCCATACATTGGGATCATGAAAGTGAAAAAGCATGTGCTAAACAGTAACCCTTAGATTAGCTCTAGCGTTGGATTGAAACTGTATCAGCAAAAAGTGTCCCAATTTACAACCATCATTACATCTTAGTGTTGTGTTATCGATTAAGCAGTTAACATGTGGCACTTCATTAACAAAGAAATACTATAGCCTATGTACAGATGGTGTTTACATCAGCATTACTGTCTGACACAAAGAGCAACCTGAGTTCATTCAAAAACTAAAGGTTCCAAATGAAATCCAGTATGGATTCATTTCTGAATCAATTGATCAGCAATTACAGTCGGCCTTCTTTAACATTCTCTCTCCTTCTTTTGATCCTTGATCTTCATCACATGCTTCTACATCACGAAAATCAAAGCGACTGACTATAACATGCCTGAGTACATAAAGTAGAGGATAGAGGGTTAGCTTTCACTCCATGTGGAGAAGAAAGAGAAACAAATATCTGCAGAGGATTGGATGTTGTGGGGGATTAGCTGGAGCTGCCGGTTGGCAGATAGACAAATGAGTCAACAATACTAAACACTCGTAACTTGCAAAGGGCCACAGGTATCAGCTACTCAGTAACAGTGCAGACATCAGTCATCGACTTTTCAACAATGCTTACGTTTAAAGGTTTTCAGTTTCACTTGCCGATTCTACTTTTTATTGCTGAGCTTGGATGATCCTGCAGAGACAGGACCCCACGCCCCCCTCACTTCCTGTCCTCAAAGGAAGGCCAAGGCTGAGGAGGAGGCAGGCGAGAGAAGAAGAGGAGAGAGACCGGATGGTGCTCAAGTGGGAGCATTTAGCCACTTGGAAAGTTAGAGAAAAATGCTATGGTAAAA
>JAQLOL010000026.1:15139725-15154047 GCA_029783665.1 Naso thynnoides | reverse complement strand
TCACACACACACACACACACACACACACACACACACACACGCACACACACACACACACACACACACACACACACACACAGCTGTCTGTACAGTAAGTCCCAGACTTTCTGAAACAGCAGCTAGAGGATCTCTACAGTGTTTATTTGTTTGCTGCCATCTAAAATTCTTTGCACACACAAATTCAGGTTGGCTGCATACTTGTGAGAAGTCATTGCTGCTCTTTCTCTTTTTCCTTACTTATTCGTCAATTTCTCCTACAACATGTGATGTCTGTAAACAACCAGACAGCCAAGAGGCAAGCTCATAAAAACCACCAGTGAGAGATCTGGGTTAAAATCTGCTGCCTGCTGGCCCGCTGCTCTTACATTCATTCTACTGTACAAAACTGCTCTTTCCCTAACAGTGGAGGGTGACCTAGAGCTTAGCTTCTTAACCATGAATTTGGCCCCTGTTTTCTTCAATTGGTCGTCAGATGTTCCTGCTTAAATTGATGCATAAAGTAAAGGGAAATCAGTGAACTCCACATCGTCTTTTATAAACTTAAAACAGCAGGGTTATTTTTATGCATACTGAATCAAACGTCCATGACGAAATAAAGATTATCCTTCACCGCTGCAGCCCTGTGGTGCAGTTTAGCCACTATTAGCTATTTGCTTTGTTCATTTGTACTGATATTATTGGACGATATTGGGCCGTCACAGATATATCATATGGTTCACCAATATGCGCCGATATTAAAACAGTTTTAGGGGCTGAGAAAATGATTGGACTAATGATTTAAAATGGTGTAATTACGTAGTTTGTGTCTTGGTATTTAGAAACTAACAAGTGTTAGGGTTGGGGCATTAGCATAGGGTTAGGGTTACCATTCAGTGCACTTAAGTTGGGAATAAAGTTTGCTAAGGTGTAAGATACCCTGCTTCCATTACATGTCTTTGTCACAAGTAATAGATAACCACATTCAGCTGATATTATATTTGTCCAATAGCAGCCGATAGGCTATCGGATATTGGAACCATCTTGGTATCGACATCGGCCCTGAAAATCCCATATTGCTTGGGCCCTGATTTAAATGGCAAAAGATCGCTGATAAACCAACTGTAGCCCGTGCTATCAAAACTACCCCACAAAAGGCAGCCAAAATTAGCGACTAGCTGTTGAAGAAAGTCAAGCATTTAATAGGCTAATGACCTGTGTGTTTTTCCTGGGAGCTGTGGGAGAGAGAACTGGAGCTAAAAGTGCAGAGTAATGGATTTGCATTCATCAGGTGACCGCAACCAAACTCAAACAGGATGATGAAGTTGCTCCATGTCTGCAGGATGCCTAAATATGCAACTAGCTGCTACTGCTCGTTTATCCTTTTTGATTTATGAGACCTTTTAAATGCAATACATCAAAACGTTTGCCCGTTATCTTGTGGACAAAAAAAATCTGCCAATGTAGCTTTCTGTTGGTTTTACTTTCCATCTTCGTATTTTCAAATGAATGTAAATGTTCCTGTAGTCAACTCACTAGAAGGGACTACTTTACCTTAGACTCTTTGATCTTCACAGCAATGACCTGTTTCCTCTGGCGGATGATCTCCACCAGCTCATCACACTCCTCCACCAGCTTGGCTTCATGCATGGCAGTGTTCACCTGGAGAGAGAAGCAGGTACACACTGCATGACTGGGAGATCCCCCTGTATGGATGTGCTGGGTAACTAACCCGGCCATATGCTACTTATTATTATATCTGTGGGTTGGCAGCCTGGATGTATCACACACAGAACATGTCATTTAGTTTTCATTATGCATTCTACACACAAGGAAACAAACAAAATTGTGAACTTTGATTACAACAACCTTATGATCAGCTAAAATGATTTCTAAATCTTTAATGATGTCATTAGAAACACCAGAAATAGTCTTACACTGAAAAGAAATAAATTGATCCAGGTTTAAAAAAAAAAAGTAGATTCACTGGTAGGTCTACAGTCACACATTTGCTGAAAACAGTGGGTGATGAGGAAAGAGCAAAAAATTGTAGAAAGTACTTCATTTTTCATTTTTCTTGCTCTGAAATGTTCTTTTCCTTGCTGCAGGGAAAGTCTATCACAGCTCATGGGTACATGGCTGCTGCATTCAAAGCACCTCTTGTTCTAAAAAATACGAATATCTTCTCTTACACAAAAAGCCATAAAATACAGAGGAAATGCTGCATGAAATCCATAGCTACACATTTTTCTAAAACATGTTTATTTCACTCATTATGAGCACGGAACTGGTTGAAGATCGTTGGAATATTCAAAGCTTCATTAAAAAAGCTCCTTAAAAGGGTCTGTGTTGACATATCATTAATTCAGTGACAGAACTTGCTTACATGACACAGATTAAATAGATTCTGTGATTATTTTAGGACCAAAGTTGCCAAGGCAACTCATCATCAGTTCACCATCTCAGGTCAACACGAAATGAACAGCCAAACTAAAACTTGTGTGGGTGGATAGGTGTTACTCAGACACTTAGGGTGTCTGCTGAATTGGAACGCTGAACCACTACCAACAGGTTTGTCGGCTGTAACGTACAATTCTAATTACACCTTCACTGACAGCCAAGGCAAGAGTCAGATGCATGGCTCTATCTTTTCTGCTAAGGGGTGTTTGACTCATCACATCATTCAGGGATTGATGGTTTACTGCTGAGTGGACTGTGATTGCTCTCTGACCAGCAAAGTTAATCAGCGTCCCACCTCGGAACGAGCCCAAAACCTCACTGGGTGTTGTGATTGCCCACCACATGTTGCACCGAGAGGAACCTTATCATTGCTTGTTCTGCTCCTGTTGCTGTGCACTGATGTGAGAATCTAAAAAGTTCCCATGTACTATCTGAGATTAAGTTGCCACAGAGTTGTACTGCGAGTGCAACTCCTCCACAGTGACGACAAGATTTACCACTGTTTTGTCTTGGGGAGCCGGTTCAGACCAAACAAGAGAAATTACAAAATAACTCCAGAATTTACTCAAAGAAAGCATAGTGAATGGCTTTAGAACTACCCACAGAAATCACACTCAAGAGGAAAACCCTACTAACATACATTTTGAAACTTACTAATTACAGATTTAATTTCAGTTTATTACCATGCTAATGTTATAGTGTTAGTAGTAGCTGTAGTATTAATTTGATTATCAAGTTTTGTGTACACAGTGTTACCATAAATATATAACTTCCCTTGTTTTTATTTAACAAAATAAAGCTTTTATTTAACAAATAAAAAAAATAATTTTATACTTTTTAAAAGATTACAATACATTTTTAGAAAGTAAACAGAAAAGATTTTACTCTTTTTGATCAGTTCCACTTACCAAATACTGTAGAGATGTGATTTTTTTTTTGGTCATCCTGCTGCAGACGATCAAAGTAACCACCAAAGTTGTTCAACTCATCACTTAAAGAAACTCGTTACAACGCACGGATTCACTTAAGTGTCATTATTCACACTCATACTCTCTCTCTCTTTCTCTTTCTCTCTCTCACACACACACACACACGCACGCACGCACGCATGCACACGCTCACACACAATTAATTTTGCAAAGAGCCATCTTGTGACTACAGGTTAGTAATGAAATGCGATAAATGCAGCAGCTGCCCAGCAACCTCATGAATTACAACCACAACTTGGCAGCTTAGAGTAACGCCAACAATCTTCATCTCCATCCTCCTCCTCTATCACCTCACTCAGCCTCCTACTCCTCCTGCTCAGCCGCCAGCTCCTGACATTATTTTCCACTCTCTGCTACACAAACACTGTCACCTGCTGCGGATCTCCCTATTCATCAGACTCCTCTGCAGGTGCACGGAAATCACAGCGCCAGCTCCACAGTAATGTAAAGGTCTATTATTGGAATATGTGAAGAACAACTACAGCACGATTGAAAACACTTTTAGTGTCATCGACTTTCCAGCAGCTCCTGCTATCAAAGCAATGAAAACAGTCTGAGATGGTTAGAGGAAAAGAAGCCACAACTTACTTTTATGCTCATTCAAATTTAATGAAGGGATGTTACTTTCAAATTATGTTGGAATGAAAGGTTGATAATATTTATGCTTAAATTATTTCATAAACTAATTGGGATTATACTATGAAATGCAGCTGACATTTAGGTGCATCCCATTTAGTCCCTTTATTATCTCATAAGACCAATACGAGTAAAATTAAATAAAGAATTATCACAGCAGTCAGAATTATTGTCTATTAGGTAAGAAGATGAAACACAGTCACAGTAATTAGGAAGTGATACTACTGAAAAGCCTATCTGGATCATTAGCATGAAAATGTCATCCTCAGAGTGCAATCAGACACCAGAAGTATAAAATAAAAGAGTTGTCCATTGCAAACCTAACTAAGATTAGCATCCACCTCTGGTTCTTTTATGATAGGGTTACACTGAGCAAATATGCTCCAAATCACATTGAGTTTTTCTTTTGTATTGTGACAAGATAAATTTATTCAACCATATTTTTACATTGTGTGAGCGCTGTATTACTTGCATGTCAAAATATAATAAAAATGAACTATGCGTCAACATTTTTTTTTTCCTGGATTCAAATGATTGACAGTCACCATTCACCACCCACTGTGCTGTTTCAGCAAATAATGACGGGGCTGATGTGTGCGGCCGAGCAGTGTGCCAGTCATCCACCGCTTTCAGTCACCCTGAGGTAGGCTAAACCACAAAATGTGGAGGAATATCTTATATTTTCTTGATATTGTGATTTAACATCAAGCCATAATCTCCTATTATGTTGTGATTTTGCAAGTCTTTGACTTTAAATTAACTGAACTGTGTGTGAGTTTTAATGATGTTGCATCGCTCATTTGGTCATGATAAGGCCTTGTGTCTTCGTCACAAGAGCTGTGATACCTCAGTACAACACAGCCTGATATATTAGCCGCCTACCCTCACATGACAAATCCCGGTTTATTTTGTAAAACTGAATCTTGTGTCAACAGCACTGCTTAACCCACTCCACTTTATTTTTAGATGTCAGTCACACATATCAATTACGGAAGATGTATACAATTTTTCACGTTTTGACTTAAAATTGACATTATAATGAAATAAGATCAAAAGTAACTGATTAGTTCATTCAGGTTTCTACAGACTCAAGAAGGTGTAGATTTAGGATAAATATGGAATACTTTTATAAGAGTGAATTTTCTCAAGTTGAGTCAAACTAAAAGAGATTTTACGGAAGAAGGAAGTTCAGAACTTAATGACTACCTTAACTCTTGCTTAAATGTGAGAAAGACACGGTGAAAGCTCGTCAGTGTCATGAGATCCCTGACAGGCGGCAACACTGAGGCAAGATCACACAAGATGTGGTTTAGTTATGGCTTCCAAATGAATGATTACATCACTGACTTCACAAAATAAAACCACATTTTTTTTTTAATTGTAGAAAAAAAAAACATTCCTTAACTTGTGGCCTTGTACAAATCAGAACAGCCTTTTTTTGGGGGGGGGGGCTTTTGTGCCTTTATATACAGGAAAGCTGAAGAGTGGACAGGAAACAGGGCAGAGAGAGGGGGAATGACATGCAGCAGCCTCTGCACATGGGGTGCTCGCTCCACCGACCGAGCCACTGGGCGCCCCTGAACAGCTATTTAATAACAAAAGATAACTGTTTCATTAGACAGTTAAAAGTGGAGAGATGAAATGATTTTAGCTTGCTGACGTTAGCATTACAGTCTCCGCAGATAACTTCTGCCAAGGAGCTGGCAAGCTAATGCTAGCTGTAGCATGAAACTTGTTGGTAAACAGTTTTGCTGTGGCTGTTTGTGCTGGCTTGCATTTTATTTTGTTTGTTGTTGCTTACTCTATGAAGCTTAGTTTGAACAGAGATGAAACAGTTGCAGGAAACGTTGCAGCTGAGTAAACTGGTCCGTCTAAGCTTGAGCTTGGGCAGACTGACGGTGTTGCTTGCAGACATTCTGTTGCCAGCAGAGGTGAGTCAGAGCATGGTAAGCTAATCAGCTCATACCAACATCACCTGTCGCTGAGAAGTGCGGCATGAACCGGCCAATCACGACAGAGAGGACAGAATGCACATTTTTCGTGAAACCCTCGTCCCAGTGGCAAAGAAAATGTCATGGTAAAAACAGGGCATATTGGAGATCTGTTTAACAGTGAATGGTGCATTTTTCAACCACTGTTACACTGTTAAATCAGGTTATACATCATAGTAACAAAGTTAAGCCAAAAAAATTGTCTAGTTTCACTTCAAGTGCAATTAAGCCCATAACCCGTGATGAGGTTGATGGCTCGCACTTGCATCTGTAAAAGGCTCAATAGATATTTTATAGTAACTGGCACAATCCAATTAATAACCATGCATGAGCTGGGAGATCACCTGCTTAAGATTAGCTGCAACTGACTTTCACTGGAATTGCAGCAAATAGTGTCTGAAAAATATTTTTTATTCTGTTAAAAATAAATATATTTGAAGTACTATTTTGCCAGATACAATGCATATTAGTATTACAAACATATTGCCCTCCCCTGCAGCACACCCACCAACTCCAGCATGTAAACATCCAGGGTTCAAATTGCAGACAAGAACAACGATTGAACAAGATACAGTTCCCAAAATGTTGAAATGATACTCCAGCCAAAGTGGCCCTCGTTCAAACTTTGTGAGGACCAGTTCAGGTTCAGAACAGCTGTTAACCTCTCGCTGACACCAGAACCGTCACATCTTGAATCAATTCTGCACATTCCACTCCCACGAGCCTCTCCTGTCTCCTGTTTTACTTTTTCCTCTTTCTCCTTGTCTACCTCTGTCTGATGGGTCCCCCTGCTCTGTCTGCATCACAATTACACCAACCCAACACACATGCACAATCTCAAATATGATCACATGATCTTCTCAAGGATGCAAGGATTCAGTCTGACAGCTTTGTCTCTGATGCTGTCCGCAGATTCGAGGATACAGCCAGGAGATTTATGACACCTGAGAGGCATCTGGCTCTAACACAGGGAGGGAAGGCTTTATTGATGAAACAGAGTAAGAAGAAATGCAACTGCTGGACACATATCACGAATGAATTGTCAGAAATGGGTAATAGCTGTTTTATGTCATCAGTCCCCCACTTTGGCCCAGACTGAAATGTCTCAACAACTACAGTGGGGATTGCCATGAAAATTTGCGCGGACTTTAATGGTGCCCAGCAGATAAATCCCTCTTATTCCTGCATTTTCCTGATATTTCCTGTAGTACCACAGTCAGGTCAAGTTTTCAGCTATCCTGTAAAAAAGTCTCAGCTTTCACAGGATAATCTGGCATAACTTTTTTTCACAGAAATTCATGGTTTTCGAGCAAAGTAATCTAAAGACTTTGATGCTCCTCTGACTTTTCGGTCATCATCAGGTCTAAATCTTTCATCTATCTGCTGTTTTGGTTTATGTACAAATCCTTGAAAACTAATGACATTCCCATAGGCATCAGTTGCACTTTGTGCTTAGCACAAATTTTCAATTGTTACCTTGCAATTGTTAAATGCTCAACTAACATGGTGAACATGGTAAACATTATACCTGCTGTATGATGCTAGCATTTAGCTTAAGCACCACCATACCTAATCACAGCCTAGTAGAGCCACTAGCATAGCTGTAGCCTTGTGATGTTTCTTGTTCTTTAAAAGATCATCTGATCTTTCTTTAAAATGCTTTAAATATGACTGGATGGACTTAAGAGATTTTACACAAAACCTGAGAATTCTATAGATTTACTGATAAAATGAATGAGAATTATATAGATTTACTGATAAAAAACAGAGATTTACTGATAGATTTACTGATAAAAAACAGAGAATGCATGAAGGCAGTACTTTCACTTCATGACAAGCCATTTTGTCTCCGCACTGCTGTCCTCACTTTGTCTTAATGTGGAACTACAAATGGCTTTAAAAATGTGGCAAAGACAAACACCACCAGCAAACTGCTCGATTTTACTGACACCCCAGTAGAAAGGTAAAGAAACACAAGATAAGACCTGATACAAAAGGATTAGGCAGCATTATGTCCGTCTCTACACAGCTGATTCATATTCTGCACACAGTGAGATCAGCGTCAGTGCACATAAACCTGGACAGGTCTTGTCCAAAGACTTAAAGCTCATTGTTTAATCAGCAGACATACATGTCTGAAGTTTAAACCCACTTGGCTTCTGTCTGACGTGATTCTGTCCTTCTTCCATCAGTCCTAACACACACAGTCCCAGAACCTTAAACGTGAACTGATTTAGTTTCCTCCCACCTGGCAACCCAGTTCTAGGAGTTAGAGAAACACTGCTGCTTCCTCAAACAATGATTACTCCATATTTGCTGTGTTTGGATGATATGTTCCCTACCATGAGTTACGGGGTGTGAGTTAGGCAACCTACGCCTTATTAGGGAGTGCCCTCATTAAAAAGCCCAAGCGAACAAGCCTCACCGCAACACAGTCTCTGTTTCAGGAGGGTTAGCCGAGCCACCTCATGAGCGAGCAGAAACAAAGAGTGAGAGGGAGATAAAGTAGGACACGGAGTGCGATAGAAAGACAAAAAATTTGATCAACTGTCAAGCTGCAGGATGAATTCAGAGGAGAGAATTTAAATGCAAAATCAAGAACTTTTAACACTGACAAAGTTCTGAATCTCAAGTGTACAAGCCTTTAAAGAAGTATTATGTAAGCATGAAAGAGGAGGATCCCTGGGAATTAATGCAAAAACTGCTCCAAACTTGTAACAGAAAAAATGTGTGTGCATCCAACAAGAAGTCCTTGGGAATGAGAGGGGAAAAACTTATGCCGCTACATAATAGTTGCTGGAATAAATTTGAGACTTTTTATCAAACCTTACAAATCACAGCAGGGTTTAAGCTTATACAGTGTAGGCAACCAACCAATGTATCAGGCTACCAATGTTATTGGCTGATATTGGCCTATTGCAGATATATCAGTAATGGCATGCATCTTCTCCATTATGTGCCAATGTTAAAGCAGTTCTTAGAGGCTAAAGAAATGCTTGGACTAGTGATTTAAAATGGTGTAATTACATAGTTTGCCCAGTAAAGGTCTGTTATTTGATAACTAAGTGAAGTGTTTACTGTTTATTACACTGATGTTTCAAAGAAAGTATGTTAAATGTAAGATATTCTGCCTTCATTACACCTTGTCACAAGTATTTGATAACCACATTCAGCCAATTTTATATATATGTAATACTGACCGATATATTGGTATATCAGAATTTTCTTGCTTCCTAATATTGGTCTTGGCCTCTGCCCCGAAAATACTGTATCAGTCATGCCAGAACAAAGTGGTAACTTTTTGGGGGAAAAACAAGCTAAGAGGTAACACATGCACATGAATAACGGCGTGCTAAATGTTGTGAGAGAGGATAAAAGAAATGTTTTGGCAGATAGCATCGTGCAGAAGATACCTAAGGTCACACCAGCATTATTAGGTATATTGAAAAAAGCTTGAAACATATTCTATAATTAAGACAAATGGTGTGCAGGTAGCATGTTACTGCTTTTGGTTTTACTTTGGCTCTACATTTAGGTTCAGCTGCCATTGTTTCATCATCTATTCAATATAAAAATGGCTTTTGGGGATATGATCTTTGCCAAACAGCCTCGCTGAGTATCTCTTCTCTGCTGCCTATTAATAACCAGCAGGATACCTGGCATCGACTAGATAACGGTGATGTTTGTTACCTCCTCAACAATCGCAGCAAACGTTCAGGAATCATGCCGTTTGTTTGAAAGAACGCTGAACATCACTCTCAGTGTCATTAAGCATGGCAAAATATTTTACAACCCTACACCAAATATTGTGATAAGTAGAGAAAGAAGAAAGAAAAATCCTGCACATCATCGAGTCATCTTTTTGAAAACTGAGGAGAGCAACTCCCCAAGGAGAGCCCCGGGAGAGCAGGGCTGCATCGCTGCTGTGTGTGCGCTGACACACAGAGAGCTGATTCACACTGTGTTTGATCATGTCTTTGGCACCGATACAATATGATGCAAACACGGAGGAGAGGAATCCAGGTCATGCTCAAAGCCCTTCAGAGATTTTTTACTTTGCACAAACTTCACTCGCTCCACCTAATCTCTCCTTCTCTTTTCTTTATTCCCTGTCTGTGCTGTATTATTGCGTTACTGCTGAGCAATTATTCTCCTGCATAGTGCCTGTACCTGTTTTGGTCAAAAGATCGCTTTTTTAAACCCTAACATCCTTTTTTTCCTCCTTTACTGCTCGGCCACTCAACCCCTTTCCTTTTCCTTTTTCATTTGCTGCTCACTTCCTTGTTTATTTTATTATGTTTCTGTCTTTCTTCTTCTCTTCCTGCTCCTCTCCTCCTACTACTGCATATTAAAGTGGACTCACCTGAAAACATAACATCCCTTCACTTCTCCTGCCAATAAGTAAAGTAGCCTGGTGAAATTGACAACACAAAGTAAAAAAGATCTGAATGGGCTCAAACAGGGAGGGAAAGAAACTGTTTCTTTTAATAATTTGCTTAAGAGTCAATGGAGCATGTCCCCCTCCAATGCTATCGCTCCTCATTTCTTTTTGATGAATAAGTGATGAGGCTCTGCTGTTGTTGTTTGGCGGTGGAACAACATTGGTATGCAGCCCGAGACAAAAGGAGACAGACTTTTTTCTACTCTGCGTGCGCCACTGATGAACAGTCTGTCTATACTTAATGAATCACGCAGCGATCATTTAATTTTGATTGGGTGAGCGGCTGCAAGAGTTGTGTTCATGGACCTCAGAATGACTTAGAGAAAATGGAGTCAGGCTCGGCTAATAAGAAATGAACTGCAAAATAGAGTGATGGCGGCACCAAAGTGCATTTGTCCTCTGTGGCCATTAATGTCAAATTTCACAGAGAAATGATGGTGTTTATTAAGAGTAAGTGCGTTAAGACGGAAAGAGTGTGTGTGTTTGTGTATGTGTGTGTGTGTTTTAGCAATGTAGGGAAGGTAACACTATGCATTAGCACTCTTTAGCTGGATTCACACACTACCTCCATTAAATTACAGCATCGCCGAAATGGACAAGGTCGAGAGTAACAAGACTGGCTGAGTTATAATCTGCAGACAGGTAGGGACCAGAGTGCAAACACTCCGAGGATGTCACTAAATTGAACCAAGTGAGATTTGAAAAATTACCTACTTGTGATAAGTCAAATAAAGTTTCCACTTTAAAGATAAACAGCATTTGACCGATAACCTGATTTAATTTGGAGGCAAATAAATCTTACACTAGTAGAAATTAAACTGATGAAAGATGCAACAGTACTTCATCCTCAAAATTAATTATAGTCAACAGTAAACGGAGTGAAATGCAAGACCAATTCTAACTTAATTGCAAAGCACAGCTGAGACAAAAAATATGAAGAGGAATAAAATCGAACTGTATGATATAGCAAAAGCAATTTTGTTTAGAAGCTACCAGTTTGAAAGTAGGGAATGGGTACAATAGCTTTTGGAAGCAGCTTTGCTGACTTTTAAGTGGTAATTACAACGTTTAAAATGGTCGAAATCACACCTTCCCATTTAAATTGTTTAAGATTAGATGGCTGCGGAGAGCTACTCATCCTTTCTCAGTTGGAGTCAGATTAAATGTTGGGTAGGCCTTTTATTTTTTGTTTCGTCGCACTAAAATTCCATAATAACCTTTCAGCATATTGTTATTCAGGTGGTCTGAATGAACTCTAGACTTCTGCACCTCTCCTCAGCTCTGTATGCAGACTGATGGGGTATTTTCAGGCAGTCACAGTAATTGGGGAAAGCATGTCTTCTTATTGGCTGCTCTATGCTGTGCCTCTCTTCGACAGGTGACGTCGCTTCAAGCTGATTGGTTCTTAAATTGGCCTTTGTCCTCAAAAGTGTCCGCAGGTAACACCGTCAGCCGGCTTGAGTAGAGCTGAGATGGACCAGTTTACTCCACTGCAACTTTTCCTGCAACCGTTGAGTCTTGTTGTGAATCTTTGGTGCAAATTGGACTTAAAAGACAGAGCGACAACAAATTAATTAAACGCAAGCTGGAGCACCAACAGGGTCTTCCTTCCTAAGAAGTCTCATCTTACAGCTAGATTTTTTTGAAATGTTGCCTACCTTACCTTTGAAAGCTACAATCAGCAAAGCACAAAAACACCACTGAGACCCGAACTGGTGGTGCATAGCCAAAATCAGTGGACCAAATGACAAAAAGCTCATTCTGCACAAATACACATGAGATTGATTAGATTATAGATTTAGATTTCATATGCATCTGTTTTGTTGCTTTGCTATATCTTGTTTTTGTCTTTGCCTCCCGAATAATACTTCCTCAGTATAAATTATCTTTAAAACATGGTCCAGACATGACCTTTTGTAAACCCACAAGAGGGAACTTGAGTTCAATTCCAACGTTGAGATTAATCAATATTTGATGTAGCTGGTGAGGGCTTGTGAGAGACTGGAGTGCTGATTTTATTGCTGGCACACCTATGGCCATGATCCAGGAGGAGCAAGAGCCATAAAGCAAGCAAGAAAGGGATAAAGGTTCAATTTCTATCTCTGAACCTCTGCAATTAGATGTGTTCCAGAGTGAGAGACAAAGCGTTAGGAGCATGGCATTTGAGCAGCCACCATCAGCAAAGGCATTAAGCTGTACACAATCAATAACAGTGGCAGACTTAGGTGTAAGGGGGAAAAAAATTCATGCAGGCTGATGCCTTAACCTAACCCTAAAACCTTCTCTGTTGTGAGTTGTTCATAGGCCTGGAACCAAAAAGTGAAAGCCCGGCTTTTTATGGGATTGTTTCTGAAGCTTGGTCACACTGGATGAGGGACTGCGTCGGCTTTCACTAAAATCCACAGTAGCTTTAGTGGTGTGGCAGGGGAGCTAAGTTATTTTCGACTAACCACCTGGGGCCTTAGTCTCATGCCAGTTTCCACCCACATGAAGTTTTCCTCATTAAGAATCTATAACAGCTCCAAGGCTGCCGTAACCTGACCACTGACCGCAGTGATGATTGGCAACAGACAAGAAAACTTCCCTGTGGAAATCTATTGAGAATTCATCATAACTTTATGACTTCCAGACTACACAAAGACATACAAAAACATGCTGCATACCTCAACCTGCTGACAGATCTGGATTAGCTTGGCCATTTGGTTCTCTAGTTCACTGTTCCGCTTTACCAGGTTGGTCAGGTTGTTCTCCAAGGTTTGCTGTTAGGAGGGAGGAGAAGGAGGGAGCAGGGATGAAGGGCAGAGGAGGAAGAGCAGGAACAAGGAGACAAGACTGAACATTAGTATATAAAGCTGCCAGAATGTTCACTGACAAGAGAGGTCAAGTAATGGATGCAAAAACATCACCAACTTTATCCTGCGTTTAAATTTAAACATAGAGGGGTGGGGAAACTTTATTAGCCTGTAATGGAACATTTGATCCTTCAGTTTATAACAAACAACAAAAATCAACAAGTTAAAAAATACTCTTCTTCTATAGAGAAGAAGGGTATGATGACTTAATCTGAAAAGCAACTAAAGCTGTCAGACAAATGTAGTGGAGTAAAACGTACAATATTTGTTGCAGGGATGAAGTGAAGTACAAGTGTAAATTTGCATATCATGGAAAAACTTAAACCACAACCAAAAATGTGTCCTTAATGAAATGTCCTTTGTAATACATGACGTCATTTGAATTTCTGGTGATGTCACATGGCCTGTTATCAGCCTAATACCTACTAAACACCAGTATATATATGGAGTTTTCACATTTTTACTGAAAAGCACAAGGATTGCAAAGGAAACTAGAGCCCTGACATCAGTGCTGATCCTGTATTTCTTACAGAACATTTTACTAAATGTTAAGATTTACAGTAATTTATTATTTTACATATTTTGGATATAGCTACAGCATAGAAGTAATATAATGTATGTTTGATACTAGATATTAGTGTTGTGCTACAAAACGATACAGCAATATATAGCAATAATCCATTTCATTATATCTGTATTGATTTCCAGCTCCAAAAATCTAAGTTTTTAAAATAAATAAATTTTTCATTTTGGTGTCACAGCAGCTTCATCATTGTTCGCTAATTTGCCAATACCAAAATAAATCTGAAAGGAAATTCGGAATTAGGCTACATGGGTTAGACTCAATTTATCCGCTGAATTCACAGTGTAATGTGATGTGATGTACTAAGACTACCCATATTGTCTGTGAATATTCTCATTCATCCAGGTCATTGTTCTCTCTGGGCAAATTGAATCGTAGGCAACTGGACTTGTAT
>JAQLOL010000026.1:15100116-15131234 GCA_029783665.1 Naso thynnoides | reverse complement strand
AGAGGAAAGACGGAAGTCTAAATAGCAATACATAATGTGTCTTTTTATCTGTTCAAAGCTGTTGCAGCTTCCATGAGCTCCGCGTCTGTATGCAATCCTCACATATTCATTGATTTGTGAACTATTCCCATCTCACATACTCGGGAGCCTACACCACATTATGAGCAGGTATGAGTGGATGTGTAAAACAGTTTCATCATCTGAGTTGTGCGCTGTGCTGCTCATAACAAATCCTTGTTATCCACGTCTGGCCTTATCCACGGTAGATGATATCATTAGGTTGGTGCTCCTTGCTGGGGGCTAGATAAGAAATATTTCTGTCCTCAAGAGTAGAGCTGTAGCCAACCACTGTGACACCTGACCAAAGACATTATCATCATCGTGGCTCGGTTTTGCTGCTTGGTGCAGATAGAGGATAATGCAGAGCTTTGATAGAGCATCAACAGGGCTCTGAAGAAAAACATCTACTTTTAGACTTATTTACGGTGTTTGCAAGTCCATGTGAAATATTGATAAGAAAGTCCAGAGAAACAGAGAGTACAGTTCTGTAGCTAACCTGAATCAGCTATGGCAAGGCATTCTAGATCTAGGTAAATGTGCTTCTGTTTATCTGCGCCTGACATCTGATGTACACAGCCTGTAGCTCTGAAAGGGGCCAAGATTGTGAGATACAAGTAAAATGAACACAGTCACAAACAACGGCTCAAGATGCACTTCGCATGTCTGTGTCTGATTTGTTGCTTGGTATGCTTTCCCTGCAGATAACCAAACAATGACAGTGCTGAATCGAATCAAGATATTTGCAGCAGAAGTACAATATAGCAGCTGATACCACATCTGCATTCATATTGAAAGGCCACAGCTCGGTACTTTTGACAATGTCTGGACTTGCAATTTGACAGACGTGAACATAACACAAGAGGAGGAAGAAACAGAGTCAGCAGATGCCTGCAGCTCCACTGGTTCCTGTCATTGTGCTAAACCGGACCTAACAAGTAACAGCATTCTTCATATTGAACAAAGACATAAAAGTGATATTGATTTACTCTTCAAACTTTGGGGTAAAATGGCAAATAAGTGAATTTCCCAAAATGTTTTCCTTCCTTTTAGGCCTCAAAAGAGTTACACCAGTTTCACTTTTTAATGTGGGCTTTGATTAGCAGCAGAGTGGTCCAGTCAGCAGGGAAGCTGCCCTCCCAGCAGATAATCCAGGTTAAACCTCTTGAGTCAATGAGCATCTCCACTGAAGTGTCCTTCAGCGACACACTGAATCCCTGCTGCCTCCAAAGGCACGACCCTGCAGCAACCTTTACCTCTAACCTCTACAAGAAGAGTCATTAAAGCTGAGGTACAGTTTATTTTTGGTGTGATTGGGTAAAAATCCCGTAATAACCTTTAAGCATATTGTGATTTAGGTGGTCTGAAAGAAAACTGGACTTCTGCACCTCTCCTTGGCTCTGTATTCAGGCTTTAGAAAATGAAGACCGTGATGTGCATTTTTTGTTCAATCACGATTCATTATTATTACTCATTATCACGATTATTGGCTGTTTTATGCCGTGCTTCTTAGCAACAGCGAGGCTGCTATGAGCTTACTGGCTGTTGAAACAAGTAATGTGCCCGAGTTCTAAAAGTGGTCTCTGGCAACTTGACAGGCTGAGTTGCAGCCGACATCTTCACTTTGAGTCAAACTGAGATGGACCAGTTTACTCTGCTGCAACTTTCCCTGCAACCGTTTTTCATCTCGTTGTAAAAATTTGGTGTAAACTGGCCTTGAAAGAGACAATGAAACCATGCAAAATAAAATGTGAGCCAGAGCAAAAGCAGGGTGCTTTCACAGGATCTCAAGCTACAGCTAGCCTGATTTCCACACACTGCCTACCCTAGCTTTATTTTTACTAACTCTTTTTTTTTGTCACTCTGTCCTTGCTTCCCCTTTTAAACAAATAATATACAAATCAACAGTTCTGGCACCATTGGCGCAGTGGTACGAGTTAAGCTTCCACAACCTTATCTACAAAAACATGGCTTGTTATATTTGCAATGTCAGGGAAATTGGTCCTAAACAATAGAACAGGACATTGTTGTGCTTTTGACAATCTCACATACGCCACAAAATTCAGGATGTCCTCATGAGTCCCTAGCTTTTTTTCAAATGCTTTTTTTAGAGCACGGAAACAAGCCTTTGAGAAAAGTTTTGCAAATTTGAAAGAGGTTTTACTAATGCACACATATTCTAAATAACTACAAAAGCCGCTGAAGATATTTTGAAAATATTTTTGAGCTGGAATTGATGTCGTGTGTGACAGTGAGGACATGGTCCAGCTCATTAGGCTGCATTTCCATGGCTTGTTACAAACCACCTGTCCTCCACGTTTACCTCCCACGCCAGCAGCTCTGAGTGTCATCCTGCGGCTTGATGGGCCTTGCCTTCCCCTCCTCCTGACTGGTTTCCATTGCAAATGGATTTTATATTCACAAATTAATTTGGCCAAAATGCCTGCTTAGCTCCCGCTTGAAAAACCAGATAAGGTACAAAAATTGAAAAAACAGAGAAAGAAAGAAAGAGTGCCTAACAGCGAGGGAGAGCCACACAGAGAAACAGGCAGCACATAGCAACATTTCACTGGCTGTAATACAATTATCTTGCTGCTGGCTCGTTGGTCTATTCATATGACACGGTTATTCATTTTGCCTTATTTTCCAGAATGCAGTAACAGAGAAAGCAGTGTGTTGGGTCTGAGTCATTCTGACTGATGGGAACCCAGGGGCCGTTGCTCGGCTTTACGTTCTCTACAGCCCCCTGACTCACTGCTACAATGAAAAATGTTCAGCAAAATACTAACATCTTTTCACCAGAATAGAGCCATAATTTTATACCAATTATCACACCAGGAGAGTGAACAGCTCAGTGAACTCAGAGAAAGAATTTATACCTTAATTTAGTCATACCAAAGTTCTAGTAATTACTTTTTAAACTAGGCAAATATGGTATGGGCTGAAACATTACTTCCCAGCAAAATGCTGTGTGGAATTTAGAGAGCAAGACAAATCTTTTTTATTTGACTAGGACATTAAGTGATATCAATATTAAAAACTTCGGACTGGGATCATCTCACGTGAAAAAGCATCCCTGTGTTGACAAAGTGCTCTCAGCATTAGGGCCAGTCGGAGGAATTTTTCTTTCACAAGAAATGCCTTTTAAGAGACAGTGTTTGAGAGTACTTGCAAAACAATTTTTAGATATTATATGAGCCGTGAGAATCATAGTAACTGAGTAGCTGTACTCATGCCCTCATTTTTCAGTCATTTAAGTTTATAGTTCAAGTTAGTTTTGAGGTGTTGAAAAACATCTAACTATTGCTGCGAGGGTCAGATATATTTTCTATACAGTTTAAATGAATTATTTGTCATGTTCTTTGCTGGCACTTCATTATGGCTGCACATGATGTATTTTTGTAAGCTTGGGTCCTAGGGAGACCCCAAATTTCTCTTTTGGGTGTCCAGCCAAAAAACTTTTATAACATCTGAACCACACAAATTGAATGATACTAAAAAAGTTAAAGAAGAAAAGAGTATACTTCAGAAGAAGAGCAGACACAGGTCGGCAGCATCCACAGCAGGTCACAGAGCTTTGCCTTTTACATCCTCACAAATAAATAACAGCATAATTAGATGCACATCTGACAAGCGGCTGCTGTGGAAAACATTTGCTGAGAGGAATAAAAAACAAGCCACCTGATTGGTTAGCTGGTGCCAAGAGTGCAGAAAATCCCGAGATGAAATATGACGGTTTTGTATGTTTTGTATTTGCAAATAATGCGGCTGCGTGCACAAGCATAAAACCACCTCATGCTGGTTCTCCCTCAATGGAGCCAGAGATACAAAAGCAATTTCATATCAGCTTTGCAACTCAACACTGGCCACATAAATCATTCACTTTAATAATTACAATCAGGATGTGCTTGTGATTAAATATCAGAATCGTATCTGATTTCAACCATATCCAGCCATGTGCAATGTGCAAAAAGTTACCCCGGAAGTAAGATAAGCTGAGCTATCAGCAGTGCCTGATGAGCTGATACAAAAAGGAATACTTTGCTGGTGTTGTTCTGACTAAATCTTTCCTTAAGCCTTTAAGCATCACCCAGTGTGAGAAAGACAGACGCATGGGGAGACATAAAAAAAGTCACATTCCTGTGGAGGTGACAAATACTGTCTGGTGCTTTGCATTTTTTGGCAGCAAGCTGATTCTGTGGCAAAAGACAGAATGTGTTGATTTTTACATTCTCAAACTCAAAATATTCCAAAGTTCACAATCACAGCCTCTTGAAAATTTGACACTGACACGCTTGAGATTGAGTCACATATTTAAGATATCAGATTTTAAAAAATATATTGAAGCTTTAAATACACCAAAGCTCCCATATTGGGAACATTTTGTGTCACATTAGGTTAACATCTCTCTGGTTTGCCACCTCCACATTATGTTCACTGTCTCTCATTGGATTTACCTTTAAAGAAAAAATAAAATATTAAAGGCCACTGGAAAAGACAGACAGAGAACAGTTGGTGTTTTATTCCCTGAAGGTACCGAGACTCAGAGCTATATTTGCTGGTAAAAGGCAGCAAAAAACTGACGTGACATCACAGCTTTAAAAGTCCTTGACAGTGTTTTGCCATGTCACACCAGTGACACGCCAGATAATCTCACTTCCGACATGTGGACTTCAGCACATTTGCGCTTGTGGAAAATTGATATGTGCCGCACAAACAGTAGGCATGCAGGACTTTTTAGTTGAGCTGATACTCACACACACTTTCCCCTCTGAGTGAAGGTTTCCTGGGAGACTAAACTGAATCCTATAAAATTAGATGCAATTTTCTCAGAACTGTATCACTATCATCATCATTTTCAGCTTTTTTTTCTGTGCATCCGGGTGCCTGCTTTAACATGTTTGCCATATCTGTTGGCTCCTCTCTTTTTTCCGAGTTCCTCTTTCTCTTCCTCATATGCTGCAATTTAATTAAATGGACTTGATTTGTTATTGCTCTTTTGAGAATCAATTCTCTTTGTGATATCCTATAATCCCCCATAACATTTGATGCTATTAATGAACTAAATTGACCCGTCTGCCATTGTATAAAGATCAGTCTGAGCTCAAGCACTCCAAAGTACAGTTAATTCAGTTTCTACAGACAGACTGCAGTTAAAAGCAACAATTTGCAGGGAAATTTTCTTATTCCATCTTTGTAGACAGTTAGGCGACAATATCAAGACCAAGACCACTCTCACAGGAAGAAGTGTTCACAGACAAGGTAATGAATTAAAGTTTTATTGATATAAAGCTGAGGATACACTACGACTTTTGTAATCCTAACAGATTATAAAAAGACTGGGAGCATACACTTACTGACTGGCTTCAGCAGATTTTTTAATAACAACTTAAAAACTTAAAAACTGGGAATCACACATTTTTAATGACTGCCCCAGATGAGGGATCACAGACTCCTCGACTTGGCACTCCAACAGAACGCACCAAACGGGAGGAGTCTGTTGTCCTCACATACTTGCTGATTTGAGTCTGTACCCCTATGTCAACTTGCCACACCAACTGCCCATAACTGGTAATGACTGGTGTGATTTTGAGTCCATGTAAAATCCAAAAAATCGGGCTTTGTATCCCCAGCTGAAGGCTGTGGTTGGAAACATTTGGAAATCAAGCTAGCTGTAACATGAGAACCCTTGGGACGAAACTCCGCTGCACCCTCCTCTCCTTGTTTTTGCTCTGGCTCACGTTTGTTGTTGCTCTCTCTTTTAAGTCTGGTTTGCACCAAAGATTCTCAATGGAAAGAAATGGTTGCAGGGGGAGTTGCAAGGGAGCAAAGTGATCTGTCTTGGTGTGACTCTAGCTGGCTGACCATGCTGCTTGCAGACACTACTGTCAGCAGACGCAAGTTTTAGAGAGTACGACATGCCATTTGTTTCAACAACCAATCAGCTCATAGTGACGTCACCTGTCGCTAAGAAGCACAGTGTAGCACATCAGGACAGAGAGGTCAGAGAGTGGCACTGACTGGACAGTGATAACGGCGTTAGGAATTTTAGACTCCTCAATACAGAGGCATCGAAAAACACGAGATCTTGCGATACTATTAGACTACGTCACTAACTAATAGTTATCTATGGGTATTATAACATTATGGGTATTTTCCAAGTAGTACACAAAAATTTATTTACTTATTTATTTATTTACTTATTTTTTGGAATCAGGCAGATGGCAGACAGCAAACTGGATGTCATTAAGGTTGATGAGAGTGAGATGGTAAAATCTGATGAGGTCAGCAGAGAATGACAGCATTGTCGTCCGATGTTAAAATATTTTAACTTTTAACAGAACTTACAACTGGATGTTATGTTAATCCTCAAATGCTTCGTGCAAGGATAAAATGCGTCCCATCTTGACAATAAGAAGCCGATTATTTTGGTGCAATAATACCTGGAGTTGTATTTACTACAGCCTGAAAACCTAAGATGTCAAACGAAAATCTGATACATGGATGGCAATCAGCACAAAGGTAATTGTCCTCCAGTTTAACTTTTATTTTAAGCTATGCAATAGAAAATTAAGAGAAAGTTGCATTTTATAACTACATGCATAATGGGAAAAGTTACATAAATAATAGTCACAAAATAATTTCATTAAGTATATTTTACTCCATTCTTTGAAAACAATATTACATCACTGTAGCAGCACATCATCATGTGTGTTTCGTTTTGCCATACTTTTATTCTGTCGGATGTTTGTTTTGTTACTGTGCTGTTTACAAGGTGTCTCTTGTCAATGGTGCACCCTCTGCCTGATTCCATTCCAATGCAGCATTAGTCCTGTTTGCCAAGTTTCTTACTGACTCTGACTAGCGTTACCTCAGAAATTAGCAACAGATGAACAAATGAAACACACTTTGACCTCAGAGAAAGTCAATTTTTAGACATTTTAATGGAAAAAAGTTGCATATTGTGTCTTTAGCAAGCAATGGAAGGGCAGTCTGATTTTGTTACTTTGAGAACGAAGCAGGCTGGCTGTTTCCCCACCTTTTTAGTCATTTTGCTAAGCTATGCTAACTAGCTGCCTCCTCCAGACACATTTACAAAACAGATATGAGAACTGATCTTCTCATCTACCTCTAAGCAGTGAATGAAAGCCAATAAGAAAAACATTTTAAATTATTGCTTTCAACTGTAACCTGCCTCTTAAATCTCTAATTTATTTTTCACCATTTTTTGCATCATTGTTGCATCAGATATGGACGTAAATACATTGAAAGTGGAGCACTCAAGATCATTCCCTCAACTTTGCATAAACAACCTGATAAAGAACTCTGCATCCAGTTAAAAAGGGAAAGAAATACAATCTGAATTTCACCTATTTACCATCTCCTGTTAAATTGACTGTGTTGACAGCTGAGGCCTAACCTGCGGGTTTGCTGGAGGCAGCTTGGGTAGAAGCGAGGCCTTGTCATTTAAACCTTAACAATGATGAGTTAATCAGCCTGAATGTCGACATCATGGAATCCCAAAAGCTCCTCTTCCTCTTTCCAGCCTCAGCTATTTGCTTCTGCCTTTCTGCCACTTCTGATCTCTCATTACCGCTGCGCTACAGTGTCAGCTGTCGCCCTTCCCTCGTTTCTTTCTCAACCCTGACCTTCATCATCTTGTCCTCCACTTCTTAGTTCTGCTTTTTTGAACAGTAAGAACTAGCAGTGACAATAAGTGTCCTGTTTCTAAGATTTAGTGCTTTCTCTACTTGTCGACTCAGATTTATTTGATAGTTGCATAAAGATACAGAGCAGATGTAAGAGAGCAGCTTCAGCTAACATTGTAAATAGCAGCCTGACGAGAAATGTTTTATCTGATCTTTAATAACTGAAGTTTAACCGATAAATCTCATCTCTGTTTGGACTAGTTTTGTCTCCCAGAAGCCTGATGCTGCTGTATGCATCATCTCTTTAAACCTTCAGCCACAAAACATGAACAATAATCTGGTGTGATTGACACTTTCCAAGCTAAAAGCTTTACACTTGTCAGTTCCTAGTAAAACCTCCGGAAGAGTTCATCTGAGCTCATGGACTACGGAAATGGCAGTTGGTTCTGTGAGAGTGTGATAAGGTTATGAGCAACACAGTCAGTCGATTTCTTTGGGGGTGAGGAGGTTCAGAGGCAGCGAACGCCTCGTTTCTGCAGGCATGTGAGCCTGGTGCAACCAGCAGGGGGGTAGACACACTTTAACAAACACACACACCGAAGCGCATGTCATGATGTGTGGCAAAATTGAACTTGAGGTGCCGTCGCCTGCTCAAAGGCATCTTAATGCAAAATAATGTATCATGACTGACAAATGATTTGAGGGAAAAAGGTAGCACAGAAGGCACTGGTGTAAAGCAACTGTGATTGCAAGCTGGTTTTACTGCAATCTCAAATCTAAGCTCCTCTCTAAGATTTTTGCTTATCTCCACAAATCTCGGCATTATTTTAACAAAATTTGCCACAAATATACATCCTCCTTTTTAATGCCCTTCCGATTAAAAAGATGTTCTTTTGCTCAAACTTAATTCTTTCTTTTCGGCAGTTAAAAATGTGACTTGATAGCCATGTAATGTTATTCCCTGAGGTCCGTGCTTTAGGGAATAAATGTTTGATATTTACTTGCAGCACATAAACAGCCAGTGGGAAGAAAACACAGCAGAACTGGAGCTATAAAGAGAAACAGCAGCTTTTTGTTTGCTGCTGTTTCAGCAGGTATTGAATGTGGCTGCAGATAAAACAGAGACCTCTTTTAGAGGAGCAGTGCAATTTCTACCCTGAAGCATTTAATCTCGCCCATCCCAGTGTGACCCACTACTGGGGCCTCCAGGCATTCAGATGTAGCACAGGAAAAGACCCAGACTGTCATCTGCCCAGGCTACATGAACACAACAAATCAAATGCATGCATACTTAGACACAAAAGACACAAGAGAACAGTCCCCTCATTCCTTTTCCACACCATGGCAGTGGTCAGTGGCAAGACAGAGTGTCTCTATTAGAATCAAAGTGGCTCCGTCCACCTTAACAGATGGGCTGGCTTCCTTCATGGTGGGCGAAGTGATTGACTGCATCTCCAGTGTACTTTGCCTTATCTAATTGGACCGACCGTGCCAAGGAAGCAGGCCAGTAAATCATGTCACTATCATGTATTTATAGATGAGGTCATGTAACAGGAGTGCTGTTGGAGGCTGCAAAACATCTATATATGAAACCTGTTACTGTGCCAGCTGCTGGCAGGTACCCACGAAATGAGATGGACACCGCAGGCGGGGGAGCATGAAAAAGAGGAAGTGAGAAAATGTGGGGGCGAGATAACAATAGCAGGAAGTCAAATAGTGATTATTGCTGCACAGATAAATATGACATTCCCAACGTTTTGCTTTGGATCTTTTTGTTTGACTCTGTGGATTCACTGCTTTTGGAAATGAAAAATCTCAATGGATGACAGCCCAAGTGAAAAATCACAAAACCCAAGCTGAGGCTGAGCTTCACTACAATGTATGCATGACACCAGGGTAATAGAGGAGGGAAGAACTCTGGACACTGTCACTGCGATGGTAACAACAGGGCCAGCCACAAATAGGAAAGACGCATTCCCAGCGTTCCTGTGATTCTACGTGGTCGGCTTTCTGGCGTCGATATCTGGAGCAGACATTCCTTACTGTATGACTCTCCGGGGAGCTGAACTTCCTCTGTGTAACCCGAGCTAAAGAAACTTCCAGGGATGTTCTTACAGGTCAGAATAAGGAGACTGAGGTTGAGTTGACTCTGAGTGAATCAGATTTTTTTTCTTTTTTAAATCCTAAAAGCTGATGTCACAAATACACCTGCCATCCTAACTAGGTGAGTGTGATTTCCAGCAGGTGCTATGCATCAAATCAATCCATTAAAAGATCTGAAGATTTGGCTGGAAGTTTGGCTTGACAGATTCACAAGAAAACAATGCAAACAGAAATCTAAATTTTGTCAAAAATTCAGAACTACAAAATAAAACCACGTATGTCTTTCTCCCTTATGGCGCATTCTCTCACTTAGATGAGCTGTAGGACAATGAAGGACTCAGTAATAAAAAACGTAATTGGATTAGCCTGATGGCTTTTACGAGCACTGTTGGCTAGTACTCTGGAGGGAAATCTCTGAAGAAGATGTCCACCGCTGCCTGGAAAACACCCAGTTCTAATAAATACAGAGAAAGCTTGTGCAATATTCAGTTGGCTGGTAAATAAAAAAAAATATTTTGAATTTTCATTAACAGGAAAAAGCCATTTTTGAAGCACGGACTGTAATCTGTATCTCTGATGTGTTTGGAATCATTATTTTATGCATGAGAAAGTCATCTTTATGTCATAGATTCCATACAAATATACGTAGAGTGTCTTCATGTATGCGCTGAATGCATGATCTCATATGCACACGTGGCTCTCTGTGCAGCTTTAGTGGACAGGGTGAGGGCTGCTGCTGTCACCACCAAGCTGGCCACAGAGCGGATAGGTGATGTGTCCCTTTTTTAGAAGCCATAAAAGATGCCCTGCATGCTATTAAGCATGCATGGGCGCACCCCTTTCTCATTGGCTTTAAGAGGGGGACATTCGAGCACGGGGCCGTTAACCTGTGTTCTCAATCTCTCTGTCACATGAAATGAACAAGCTTCCAGGTACCTCAAGTTTGAAAAGTCAATTTATGGTCATATTGTACTGCTACCCCCCTCCTTTCAGCTCCCGAGGGTGTATTCTATCCGAAATCTTGTAAAGCTAAATAACTTCTTGGACTAACACTCCAACTCTGGCTGACTGCTGGAGGTCTGATGCCCCTCGCAACAGAAGCAGGTTCATTTGTGGTCAGAGTTTAAGCTGAAAATACCACTCTGACTGCTGAATGCAGAAGTACTACTTTTTTAAATATATAAGCTAAACACCTACAAATCCATTTTTGCATATTGTACCAAAAACAATGGTTGCATTTTGTAGACAAATTGACTTTTATTTTCTGGTGCAGCTCCAATATGCACATTTTGGGAACATAATCACTGTAAATGAGTGATTACAATTCAGTCACAAACATTCAAACTTTTCTCCCGTTTTTTACGTTAATACTTCATGATGCAAACAATACAAACATAACTACTTAAAATACACATCAATTCAAAATATACTTAGAAGTTTAGTTTTTACTTACATAAATAATCAAGGCACCAACAACAGAGGAGAGTGTTAACTAAGAAATCACAAGAAATCTTCAGCACATGTTGATGAATTACAGGTGATTGCTTGTTTTAGATTTGCCTGCAGTCTTTTCAGGCTCCCTACGAAGTAAATGTCATTGTCACTGTATTGGATAATGGTGCTTTCCCTTGTGTGCGTGTCTTTAAACAGTAAATGTGCATCCTTCAGGACACACAACATCCATGGGAAAGGAATGCACTGAGGAACATTTCTGTCTGAAGCAGCTGCGTCTGAAACACTGTGGGAGACTAAAAATTTCCTCTGTAACCAAAACAACACACATGCTTAGAAATCCATTTCAAGGACTACCTTCATGATGACCAAAGGAGCTGAATCTTTTACTCAATGATAATATAAAAAAGGGGATAACTTCATGTAAGAGATATGTCACAGTATAGGATAAAGCAACTTCAAAGATGTGTTTTTAAAGTTTCATATTTTCTAAAGTATTCTTACAGAAAGCATCAGCTAAACAATTCCACGCATCTTTCTTTTTCTGTTTATCTTTCTACTTCTTTCTTTCTTTTTAAAATCCAGCTGCTTCAAAACAAAAATCATTGAAATTTTTAAAACTGGGGATAAACTTTAGTGACTTTTTCCATCATTTCTCCCTTAGCTTTTCATCCATTTGTCAGCTTCTGCTATAGAGCTAGGAGAAAATCAAATTATTAAATAAAGACTGCCCATGGGGATCTGTGGATAACAATAAAAATAGTTTGAACTTTTTCATCAGGAATTCATTGGTTTACCTGCCAATAATTCTTTTTGATCAACTCCTCTCCCATATTTCAGTTGCTTTTCTTCCCCCCTCCTCCTCCTCCTTGCAGTTTTGAACTAAACCAACAGATTTCTGACTGACGAGTTCACAGAGAAGCTATTTTTCACTGATGGCCCTCTGAGGTTTACAAACACACACACGAGTAAGGTATTTTTATTCAAAAGATATTTGAAGGATTTGAAAAGTTGGACTTCATTTTTCTTCGCTTTTGGTACACATCATCCTTTTACATGTTGCTTTGGCACAAACTGCGGCCTCACTACACACAGAGCTGAGATTCTTCTGCAAAGTCTGACATAAATCACTTGGGTATTAGCAGATGAATTTTACAGAAGGGACAGATCACTCAGATCATTTTAAATAGAAAAGAATGTAATGACAAAGAAGGCGCATATCCCACCTCTTGCCCCCAAAAGCCAATTGCACGCTTTGTTTACAACCAAACTGGAAAAACTATTAACCAAATCGCATTGTTGTACTGCAGCAGCTTAGAGAGTCAAGACAGTGACTGTCTAACCTGCGCGCATGCGCAGTAGAAGTAACTCGTTTTAAACCTTTTTTGGGGCAAATTCACCAGACTTTTTAAGCCTTTTTATCAGAAGTGACTGCTGATTCTATTCATGTTTTTTTAGGTCCTGGTGACCACTGAAAATGATCTTAATGGCTATCTCCCCATTCATGCAGACAGGCCTCTGGTCTTCTTTGTCTGAAGTGGCTGCCTGAGGGCATTGCTTAGAAGGCCGCTTAGTAGCAAGACTTGCCTTTAAGATCTTTGGTATTAGGTTGTATGCAAGTTCCTTTAAAAGGTATATTTTAGATGACATTAAAAAAAAAAACAAAACAAAACAAAAAACATCCTTAAAAATTAGAGGGTCACCCTAATGTAATGTATAGTGGCTAATATGTTTTTAAAAAAAAGAAAAAAAAAGATTATATCAAATTAATAAAAAATGATGTGTAATTCTGTTATTTTATGCACATTATAATCAAATAAACAGTAGTAGTAACGGTTTGTTTTAGATGGTATTATTTGATAAAATAACAAAATATTGGGTTATTTTGTAGATTTCAAGCTAGTATTTAAGGGAGAATCTGACACAATTCAACTGCACTGGTCAATATATTATGTATACATGTTCAGTGCAAGCTGGTAATGGTTTTAGATTACTGTTGCTATCATTTAGGGTGGAAAAAATGTGCTAACACATGGACAAGATATTGATGACTGAGGAAATTTAGGCAAAGGAGCGTGAAATTTTTAGTACGGGGCTCAAAATGAACTTTTTCATCACCAACCAAACGCAGCCACCCCCCCCCTTTTTTTTTTTTTTGCTCACTGGCCACAAGGTTGCAGACATTCGTTAATGCCCTTTATCTCAAAATATTTGATAATCAGCTGGATTTAACAACCAACAGATTGGTTGATCTACCTCAGGTAGTGTGACAGTCTAAGCTGGCTGAAATCTGAAGTGTTTGGGAAGCACAAGAAATGCAGTTTCAGGGACATGAAAACCAACATTGAAAAAAAAACCCCAGAATTTATAAAATTATGTTTTGCCAAGTGTGACTGTAAGCAAAAAGGCAAGAGTGGTTTCTCTCTATCTTAAGTAGATGTGCATATTATGGCCTGCATCCAGTTTTGGTTATTTGCTGTTCTTAACACCCAGTGCCATTGAATTCTTCTGCTCTGTGCTCAAACGGAGATGAAGTGTTTTACATTCCAAGCAGTTGCGACAGTGAAGCTGCTAAAAAGTAAACCAGCTATCCTGAAGCCAAAACTCAAGTGGACAGAGCCACTGACTTCAGGAACTTAAAATCTCCCTTAAAAAAGAGGCTCATTTAATCATAAGTTATCATTCAGTCTATTGCTCAATCCTTGATCTACACTAAATTCACCACATTTGCTAAATGAACAGACCACAAAATCTTACCTTTTTTAAACCAAATTTGACCTTACAGTGGAGGCTAGAGTTCCAATCAATAAATGTCAATATGAAAAAGGCAAAAAGCTAAATAAATGCTTTGAAGTTTTAATCCTTCAGACACTGTTACACTTCATTAAATGAAACGGATCTGTAAAGGTCTAGCTGGCTATGTAGACAAGCTAAAAAATAGTCTACATAACTAGCTAACTCCAGCACAAGAAGCTAGTTAGCTAACTTCTGATGTGTCAGTAAGTTCTAATTGCTGCAGTGTAGCACACAAGAGCACACATAAGCAAAACTAATTTTAAATCCTGTTAGTTTTTTGTTTTTTTTGTCTTCCCATCTCCACTGACTATTAACAGCAAATGTTTGGCTCTTAAATTACTAAAAAACTCAGACACATTCACTAGCGGCACCGTTTGCATGTCTTCTGTTTGATGCTGTCAGGTGACTGTAGCATTTTTTGCTAACAAGTGTTGTTTTCTATCTCTAAAAAAACCCAAAAGTAATATAGAAAAAGAAGTAAGAATAAACCAAAACAAATCAGGACTGTAAAATGCTCCACAGGGCAGAGAGAGATGTCTTTCAGCAGTTTTTCGAGTCTTTAACATTATAGCTACACGAAAATTTCATCATAGCTACTGTAAATACAATTTAAAGCGTCTTTAAATACATAGGAGGTACATGTTTAGCAAAAAGAACACACACACAAAAAAAGACTACATTAAACTGACTTTGTGGTTTTATGAATGTCCAGAAAAAAATAGAGATGATTCAATGCTTAAAACTATTGTTAAAGTTATTGTTTCCTGAATGCAGCTTAGAGAATACTAGCCACTGGGCCATTTTGTGCTTGTGGATGAAGCAGATGTCCCTGATGTCCTCAGGCCAGTGAAGACGTGCTGTTCATCTCACACTGGTGTCATTAGTTCAAACTAAGTATCTTCCCAGCGGCGACACGCTATTCCTGCCTGGCAGCCTCACAACAGGACGAAGAGCTCATCACGCACACAGCACACACAGAAAGGAAGCGTGCGCACAAACATGCTGTTACACTCATTCAATGTGCCCACAGTCTGTGTGTATTTAGACGTACTTTTGTGTTTGTGTACGTGTGCATGAGATCAAGAAATTCATAAGTTTGGATGCTGACTGACATTCCAGACTCAGTATAAATATTCCTGTTATGCTTCATTGTCTTGACCACAAATCAAAAATAACCTCTGGATGACCCAGACACCTGTGATTCCTTTTGGCGAAAAAATCTTGTTTGATTAAAACCTGCAGATTTTGTGGATTCTTAACCCTTTTTTTCCTTTTTCTTTCTTTCTTTTTTTAAAACAAATCCCAAGAGAGGCACTGAAATGTAATTTCCTTATCAGGCTTCAGTAATAGTCATAGACTGCATAGGTCATCAGTTTCCTCAAACAGAGCTGTCCCCCTTCCTCTGATACGAATGTAATCTGTGTCATGGATTGTTGCAGATTAATACTAGGAAGTGCTTACTCATCAGATACTGCAGGCACTAATGTTACATGAAAGGATGGAATCGAAAGGCTCAGAAACCAGTGTAAAATAACATCAGCATAGAAAGATGAGTTTCTACTGTTGATTTGAGGTAAATCCTCTTATTTTGTGGTGTGTAGCTGTAAAGCATCTGACAAAAATGTATAAATAGTAATAAGTTTATAATCTGCCGTGCATTATGACAAACCATTTTATATACACAAATACAGCTGCTGTAAAATATATATATCACCAAGAACAGATACAACTTATTCTGACACGAGTATGTGTTTATATGTAAGTACAGTACGTATGTTTGTATATACAGAGATCAAAAACTTGCATTTATCTGCGTCTTAGTTAAAATGATTTTCCGTGAGTGTCAAAAGTGTCAGAGGCTCAGCAAAGCTTTGCTATGTTGGCAGCTTCTTACAGCTTTACACTAAAATACACACAGCACAAGCCTTCAAGTGCCTGAATTCAAGTTTTAAGCCTTGTGGAGAAAAAAAAAGCAGAGGCAAAAACAGATGAAAAAGAAAAGTCGGGATGGAAAATATAGCAGGGTTCAACCAGCATGGATTTAGACTGCAAATGCTGAGATGCAGGCTGAGGATGATGATGGTCCTTTTGGTCTAAAAAGTAGGACTGTGATACAGCAATATATTGCAATATTTATTTTTGTGACATACTGCATCGATTTCCAGCTTTGTATCGTGATGCGTATCATCATCCTTGCCAAAACTCACCCTTAATTTGTGTATTTAGGGACACAGTAAGAGTAGCCTACTTGTTCAATCTATGATGGCATCTACATAACTTCAGTGATACTAAAGAACATTTATAATTTTTTTTCCAGGTTTTTTAATTTCAGTGTGTCCACTGTTTCAGTATGTCAAGTTAAAGTGAAAGAGTGCACTATGATTTCATTTTTCATTTTGATGTTATTGCAGCAACATCAGAGTTTTGGTAATTTGCCAACACCATTCGAAGAAATTGGAGAGGAAATTTTGAATTTAATTGTTTTGATTCCCTTTGCACATTAATTTGTAATTAAGCTCTGTTTTTACATTTTCAGAGAACTATGTGGAAAATCACAATATATCATGATATGATTGTCAAATCTTTGCCAATACCCTCCTAAAAAGTTGTTTTTGAAGTAAACCTTTTTCATGCAATAAATATTCAAAGACAGTCTTAACAGGAATTTAATCCTTGGGATTGTGAGAAATCCCCTGAAATAATATTTAGTCGATGGGACAATAAAACTCCTAAGATAAGCAAATACTTTAATAGTCATAGACCAAGCACATGCATTTTGTGGGAGGAAAGATTGTGAGAGAAGATGGAAATGTAAATAAACAAATGATTCAAAATAAATTTTATTGACTAAGTTCATTAAAAAAGAAAATACAGTTTAATTACAGACAATATTGAGAGTTTTATGTTGTGTGCCGAGCCAGGATGATGAACAGCACAGATTTTTGCAGGCAAATATCTTGCGCCTGTGTCCTTAAAATTTACTATAGTCTGATGATTTTCAAGTGGGTTGACCTGAGCAAATTGGGATTAAGATGAAAGAAATGCTAAAAAACTTTAAAAAATAACAACCAAATTTAATTAATGTCATCATGTGTATTATTGTATAATATACTTTACATTAATAACATAACAAAACAATATTTGCGATGCACATTTTTCTAACTTTTTGCCAGTCAAAACATCATTCATCATATCATGAGCTGTCAGACATGATCTGATGAGGTTTACACCTGCCAGAAGCTCCTCTGGTACTGAAATTTAGAAAGCCAGCTACGCTAAGGAAAAGGAAAAGATCAATGAGCAAACTAACAGCTCAGCTGCCAAAACTCAGTTTCAAAAATTGAAAGAAATCCTAGCAATGTAAAACTCTTTATTATAGGGAAGCATACCCACTTACTAAAGTACTACTATAAACTGGGGACCTACCATAAATTTGTCCTAGTATTATCAATGAGTTTTTAAAGAAATCATGCAAAAATGGAGGCCAGGCTATGAGGTAATATTATTTGGGCGGGAGGTCTATGATATGAAAAAGTTTGGAAACACTGGATACAGTCCATTATTTAGTCGTAAATATTACAATCAAATCAAATGCCTGAACAAGGTTTGAGCTACATACCTGAGCCCTGCTCTCATTTTTTTTTTAACCTTTATTTATTCGGGTGGGGGTGTGGGGAATTCCGCTAAAAACCCTCTCCCACTTCCACACAGTTACACATTCACACCTGGAAGCTGCACAGTACAACTATGGTGTTATTTACAGCCACTGAGTAGCTCCAGTGGAGCAACTGGGGTCAGGGGCCTCAGTGGTGGAATTCGGTTGGGGCAAGCTGTTCCCTTCTCTGTCACTACCCAG
Organism: Naso thynnoides; assembly: GCA_029783665.1. Lineage (NCBI taxonomy): Eukaryota > Metazoa > Chordata > Actinopteri > Acanthuriformes > Acanthuridae > Naso > Naso thynnoides. The sequence continues at coordinate 15,113,321 of JAQLOL010000026.1, read as the reverse complement.
ATTACTCTTGCCGGTCAGGGGTTTGAACAGCAACCCTCTGGTCACAAGCTTGCTTCTCTAACCATTAGGTACCACTGCCCTTATTATGGAAGGGAGAGGGAAATAAGGAGACGCATTCGTGCATAATTCTCTAACATATATGCACAACTCAGAGATGAGTAACGTTGGTTATGTCCCTCTTTCTGCATTACATTTTATCAGTGCCGACACAAAAGCTCTTAAAAGCTTTCTATTTTCTTCCTGCATAAATTGTGCAAATACATGATTCAGAGGCTGCAGAGAAAATTGATTAGCTTTTTTTTTTTATATGACTCACAAAATGTTTCGATGGGCTGCCGTGACATATTTCACCTCACATGCATGATGCATTTCAGGGCAAGTATAAGCAATAACTTATGCACAAACACAAACATCCATACAGACTACCTGATAGGCACGTTACAGCACAAGAAGTGGCACTTGCAGACGCACACGGCACTAAAAGCTCCCTACATCCTTGGTGGTTCCGTCAGCATGACTAAGTGGGCTCCATCTCACACTGTTTTCCAGATAGACCCATGATTTCCCCTGGCATCACGCTCCACTCCCAGTCACTCCACACATGTCAGACCTAATAGCATCTGCTTCGACACACATCCACACCCACGTGTGCTCACAGCAATACACACCTGTAAATACTGCACGCGGGCATACATTTTTGAAGGCAATAATATACCCTCCCACACACAAACACAAAGTGAGTGTGCTTCTCACCAGCAATGACTGCTGCAGTGTATGTAAGTTTGTGGGCGACAGCAGGCACAGAGGAGTGGTGTTACCTAAAAGCAAGACAGACTGGGCAGGGGCCATGAGGAAGAGGGAGAAGAAAGAGAAAGAGAGTGACAGAAAGCAGGTGGAAAGGACGATGTTTGTGTGTCTGCATACTAAACAGAGAGAGTGAGAGGAAGATAGTGACAGAGAGGAAAACTGTTGGAGTCTGTGTATGAGGGAAAAAAGAGAGAAAGAGTTATGAGTGCATGAAGGACTCAACTCGGTTGTGCACTTAACATAATAGCCTTTTAATTTCTCTTAAAATCACTGCTGCGTCTGGCATAGAATCAGACTAGGTGAGCCGAACTTTTTCCTGTATCTTCCTTTGTGAGTCAGTAAACACAAATGACTTTGTGGGTGTGGGTGTTATTAAATGCATCTAAATTTGCATTGTGCTCTTGCACACATGCACAAACTCGCCTCTGGATTAAGCAAAGCGAATGGGTGTAAATACAGGCGGAGTGGAGTCTGCAGCAGGAGCAGATGTGATGCTCACATCGTGCAGAAAAGAGTTAGACAGTGCCTTAAGGAGCTTAGACGGGGGTAAAGTGGAAGATATTAAGGGGTGAGTGGGTGAAGGAAGAAGTCAGTGGGGCTAAGGGGAAAGGAGAGAGCTGCAGGGGTAGTGAAGGAAATAGAAGGGAGAGTTAGAGAGCAAAAAGGCAGAGAGGAGAGAGCAGTGGGGGCTGGTGTCAGTATGCTATGACTTGCCTGTTTCAAAAAAGGAATTAATCCAATAATCGCTTGGAAATGTTTTGCATATTTCTTCATTCTTCTCATGCACATAACAGTGCATCTTCCGGTACAAGTATGTGAGAGACCTGTCAAGACCTTGGAGACACACACACACACACACACACACACACACACATGAGATGACAAATCCCGTTGCTGCAGGCTTGGTGCACACAGAAAGCTACACAGAATTGGAGATCCAGAGTCTTTAAGTTTATCTGCCAGTTATTTCAAGTGTCGCTCTGAGTGTCACAAATGTCAGCAGCTCTGCTATAGGCTTTGCCTCCATGTCAGCTCATTAGCACTTGACGCTAAAGCACACACACTTCAAACCCTCCAGAGCCCAAGAGTCAGTAAATTAACTGCCAGTAATGCAGAAGAGAGCAGAAAGACTTCTTATCCTTGTGATGTGATCCATTTATCACCATTTCTCCACTTTCTTCTGTCTTTGTCCTTGCTGTCTCTTTCTTCTTCTTTTGGCTTCTGCCTAGCACTCAATTTAATTCAGGTGTCGTTCTTAATTAAACACTGACGACTGTATTTTCTTTAGGTGCCAGGAAGAAACAGTATTGAACAGAGAAAGACACACTGAAAACACACACGTAAGCACAAGGGCTTCAAGGTGACTATATAGACAACATGTCATTATAAAGCAGACAGCAAGAACCACAAATTAAGTAAAAGAGCAAAAACGATATGTGAATGATCATTCAAGAGCAGATGGCCTATTAGTTGCCACAAGAATGAATTGATCAGTCATTCCCTCTAATATCTAGAGTAAGATAAAAAGACTAATACTATTTTTATGTCTGTACAGTAAATATGAAGCTAGAGCTAGCAGTCGGTTAGCCTTGCTTAGCATACAGACTCTGGTTCTGTTGAAAGCTAACAAAAAGCACCTTGTGGCAGCTCTTAAACCCACTATTAAACACACTGTATCTAATTTGTTTAATGTATAATTAAAAAAAACCCCGAAACAAAACAAAAAAACAGGATAAAATCAATGCCAGTATATGATAAGTCATGTGTCGGACTACGTCTTGATCGACAACTCTCTGGTGCTGCCATGACTGTCTGGCAACATTTTAGTTCTAAAATTAAATAAAAACCAGACTTTAGGAAGCAAGAGAAATTACAAACGATAATGTGGACTAACGAAACTAAAACCGAAATTAAATAATAATTAAATTTCTTTAAAGTGTCTATCTTTGTGATCAACAAACACAAAGAAGCATGAGGCTAGAATGTCCATCTGACCGTTAGTCAATACCTTTACAAAGTGTTGGTACTTTAATACCTTTATTGTTCTTAACTTTTTAGGTCTGGCCCTAAAACCAATATTGAAACCAATAAAAGCTAAACTAAAACTACAAATTGTTAAACGATAAAAACTTGACTAAAAAAAGCCATTACATTCTGTAAACTAAATGGAATTAAACTAAATTTAATAACAAAAATAAAAATGAAATAAATATAAAATTGATGAAAAATAAGATGATTTTTCTGGGAACATACTGCTGGCTCCATCTACATATTCACCACACAGATGTGATGACAACACTTACCTACATCTAAATCTTAAGAAAGAAACATAAACATGTTCTCAGATTTCCTTCAACAAATAGATGCTGACAAATATGAAAACAAAAAAGAGTCAGTTTTTAAATGGAGGGGTTAAAAAAGAAAACACCAGTTATCAATGCATGTAGCGCTCAGTTACAATCTTCCAGAATTGGTTGTTGGCCCTTCTGATCAAACCCCAAACATCTTCACAAATCAGACATAACTGGTTAAGTTTTTTCACCAGCATTGTATCATTCATGTAAGACTAAAATCCTGTGCTAAGAGTAACGCAACACACATACGGGATTTATTTTAGCTCTCTAATTTAGTCTCCCCAGCCTCTGCAAGGGGATGTTCGGTTGCCACAAAATTTACCTAAATTACACTCTAATGATCCTGCAATACACACCTCCAAAGCAGCAGGTGATGACACATTCACTGCTACAGCAGCATGAATCCTGGCTGGAAGTGGTGCCACTGAATCTGATTGTGTAAAAGCAAATAAAAATCAAGAGTGTAGTACCTTTAAGTCGCAGTCTTTTAAGAATATCAAAGTAAAACACTATTTCCAAGGTCTGCCAATTATAAGACACAAATGTCTTTGCTTCTGAGCAAAGAGCTCTGCTTAACAGCTGCCTGGGGAATTAACTCACTTCCCTGCAGTTTCAGCTGTGCCACATTCTGTCTTTTACAGCACTGGCACTTGTTGGCATTTTCTCTGCTGAACATCCACCTCAAGGGGAGCTTACCTTTCCCTTAATGCGGGAGAAATCATTTAGTGACAGAGGAGCTTGCAGAATACACAGGACACAGAGGAAATGATGAGAAGGGTAATACAGAGGTCCTCAGATCAAATGCAGCAAGGCACAGGTCAAACAGAGTCAACAGTGCAATTATATATCCGTATCGACTAGCGGCCAATTAGAGGGGCTGGCTGGAGCATTGCAGAAGACCAGTCAATATCAACATTAGTTACATGATGGGAAACCCAACCAAGAGTGTTATCTGGTATAGACTAAAAAGAAAGAGGAGAATACACACACACAGAGACCCCTTCTTGACCTACATCTTGCATGATTAGCTATGCACAAATAGGACTTCCTCTCCTCCGCCTCGCCATGAGTGAGAAGAGGATTATAAGTTAGCTGCCACTGCAACTGGTGAGCTGAGCGGGAGCTTGAACTGGGGCTGGTCCCCTCCTAGATTTGGAGTAGATTGGGTATTTCAAAGTCATGAAAGTTCAAAGCCTCGGCTGGGAAACGTTCAAAAGAACCACAGCCAGTCATAAAGTGCAGAGGAAAGGAGAGGGAGAGCTGGCTAGTTACAGTAAACTCTTCCACAGTCTGCAGAGAATGTGGTGACAAAAAGCGTGTGTGTGTGTGTGTTTGTGTGTGTGTAGGGAGGATGCTTGTGAAAATAAACTGCACAGCCCTGTGGGATAAGTCGATGAGAGGTGCAGAGCAGGTGGAATTTTTGCTGACATGTTGGTGCAAAGTTGGAGGCGAGAGCCAAAGTTTTGACAGCATAAATCATCAATAATACAGATTGTGAGATTGCATTTAACGGATAAAACTGATGTTTTATGCTGCTGAGAAAATCACTGCTGTTGTGCTCAGCTCCAGACCCAATGAGATGGATTTTTGTTGTACATGGAATGTTAACAAAGTCTCTTGAAATGCTGCTTACATATTTTAGCACCCACACCTTTGTAATGCAGGGAGTTTTGTAAAGGAGCGACAAAAAAAGCCCAAATGTGAGAACAATAAAATGTGCTGCTGGTGAAACAGAACATAAACCCACAAACATGCACCTATCTGCAGATAAAACCTGTCGATGCAGAGCTTTCTCAGGCTATTTCTCTGTGTGTGTTACACAATGCCATTCATCTAACACAATCAAACCACGGCAACACCCTTGCACCCCGAGGACAGAAAACATCAGTGGAATTTCCCTAATCTAGGTGACTCTGGAGATTTACAGCATAAAATACACAGGATCAAGTCTTTAAGTGGGAGATTTATTTTTAAAAAGGTTGATCATCAACAAAATGATGCAGGTGATCATACAGCCCATGAGGTGCTTCTTTTTGCTCAATGCAATCAGTAAAACATTGAGCATCTACAGGTTTCACCCATCATATCATCAGACAGTCACAGTAAAATTATCTCTATCAGACTACAAGATAAATACCACAGCCTGGTGCATGCCATCTAAAATTCATGTCTGGGCATAATGTGAAATTCTTAACAACACAGACTGTGTTTGTGATTTTACTGTTTAGCTTGCATTGTCTCTGCAGACACATATTTACAACATCATAGAAAGCAAAGAGAGTCAAGAAGTATTTGTTATCCTATCCAACAAATATGCTAACTTTGTTTGGGCATTGTGTTTTGTGTCAAGAACCAGCAGCTGGTACATAAAACTGTACTCTGAGTTGGTTATTGTAGCAATAAGGTTAAAGCTGGGGTAGGCAGTTTACTTTTGGCAAAAATTCCATAATAGCCATTTAGCATATTGAAATTAAGGTGGTCTGAAAGAACACTAGACTACTGCATCTTTCACTGGCTCTGTTTCCAGGCTTTAGAAAATAAAGACTGTGACGGACATTTTTCGGCCAATCACAAATCACTTAAGAGGGTGCGTTTCTGTTGGCTGCATTTCTTGGCATCAGGTGACGTCATTATGAGCTGACTGGCTGTTGAGATAAGTGACGTGTCTTACGTTGTAAATTGGCCTCGGCGACTTAACAAGCTGAGTTACAGGTGACAGCATCAGCCAGTTTACACCACTGCATCTTTCACTGCAAGTGTTTAGGAGTCTTACGCTACAGCTAGCTTGATTTCCAGCCTACCTCAGCTTTAAGTGTCATAAGGGCTCAACCATATTTATTGGGTACCTCTGTGCCAATAAACAACAAGTAAGAGGTAACAAGCTATAACAATTCACTTTCTGTGTGATTAAATAAAAAGATAATTCATCAAACACTAGAGGGATTACTAATGCTTGAACAAAATCTATACAAACTTCTGTGATAATGTTTAAGTTTCACATGTTTCACTCTTGAAACCAGTGTTCATAAACAGTAATATAGAAAGACAATAGATGGACGGCTGCTTTAGGTCTTTAGTGGTGGAATTAGCTCCAGCTCGTGCCAGACTGTTGTTTTTCACTCTGATTCAGCAGTTTTGGACTTTACGCAGGGCCACTGAAAGCTCAGCAGCCACAGGGAATGCCAGCTCATCGACTATTATAATGACGGCCTCCCTATTGCTCACCGCCTCTCTTTGCCCTTCTCACCAGCACAACATCCCAATTGTCTCTGTCTCACTCACTCTTTCTGTTGTGATCTGTCTGTCTGTCCTCCTTACTGAACAAAGGCTGGTGTGACTGTGTGTGTGTGATGCAACTGTGGCAGTGCTGAGAGTTCATAGTCAACAGAAATATGCAGAATGAACATCCCAGAGGTAGGAATGAATGGATTAAAGATTTTGCTGCTTGGCAAACTGCAAACAAAGATATCTTAATGAATGTTGCAGGCTTAAATGTGAGACCCTCTTTGTGGGAATGGCACAGCTTTAAAACTCAACAGTAACCCATCAGTCTTTTTCAGTCAAATCTTGCACATGGTAACTTACCTTCCTTCAGTCACACATAAGTCAAACAACATAAAAAAGAAGCAGTACACAGATATTGCTGCTGATATGACTTTATCGCATGTTCTTAAAACTAAAAAGGGCACAAAGGACTCACCTTGAGTTTATCAAAACGTTCAGTGAGCGAGGACACCTGGTGCTCTCGGTGGCGCCCCACCAGCTTGCAGAGGGCACAAATGAGCTGGTCATCCACCAAGCAGTACATGTTGACCTTCTCGTTCTCGTGCTCCAGGCAAGTCAGGCCGCGGATGTGCGTGTCTGGCACCGGCTCCACCAGACGGTGGCTGGTGAACGGCTTCTTGTTCGGGTGTGTCGCGCGCAGGCAGCGGTCGCAGTACGACACCTCACATGTGACACACGTCTTGACGGCCTCACGCGGTGGATCCTGCTCACAGAACTGGCAGCTGATACGTGGATCCATCTTAGCAACGACAGCCGGGCTGTGGTTTGCGTTAGTGTGGTTGGCGTGATTGGTGTGGTTGGCGTGGGAGTGGGAGTGGCTGGAAGTGGCCGGGCTGCCGCGGGCGCTACTTCCACTTGTGCCACCACCACCGCCACCGCCAATGGTTCCAGCTATTGTTCCGCTAATGGTGGCGGTGTAGGGCCGCTGCGGCTGCAGGCGCCGGCTCTCGGTGGGGGAATTGGGGCCGCTGAGGGAGGCCTTTTGAAAGCGGTCAATGATGTTCTGCAGCGTCACATTGCGCTTAAGGCCCTCCAGGCCGCGGTGATTCAGCGTGATGACGTAACGACAGGTGGGGCACTGAAAGGCCGAGATGGATTCGAGGGGCTTGCTGGTGGAGCAGTGAGACACCAGGATGCGGTGAGCGCAGTTAAAACACAGGCTGTGGGCACAGGGCAAGAGCAGGGGATCTTCAAACAACTCCAGGCAGATCGGGCACGTCAGCTCAGACTCCAGTGTTTCCATCTTCAGTGAAACCAATCTAAAGGTGACATCAAATCCCACGGAAGCTGGCCAAGTACCTGCATGAAGGAGAAAAGGATATGTATGAGTCTTTACAGTTACAAAATATAATCGAAGAACATGAGAATGTGTGCATAATTCAATCTTTCCTCTTTTTTTGCAATATTAGCCTTAAAGTGAAACTAAACAACTTTTTTGACCGAACTTTGTCATTATGATGTAAAACCTGATTAAAAAGTGTACTAGTGGTTGAAAAATGACAACATTCAGTGCTAAATTGGTCTCGAGTATGCCCTGTTTTTACCATGATAATTTCTTGGCCACGAAAGTTTTGCTAAAAAATGAAATATCAGTGACACTCTGTACGATCTGTTCTTATTTGCCAGTCTATGTTGAGCCTCTTAGCGACAGGGGACGTGGGTATGAGCTGACTAGCTCACCATGCAAGTCACATTGTCAGTTGGCTCAAGTTTGAGCTGACATGGACCAGTTTACTCCGCTGAAAGATCCCCTACAACCGTTTCGTCTCAGTTCAAACTGGACTTAAAAGAGAGAGCAACAACAAATGAAATAAATCATGAGCAGGTGCAAACAGCTGTAGCAAATTTGCTTTCCAATGAGTCTCATGCTACAGCTAACGTTAGCTTGCCGGCTCGTTTGCAGAAGTTATCATCTGAAACTTTAAGTTAGGTGAACTGGCCTGTGCAGTCAGCAGAACCATAGCTAACACACACATTCTTGCACTACTCATATTTGTTGCTCAGCTAGCACAACTGCAGACTAGTCCACTTTGTAGCAGCCTTTCACACATGGTTCCTCCTACAGAGCCATGTGAAAAGGAGAGGTATGTCCCGATGAATGGGAAAGTAAAAGACATATGTTGGCTGACAGGCAGGGAAGAAGAAAGCATCAATACAGTGAAAAAAATGACAGAGAAATGCAGAGATCGATGAACTCAATGATCAGCAACAGGAGGAATTTGTCAAACAGAGGACCTTCTTGGACCTATGTGGTTTATCTTCTTCCTCATATTTTATTTCCATCTACATTTTTTGCCCATTTTTCCTGGCTTTTATGGTAAGATCAACGTGATCAGCAATGAAAACTTAACACCAAGGATATTTCAACTTTAAAAACAGTGGGATACTTAGGGCAGAGCCTGAGCTAAACAATGAAATTGATAACAGATCCTCCACCTCTTCCTCCAAGCCCTTCAGATCTCAGCACCTCGCAGCCTGCACATCAAGCTGTCTCCCATGGGTGGCCTTAAAATCACTGACATGAGAAATTACCAATAACCCTCCCCCACCCACGCTGATTCAGTGGCATAGGAGTGCAGTGGCTCTCTTTCCTTTAAAAGAAACAAAGCAGACACCGTGAAAGTACAGTATTAAAGCGGACAGCCCCAGATAGCTGACAGTGACAATTTCATTACGTGAGGTTGTTCCTGAAAGGCTGTGCTTGTCTCACTCTGTGCAAGTCATGCAGGATTTACTGATGACTGGTAATGACTAGTCAAAAACTATTTTCCACCTTCAGGACAGGGCTTAAGCTCCTGTGCGTTACCTCTCTGAAGCTTACCTCAACGTGTGTAAAGATGACTACGTTCATACAATAAGAAAACACTTAACTTACAGGTGAAAACATGTCAGGAAAACATGATTTCAAAGTGAATAAGTGCTGAGTTTGACATGAGTGAGCATGAGTGCTCATGACATGTGCGGAGCAGCAAGTTTATCCAGTAACTGAGCTTTCAGCTTTCTGGAATTCCAGGTTTGACACTTAATAACTCAACATGAAGCAACTTTAAACACTGTTGATCCAAAACAGCAATGCATTTTTTCTCAACTTGCCAGTATTTCAGCCTGGTAGACTCTTTGTCAGTACAGACACTGCTGTGTCCAACATGGAGAAATGTTTTTTTAAAGCCTCAGAGATTGTATTTAGTGTGTCTTATGTTTTTGATTAATTATTTCATTCTAGAATGTTGAACAAAATATGAATACATTTCATTTTAATCTGCTAGTTTTGTCCAAAAGACCAAAAGCTAAGATTGAGACAGATCCATCCTTAAGAACAGTGGCAAACCCTCAAATTAGAGAAGGTAAAACACAAGTATATTTCTGTCATTTTTGCTTGAAAAACGACAGAAATATACTGTTGAATTGACTTATACATTAAAGCTGGGGTTGGTAAATTGTTTTGTGCTCTGTGTTTTGTTTCATAAATATACCATAATATCCTTTCATCTATCAGTAATAGAAGGGTCTAAGAGTAAGTCAGGCTTAGGGGTAGGGAACACCTCTGTATCCAAGTCTGACAATTCTACTGCTCCTGTTAGCTTTGACCAATAAGGGCCACTCTCAGGCCTGTCCTCTCTGATTGGTTAAGGGGCTTGTTACTTCTTCTGTTTCACTAATGTTCACAGGGAATTTGAAACAATGGCGGACATAGAAACTCCAGCAACAGTTAGAGCAACTTCTTCACTTCCAACGCCCCCATAGCAAATAACAAGCAAAAGAACACTAGGCTGGCAAACCATACCCACAATACACTTTGCGAATAAATTCACTTCAAGAAAAGGATCTGGCAATGCTCCACTGGGGATTCTTTGTAGAATTTGAATCATAGCAGGTGTGGTATCAGATTAAGTGTAAACTATTGGAGCAGTCTTAAACCAATTGGCATTACGTGACTGTATAACGTAAACTGTGGGCCCAGCTATTCAATGAAGGCCAGTGAAACAGACGGACAAGTGTGGGAAGGTTAATGTCCGATCTATTCAACAATCACGTAAATTCCATTATATTGTGTTATGATTAAGATTCTGACCCACCATGCATCAAGGAAAGAGACAACCAAATGTTTATTGTTTGGAATAAAACCACATTATCACTAAGTACATGCAGCTACAGGCTGCAGCTTACTGCTATCAGCGGAAGACCCGCCCTGAGACAGTGGCTCAAACATTGGTAGCCTGCAGACGACAGACAAGACAAGTGGTGGCTAACATTGGTTTTCCACAAGTTGTAAAATAATAACATAGATGTTGTTGTGATATTGGTCATTTTCGTCAGTTTTAGTGCTTCTTTAGGGTGTTTTTAAATGTGTTGTTTTGTAGGCTGTTTGAGTCTTGTGTCCCCATTGCACAGATCAGAAGAAAGACTCCTTTTAAAGGCTCCTATTCTTCCCTACGTGTAGCAATCACAAAAAAGCAGTTCTTTTTTGTAGTCTGGTAAATCAAAGTTGTAGGCCTCTGCCATGACTGTACTACTGTGAACAAGCATATGACTTCTACGTCATCGAACTTATCCACTCTCACTGATCACTGATTAGTTCGGTCAAAAATTTATCTCTGCAATTTTTAAAACGGGCCTCGTCACTACACTGATTCTCAGAGAAAACTGAGCTGAGTGGAAGGAGGGTGTAGCCAGGCTAAAACAACTCCAGCCTTACATAAGTCTTTTTTGGAGGCATAGGCTACGAGATAAAGGAACCTGAGAGGAAACAGGAGGGAGGGGTTGTGATGTGTATTCAAAATCTCAGTCCAAATGTCTTTCTCTTGCGCTTGTCTCCGATTACCAACCACAGCTTTAATTTGGCTGGAGTTCTAACAGCATGTATTGTGCATTTATCAGCCAAAATGTGTTGAAGCTTTGTGACCCTAATCAGTTAAACCTGACCCACGATGGATAATAAAATTCACAAGTTGTTGTCAAAAATGCTGAAATGTGCCCTTGTCCTCCTGCTGAATATCTTGAATTGGTCATGTTGAAGTTTATTGAGTTAACTCTGCCCATTTGTAACAACTTCATCATGCTGTGACACTGTTCTTACTGTGTGCTGTGGATTCAGTTGCATTGAAAAGTCAGCATTACACAGGCAGCCATATTCTAAGGACAAGACAGGACTATAATAAAGACAGAAACAGAGCTCAAAGGCTCAAACTCATTTGCTCTAACAAAAGTCTTCTCCCTTCTGCCGCAGCAGAAACAATGCTGAGACACTGAGCTGCGTTCAAAGCAAACATGATTTGAGCAGCAGCTAAGTGCTCGGGAAAGGCACTCGGCTGAAGAAAGTAGTTATATGCATGCAGCGACTTTGTTATAAAATTCATTATCTGGAAAAGAAATAAATAAGCACTCGCAGCCAATCATGCAGATATTACGCTGATAGAAGGCAATGGGCAATGTGCTTGTGTGCAAATACTGTGTGTGTGTGTGTGTGTGTGTGTGTGTGAGATGCTGTATATGCGTCTAAGTATAGCGTGTGTGCACATACACATAATGTCCTCCTCCGATATTCACCTTGGTTGCTATTTATCAGATGCTTTATGTGGTCGTTATCACACAACATGGCTGTGTAAGGGACAAAGAGTGAGAGAGTTGCACTAACCCTGAGTGAGCGAGCATGAGGTTCTGCTTAATCACACCAACAATAGGTCTAATTTATCTCCACTACATCACATAGTTACCTACCGGGACTCAGGAATAAAAAAATGGAGACATGATGTTGGAGGAAGGTGATCAGGGGTTTGCAAGGACAAGCAAGGCCACTGGCTCCTTTAGTTTATTTACTCAAGGCATGACATAAATTCCTCACATAAACCTCCAACGTTTTCACTATATACAGTACACTCACTGGCCTGTAATTTTTGTTTGATTCAATCTGCAGCCATCTTAAGTATTACACAACTTATCTTAAACAAGATAATTGATTAAGCAAGACACAAATGCATAAAAAACAGGTAGCATTCTAAAAAAAAGGGCTAATTTCATGACTTTCAAATGTAGCTACATAAACTATGTCATTGAGAGCAGCTTTAGGCTGTGCAACAGCTCCATATGACTGCTGCTTCAGTGGTAAAATATGTGAACAACAGGAAGTAAGGCACACATTCATGAAGCCTCTTAGGATACACATTGATATAAGATCATCAGGTCACTGTGCATCCATGTGAACTTTGTCCTGATATCAGCTGACACTGATGTGTCCTCCTCCAGAATTTATCATCGGAACAAACACGCTGTGAGACTGTACATCTGTTAGGCAGCATTATAATAAGGAAGCAATCAATTGCATAAACAGAGACCAACCAGAATCAAGCCCCTCAATTCTTAAACCCATCATATCAACAGAGTTTATGATGATGATCTATGTGATCTGGATTTGTTCAACTGTCCGATTCAGCAGTCTCACTTAATTCATGAGGACAGAGTACAACAGTGCTGCTTATGCTGATGTTAATGCGACTGTGTTTAATGGAGCATAGTGTTATAATTAACACCAAGCTTTAACACACTATCATCAGGCCCATTAAGCTACAGCTATGTCACTCTGGGGAAACAGGGCCGGCTATGATGGGAGCCACTTAGGGACCAAATCTCCAGCTTCATGGTAAAGTTTGTTCAGCAGACACACACACACACACACACACACACACACACAAACACACACACACACACACACACACAACACAAAAAACAAAGCACACACAAACTCACAGACAGAGCCAGAGC
>JAQLOL010000026.1:15085018-15098305 GCA_029783665.1 Naso thynnoides | reverse complement strand
GACAGTGAGTGCCGAGTGTTTAATAAGGAGTGGACAACAAAATACTTTTTCACTGAAGTCCGATCAACGGCTGTATGTCTGATATGCCAAGAAGCTGTTGCGGTTTTCAAAGAGTACAACATCAGCCGTCACTTTGCCACGAAGCATGCAAACTACGCTAGCAAGCAGTCAACGCAAGAACGCGCGGCTACTGCTCAGAGGTTGCCACTCCATCCAAATGCTCCTGGCCCGGCCCCTCTGTCAAATTTTAGAACCCATTGTGGCCCGCGAGTCAAAAAGTTTGCCCACCCCTGTACCAGACTGTTCCTATTGTTCTTTTATTTACCTTTACCCACTTGTCCACATCACTGATGATTATTTATCAAAAAAGTCATCAGGTTAATATTTTGTGAAATCACCAGTACTCTAAAATATTGTGATATACTCATTTTATCACCTTAGCCACTCCCTTAGAATCCACAAGTCATCAGTCACAACCTACATGATCATAATTATCGATATCAACTGATTTGAAACTCCACTATTGTGATAGATTTTTCAGCTGCATCGCCCAGGCCTACTTCATCACCGTGGTGTGGAGACAAATAAATATATCACGCTTCATAGTTTTCTATTCCCCACTCCATACACAGTTTACCACAAAGTCGACTTTGGACCAAGCCCAGTCAAAGTAGCAGATGATGAGACAACTTCGAGAGCAGCATTGTTGTTGCACTTGTAAGTATTCGTAAACTCCTCTGGTGTGGACAAGATTATTTTTGCAAGCAGAGACACAGTATTTTTTAAATATCTGTACATGTGGACGTAGCCTCACTGCGTGTGCACACCTGATGCCAATAAAATAATGTACTCATTGTATTCGTGTGAATTTGAACACTAATATTTTGTTTCCTCGCTTCATTCAGGCGAGTAACTCACTCCATTTGAGTGTGATTTTGCATGTATGTGAGTACTAAAAAGACACAAATTTTTGCAGGAGAGGAGGGACTTGGTTGAGCTTGACAAAATTGCGAGATTTGCTGCTTTGTACCTGCTGTAGAAAACCCAAAACATTCAGAGATCCAGATGCTGCCGTGTCTGGGTCCATTTGGTCCTCCAGAGGCAAGCGCAGTTTAGAGAACTGAATGACGGCCGCTTCCAGCCTTACTTCAGGCTCACTGGACCCTGTTTAACGAGCTGCTGCCGAGGATCAGTGCAAAGATATTCCTCCTATACCAAATATGAGGTACATAAACTTCAGGCCCTTTACCCTAGGTGCAGAGTTAAATGTTAATCTAATAATATTTGTTGTATAGTCGCATGATGATTTAATTTAGCAAATTTTTTTTTTTTTTTCACATTTCTCCAATGAATGAATTTTCGCCATTACGTCCTTAATATCATACGTCGCCTTTGAAGATCTCAGTGCTGACTGGCTGGTCGCTAAAGTAAAGATATTTTAACTCTTGTGAATAACGCAAGATTTGCTTCATTCACGCCGCACAATTCGCACAATTTGCTTTGCCTAATAATTACTCACGTCTAATCACGTCTCCACATTGACTTTAAATGTTATTCACCCGCACGGATGATTTTACTCGCCTCCTGCGTGAACACAACATTAGTGATAAGGTGTGTTTCGATCAAAAGCAATGAAAGCGATGAACGGCACAATATTACATGCAAAGTCAATAAATGCAATTATACGCAATGTCACTTCACACGACGCCAATCACGGGATACATGCGATGTTAATTAACGCCAAGTGGCCTCCATTGCTTTCATCGCTGAATCACTCCAAGTTGAAAATATTGAACTTTTCAGGCAACATCGCGCAATGCTGTGCTGTGACAATATTGAGATTCTCCCAACGGCATGAATGTTGTCGGAATTTGCTGAACAGACATTGAATGAGACATGGCGGTTCAAACAACTGTTGCTGTGTGTGAATACCATGGAGCTCCTACAACATGACTTTATACACCACAGGATTATTTTATGAACTCGGACACAATGTCGTTAAATTTTCCAACGTTTCTGGGACTTCCACAACTGAGACAAATGATGATTAAACCGGCTGTGGTCAATGATAGAAAATGGCAAGCCCCCCTCCTGAAGCTACCAGCTAACGCTAACTGTGGCTGATATTGAGCTGTGCAACATAACTCAACAGGTTATTGATTATTTTAATAACCAGAACTCAACATTGTTAAGTTTTCCAACCTGTCTAGAACCTCCACAATTGATGTAGTGCAGAAATGTTGATTAAATTGGCCATAATTAATGGCAGAATGTGACCATTGCTCTCTCCTCTGAATGAGCTAATACAAACAGACTGTGTACATCGTGCGAATGACACGATTTTACGGAAAACTACACTTTTCTGGGAGCTTATCCCTGTGTAAGACAAAAACATTGATGCCTTTCCTTCTCTGTGCGTTCAGTTGATCACTAGATAGCTGCCTTGCACTGGCAGTTTAGCATATTCATTGGAAGTAGGGGGGATACACAATTACCGCCCTCTAAAGTTGGGTGGCCAGACATCCGGAATTAGGCCGGACAGTGCGGATTTTTGATGCCCTGTCCAGCATCCGGCGCAGCATCAAGCCGGACGCGTATTTGTCCTCCTTTTTGAGGCACTGGGCTGGGCCTGAATCTTGTTGGGACGCAGCACAACGTCCAATGCCGTAACATCTCTGGTCTAACAAATTATTGGCTAAGAGCGGTGTCAGATAAATATCTGGTATATCATTGGTCAAAAACGTAAACACCGCTCCATGTGCTGGCTACATCATATCCGCGTCGGCTTCGTTGACAGAAAGTTAGCATGCCAAAATGTCAGACATTGTGTTGTTGTGCCCTGAGCTGCTACAGAGGGTGAAGGTGGAGTTTGCTTAAATACAGGTGGACTGCTGCATACACACACACACACACACACACACACACACACACACACACACACATCCATAAACAGATGAAGACAAGTTCCCACTAGACTGAATCACTTTAGAAATGCTTCACTTTTGAGCAGCTGAATGTTAACCATATTTTTTTTTACAATCTCCTTTGTTGTTTACATAAAACACTATTTATGCTTTAAAAAAACTTTTATTTGTTTATTATTTATTATGTTACTGTTTTTTGTTTAATGTTAATGTTATTTGTTTTTTACATTGAAGTCCTTGAATGTTATGCTTTGTGGCACTCTGCACTTTCAAAGATTCATCACAGTGGTAAGTTTTTGAACACCACAATGTATTGAATGATTACAAATACTATGAACAAACACTTTTTGACTTTTTATTTTTACTTTTCAATATATTATTTTATTATATTTTTTCCTAATCAGTTACACAAACACCATCTGTAAACCACACAAAATTGTATTGTGGATGGGAGTACACAGAGTCCTATGTAATTATTCTTGCCTCACGATATGCCGTGTAATGTCCTCCTTTTTGCTGTTATGGAAATGGTCACCCTAGTATCTGGTAGGAATAGAGTGACCTGCTCTCCTCAAGTGTATTGTTCAAAAGTTATGGACTGCAAGACCTAACAAACGTGATGACCAGCCGCTGATGAAACCAACTTGGTGTTTCTTGTAAAACAAGTCGTCCAAACAGTGAATTGACTAGTTAATTGAAGCCACAGGCCGTAAAGTAATTGATTTTGTCCTCTAATAACCTGGAGGAAATGAAAAAAATTCAAATAAGTCGAAACTTTCAGGTTAATTAAGTAGTCATAACTCACCAAACACATATTATTCTGGAGAAAGCACAGAAAATGGTGCTTCAGTTTAATGCATGTCACAACACACAAACCTCAGCCTTTCTTACACACAGAGACAGATGGAGTATCTTATTGAAAGAACGGTTGACATTTTAGTCAATGTTTATTTTCTTTCTTGCTGGGAGTTTAATGAGAAGATCTGGTCCAAATCGCTCTCATGTCTGTATGCTAAATGTAAAGCAGGGGTCATTAGACAGCTAGCCTAGCCTAGCAAGCAAAGGAGAAACAGCATGTATTCATCCAAAAGTAAAAGAAAATCCAATTACATGGCTACTAAAGCAAACAAATAACATTTTATTTTAGTTTGTTTCATTTTCTACAAAAACTGAAGTATGACAAGTGACACTTGGTGGTTATAATTGCTGGAATAATATGCTGAACAACCTCACAGTGATGACAAAACGCCATTAGGCTATTGTCTGTTTTTATATTTGAGGTCTTGAACTGACTATACAAACAATATAACATGTTAAGTAAGCTTTAGCTGCCAGTTGGTGGATTTCTTTGGACAGAGCTAGGCTAGCTGTTTTCCCCTCTATCCTCTTTTTAAGCTTAGCTTAGCGAACTGCTATCTGTGACCTACTGACTTTGTTGTGTTGAGGCCTGATAAGATTATTTCCCAAACTTCTGAATTAAGCTTTTCTTTTGAATAAATACTGCTACCAACCTTTTTGCTAACTGCTTGTTCCAGAGAATGTTAAATAAGCTGTGCTAGCTTGAAGGATCGCACCAGTGTTATTAACCTACATGTCACTGTTCTTTGTCAACTTCGGAAACATAGGTTACATAAACCCCACACATTTTCCATAAAATAGCTTCTTCTATGAGATGCACTGTTGGCTTACATTTTGCCCACATTCAACAAATGTTACACAAAGTACCTGAAATGTGTAACATGGTTAGTTAAAAAGATAGTCTGTGTCACAGTTCTTCTTGATGCTAACATTTGAGCTAGAAAGGCACTTGCAGGGAACTATTATCAGGCATGATAACTTTGTCTCAGCGGCTCCCCTCTCTCTATTTTGCGAATCTTCATGTGTCCAATAGTGTTTCTATAGTCTTTTTAAACATGAATAGCAGTGAACGGGGTTCAAAAATGCAGTCTGAGATCTACAAAAGTAGACGGTCGAATTTACATTTGTAGAAGATAGAGGCAATGGTGAGAAGTCAAAAATGGACTGGCACGGTCCTTTAACTAACTGGTGTTTCAGCTAACAGTGTGATTACGTATGTTTGGATTAAACAGTTGCTTTATTGTTTCAAAGCTAGTGTGAATAAGTTCAATAGCTGTTTGCTGAGGGTCTACTAGAGGCCAGCTACATTCACAGTAACCATCAGGTTGACTTTCCACAGCAGTTTGGGGCTGAACAAAAGCAGATGCTATTCAACTGACAAATCCAGCCCTGTAGTCTGTGACTTCAATCTGCAGCTGACCTGTTGTGATGCAGTGAGCATGCCACAATTATTTCCAAACAGGGAAAAAGGTTGACAATGCTAATAACAAATTAAGGGCTTTCTCTGACAGCTTGTTCTTGCGAAACAGTAACACATTACTAATTAAAAAGCTGCCTCGGAAAAAAATGAAGCTTGAAATTTTAATGGAGCAAGGAAAATGTTCAAACATGGCACGGCAAGATGGCAGTTTCTTTCTTTACCTCACACCCTGTCTTTCCCAAACAAGGAACTTTCAGTCAGCACATTATGGGGTAACTGAATACCAAACCTGGAACCAACATGTGTTTTTCCAAGGAAAATAACTGGCCTGTTTGTGCCACATCTTTGAGTAAGGTGCTAATCAATGGTGCAAACATTAAAAGAACTAATAAAAACACCCTGACGCAGCATTGCTGTATGAGTACTTTCATTAGGGACTGTGTTAGCAAACATAACTCTCAAGCTCTTGCCCCAAACATGCCATTTACCTTAATCGCCTCAGCTGAGCACTGAAACCAGAAAGAAATGAGACATTGTTTGAGTAGATTTAGTGGAATTCAGCTGCGTTTGTGGATTGAGATGCTGGCATTTTGTGTAAGGGCAATTTTTTTACCAACTGGGGTTAAAAATACCCGCTAACAAAGGACACATCAGGCCCAGCCACCACGGAGTTGTGCCAGACTATGGGAGTTTTATAGCTACTCACCACTTTGGTTTTGGAAAAAGGAAATGGGGCAACCCCAAAAAATGAGAGCCCTCTAAATGACCAGAACACACCAAACTGTAAAAATGATTATATAAGTGGGATCAAGCAGCACATTAAACTTGCTAACATTTCCGTGCAGTCTTTTGACAGGAGCCATGTGTCTCGGTGCAGCTGCCTCATGGGATAAAAAGGAATACTTCAGCATTATAAGAAAATGGCCAGGGCTCCTTTGGCCACCCACTCCATCTCCACTATTTTCCCTTCATCTATCCCCCTCTTCTTCCTGCTCTCACTCCTCTACCCGCCTCCACTTACCCGATCTTTTATTTCTTTCCGTCTCCCTTTTCCTGCCTTTCCCTCTCTCTCTCTCCAGCAGCCCAAAGAGCGGGCTGGTTTTACCAAACATGTGATTCCTATTCATAGAATGTAAACAGTAATGCAGCCAAGCCAGTGTTTCCATTTCATATTCGGTGCAGTGGAGCAGGCTGGCTTATGCTTAACCCTCTCACAGCTACACTGGGGACAGCTCCTATTACAAAACTAATTTTAAAATAAATCTAGAATTATATGTTAGATCAACACATCTGCAAACCCTGCACTGCACGTTCTCTCCACAACTTAGCTTGGTTAATATATTAGGTTTAAATTATTTAGTCTTAGGCTGTCTGCAAGAGTCTTTACAAGGGAAATATTTGTCATTTTTAAAGGATTTTCAACAAAATTCACATTTTAATTGCCTGGCAAGCCACTGACAGGCTTCAAGGTCAGCCTGCTCTCTTCTCAGCGTCAGTGAAGTATGAAAAAGGCAGCAGGCAGAGCTGTGACTCACTGTGCCAGTTAGCTTTCCCATTCGCCAATGACCAGTGTTAGCTCTTGATGGGGAAAACATGAGCTGGTACTCTGGGGACAAGTTATCTCAGTTCGCCGCTTTGTACCTCAGTTGATCTCACAGAAACACCTGTTATTATGTAACACATCACAACATTGGAAACTCAGCAAGAATGGTATTGGCTAGTTAATCACTGGTGTGTTGGTCCAGTTACATTGTGGTTGTGGTTGGTCCAGTTACACTGTGGTTGTAATCTAAAGTAAGATTTGACATTGATATGTTTTATTGCTAAGATAGCAGCTATCAGAACCTTTAATTTTTTGTTGATTTTGGCGGCCCCTGTGGACAAAGTTCGAATGAGCCCCACCGCTTCCAGTTGCCAAGATTTTGATCTGGCGATGTGTCTAGACTGATTTGGAAGCAAGAAAATCGCAATGTATTTTTAAACACAGCTGTTTAAAGTAATAAACTATCTGTTTGTGGCTTTGTAATATAAATAACTAATATAACAATGGTCAACAAAGTGAACCTACAGCTAAGAGATTTGGTTGCTTGGTAATGAACATTTTTCTAATTTGAATTAAAATGATCAACATTCCCTACTAATGCTACATCTTAAGCCAGCAGCAGGACATAGCCAAGTAGCAAGGCCAACATTTAATGTTATGTTATAAGCCAGTTGTGCCGCTGCTGTCTGGTAATAGCCTACAGAAGTATCTGCTGCTTCATCACCGGACAGCTTCTTTCCTCAGGCTATGGAACATCTTCATTCATTCTCACCACTCTACCATTAAAAAATAATTATAATTTTCTGGATCCAAGCTGGTGTTAGACATTAGTCAAGAACAACTACATAGAAATAATGTTCAGAATGTTAAACTTTAATTCAGCAATGACACTCAGATAGTGGTTCCTGTAGGGACCATACAGGAGGAATACTGAAAGGATTTTTGTACTGTTGAATAGTAAGTTTGGCATTCTTCATGTTTTTTAACCTTCGTTTTTCTAATTTATTTTTTACTCTGCTTATATCTCTCTTTCTTTTGACCATATTTTCAAAGTCAGAATATGTGCAGTGTCGTGTTTTCTTGAGCATGTGCTTTTTAAACACGTGTTCTTGTTGTTTTGTCTGTGTGTTCCCGTGCAGGTGTCTCACAGTGTTACAGACTCAAATGACTCTCCAGGCTTGTCATTGTAGGTGCAGCCGGGTGTGTGGTTGGATACACCCACACTCATTTTCACGGCCGTATTTGTTTTCTACATTCTTTTTCGCAGCCTGTCAGCAGTACTGATGAGGGCTCTTTTGTGTGAAGGACATTTGCTGATGCAAGACACTGAAAATAAAATAAACAATCAATTCTTGTCAAGCGCAAGACCAAGCTAGACTCGCTAATTGGTTTAATACATTTATACATGAAAGCGGAATGAAATGGGATTTTCACAGGGTTATGACAGTGAGAGGAGCACACCTCCTCTCATTTGCCCTCCACTTAATTCTCTTGCCAGTTACAGCTTGGCAGCCTGTGGGTAATAAAGTTAATACTGTCAGACGTCTCATCAGCTCTCTGAGGCTCTTTTGCTGCGGCGGAGAACCTTATCAGGCCTCAACACAACACTGAAGTAGCAACCATGCCCCTGCCTCACTTCATGCTGCTTCCATTATTCATGTGCATTTGCCCAGGTGAGAACAAACCCGGGATCAGAAGTTGGCAGAACAGCTTATTAGATATTTAGACGCGGCTGAGCATGCTGAAGGGTGGAAAGGATAAAGAATAAGGGAGAAAGGAGCTAACGCTCACAGTCAACAAAAGCATAAATGTCATCGGTAAGCAGGCTTACAGCCCGGTGGCTAGTGTTTGGGTTGTGAACTGTTGAACTTGGATATCAGGCTTGTAGGTCGACTGTAATAAATGGACAATACCATGAAATTCCTTTTGTCAATTATTTTCCCTCTGTAGCTTCCTGCAAGACTGTGGAACTAACCTGAAGTGCCAGATGGGTCGTTATAAAGAACCATCTGGGATGTCGTCAATGGGAACCGTTTGGTAAAGGGCAGGCACTTTCAAAAGAATAATTGGCAGGTGATTTGAGGAACCACCTGTTTATTGCAATTCAGCCCTTCATACAAAAAACTAATAGAGCTAAAAACAGTCAGAAAAAGAGTGAAAACATCTTCGGAGATTAATCCATAATCTTGTGGTATTGAAACAAATATAAATTATTTTATTTTGGTAATTCAGTCTCTCTCTTAGTCAGATCTTGTTCTCCATCTCTGTCTCCTGTCTTCTGCTGCTGGCAGTTTAAATGTTCAGATGTACTTAAGCCTATCAAGACTACAAAGTTTTATCTCAGGCACAAAATCTATTGACAAACATTTTCAAAATGTGTTCACCTTGAACATTGTACAATAGCTACAACATTGATTCTGATGTAATTTCTTTGACTAAGCTCCACAGAACTTTGCAGTAACTGATATTTTGTGGCCAAACAAATCTACATGCATAGATGAGAACAAAAGGGCATAATTTACAGTAATAGAGAGAAAAGCACACACAGCATTAGTTGAGAAATCTATTGTCTTGCCCTCACAGAAAACAAACTTGCTTGTATCGTCAGCTGACACACATTCAAATATTCATCTTTATTTTCATCTGACTGTGTGCATGTGTGTGTGTGTGTGTGTGTGCGTGCATGCATGTGTACAGAAGCATTGGCCCAAGTTAATAGCTTACCTTTTACTGGTATTTTCTATATATATGCAAATTTACTCCACACTGTGTGAAAAAGCAAACTGCACCACACAAATGGCACTTTTGGTTTCCAAAAAGGGGTTCTTTTCAGTGGGAAATTGCATTCCTGGCCATGTACATGTATATTAGTCTCGGAAGCTTGACAAGAAAACAATGGTCCTCTGTATGTAGACTCAACATATATTCCTTTGAGTTTCTTTTTGCAAAAAACAGCTGACAACTTTGAATGCACTGTATCTTTACTCTTAATGAGAAGCCTCGCTGATTCGTTCGGTGTCTGTCATTTAATCAATAGCTAGTGCAAATGTAAGAGCAGTGATGTGACCAATGCTAAGGTCAACACTAAGGTCTAAAAGACATCAAGAATTTCTAACTGCTTGCATGAAAACTGTCCTTATTCAGAAACATTTTTGGGAAAAATGCTTCAAGTCTGATTTGTCTACTTAAAAATGACAGCTTGGAGATTTCTCCTTCTTGCTTTATGAGATAAAATCCAGATTTTCAGGAAGAGAATTTCCCTTCTCTTGCAGCAACAGATTCTGCTCAAGAGTGCGATGATGAGATTGAGATAAAGCAAGACAAAGAGAGAATGTTGTGGTGGCAAATGTGTGCATCCCAGTGTCTACATATGTGCATGTGCTGCCCCGTGTGCATGCTGCTTCCTAAATACACCAACAGCTGGGGTTCAATCTTCCAAACTGTCTGCACAGCCTGCCAGCCGAGGGAAATACATTTATACGCCTGATACAAAAGATAGTACAGATGAAAGACTTGTTGGAGTTGTCTCGGCTGAATCATCTGTAACCTCATTACACACAGCCAGAGCTACGAACGTCAATTTGGGGGCAACTCTGTCTTCCCCCCTCCCTTTCTCAATAGAGGTACGGGGGGGGGACGACGACCGTGAAATGACAAAATGAAAACAACAATTCAATGCATTAAATCCTGGATGGTTTTTCCATTCCAGCACCGGTGCCTTCAGTGTACAAGGCCTTAACTGCCACACCTCATGCTGCACGTTGTGGGACCATGTGTGCTTGGATGTACAAGGACTGCATTTATCCAGACGCAAAGGCAAATTTCTCATAACCGCTACATTGAAGTGAACTGCACTAAGCTGTCAGGACGAGAATAGTCTGCTTGCCCAGAAGCCATTAAACATAAGCTTTCCTGCTTTAAGTGCAGCATTAACCTTGGGTCAAAGTCCATACACTCAAAGCCAACGCCATACATCTAGAAGGGCCATTTGCCACTTCAGCTGTAGTAGATGGTGGCAATAATAAAGTAGGATGTGCAGTTTGTGATGCGCTACTAGGCTTTTGAGTTATTCATTATGACCAAGTATCAAGGAAACTGAAAGAGAGAGAGAGAGGGAGAATAGTAATGAGCAAACCAAAGGAGTGAAAAAACACAGGGAGGTCGAAATAAACCAACTCAAAAAGAGATCACACACCCAGACTGAGAAAAACAAAGACGCAATAAAGGGGAGAGGTGGGAGACCTTGCAATCGGTGTGACCCCAGGGAGGGGGTTCCTGTCCTCTATCTCACGCTCTCACTCTACAAAGTCAGAGCCTTCTTTTTATAGAACACTGTAATGTTTGGCATTTCCTTCGAGGGGGGGGGGGGGAGCCCTTGTTTTCCTTGGCCGATGTTCGATTGGCTCAGCAGGATCCGCGCACTGAAATGTCAGCAGCTTGTAGCTCTATTTGTTCGATTAGTTTTATTCATCACTGATAAACAAGCGTTTGTCCCTTTCTCGAGGTGGGAGATCTTGTAATCGTCTGTGATAAAAAGAGATGACGGATGAGCTCAGACAGCCGTTTGACGGATTTGGCTCCTTTTTTTCCTCCACCCTTTTGGAAAATTTTGACATGAGACATGTTGGAAGCTGCCGGTGCATCCTGGGAGAGGCACATTTGTCCAAAGGCAGATCTCAACTTGCTGATAGCAGCTGCAGCAACAATGATGCTGCAGTAAATAACACATAATCATTATAAAAAGTAATTTGCAGTCACTCAACTCAACTTCACTTACAAAGAGGGCCACAGCCACTGCACCTCATAGAAGTATGTAAATGTATGCATCCAAAATTCAAATGTGAAAGCCTTCACAAAGATGGCATTAGCTTTTACAGTGCACACTCTATGAAACACTCTGAATAATGTGATTGTAAAAACAAAAACACACTCCTCCTGCTGTAGCCATGCAACTGAAGCCAGCATACATCAGTTGATTGTTCGACAATGGCTGGCCAACATTGCCGGTTTTAAAAAATAGCCATTCTCCAGTGCACAGCCAAAACCACAGAGAATAATTGTGAAGGTTAACAATGCTCACTGCTATATCAATATTGAACTCAACCGATGGCCTGGAGACTGAAAAAACAGGGCTCAGTCCAGGGGCATTTTGCTGGAGGCAAGTTCATAAGAACTCCTACTCATTGTGATGACGACTGAGATGAAACAGTCACCTTAGTGGAGCAATTTCATAATTTAGGGAACTGATAGTGTCAGTGTAACCTCCTGCAGGCACTGACAGATGCTCCTTGTTTAGCAAAGGGTCTTTCAGGAAAGTATGACAGATACTTAGGCACTGCTGTTTCATAGCAAGAGAGCAAAAGATCTGCTTTTAGAAAGAAGGTGTTCCTTAAAAGTGCCTGCTGGCTGGATGAGTGTCAAGAAAGTATGCGTCCATATGCGAGTGGATGAGCAAGTCAAGTAATGAGTTGTGTTATTTTTTCCTCCTCTACCCACATGGCTTTCTGTCTTTGTGCTCTCCACTGTGTGCCGATTAACCCTCCGCAGAATCCTCCAAACATCCTTGAAGCTCAAAAATTCTTTCACGCCTCCTCCTGTTTACACATATCCTTTCGATCTGTCTCTTCATAGTTTTTTTTCGCTCCCTCAGCCACCATTTCCTTCGCCAAATTCCATTATTTTTATCACAACTGCATCCTAGTCTGCTCTGGCATTAGTATAGAGATGTTCATTATAGCAAGCTACCCCCTGTTAAATGGCCCAGAAAAAAAGAGAGTGAGAACTAGTTAGAGGTTCAGACTATAGCTAGAAATCATTATGAAAACAATCTTCTAATGCAGTGACGTGTGAAGCAAGTTGCAAAGTCTATTCTTGTATAATGCTTTGTTATGCATTATGTGGAATTGTCCATAATCCTTCGGTCACACAATCATTCCCTGGGCAAAGCTCTCCACCAACCTCACCTCCACCGCCTTTGCATCCCAGAGAGAGGAGGTGTGGTGCACTCTGCCCAACGGGGAGGCTTCTGAGGTGGGCTTTGTGACGGCATAAGTGGGCCTGATCCCAGGCTCCTGGTGCCAGCAGGTGAGATCATGGGAAACACGTGTGCGCTGTAGGAGTACACACAGGCAGCTGGCTGTTAACTAGCGTGTTGGGAGGTTGGCTGTCTCCTCAGCTCAGCTGCTGCTGCCGCCGCTGCTGTTGGGTTGGAGTGGAAAAGCCCCCCTCTATCTTTCTGTCTGTGTGGATTCTCAGGATTTACACACCAGTGTTAGGAGGTTTTTTGTGTTTTTGCACATGTCAGAGCAACAGGACAAGCTAAGGCCGAGATTACACCTCCAGCTTATGTCAGTTCAAACCAAAACATTCTTACTCAGAGTTTGATGCTTTCTTTTTTCCTAAGGGACACATGTGCTTGTTGAAAAATGTAGGAGCACAGAAAAAAAAAAAAAATTAAAAATTAAAAAAATAAAAATAAATATATATATATATATATATATATATATATATATATATATATATATATATATATATATATATAT
>JAQLOL010000026.1:15065750-15084918 GCA_029783665.1 Naso thynnoides | reverse complement strand
AAAAAAATAAATATATATATATATATATATATATATATATATATATATATATATATATATATATATATATATATATATATATGCGTTTCATAGTTCGTGTCCAGTTAGCTGACTATGTTTCATGTGGCTGCTAGAGAAAACCTGCTGCTAGTGGCCTTTCCACTGAAAAGTGGATCACGTGATGTTTTTAACAGACAACACTGGTCAGTTCAGCTCTGTGTAGCGTTCATGACAATTGGAAAAACAACCTACGACTTGCAAAAATGAACCGAACAGTTCAATTTATTATTGGCACATGTGCCCCCAAGTATATTTTGCAGTTTGCACGTGTGTATTTTTATTCCCAAATGTGAGTGAATGGCTTGCGCTGCAAAGCCGTTACTTCCACTACATTTTTGTATTTGGCTTTTTAGGCTCAAGTTGTTCAACTGCAAGTGAGCAATGTTTTGCGAACACAAGAATCCTTAATTTGCTTGATCATTAAACATAGTTTTGCAAAGTGAGAATTACAGTCAGGAAGCCAAAAACTGATCTGTATTTGTATCAAATTTTACCACAGCTCAACTGGAAAGATTTTTTTTTTTCATGTTTGCAATTTTAACATTCTACTGATACATTTTAATCTCCTCACTTGTTAAAAGTCATGCGGAATTCCAACATCATTGGTTTGCTCTCAAACCTTCTCACTTTCACCCAATAGTCTCAAACCAAACAACGGAATAAAGCTGTTCTCCGTTAATGGACTCTACCTCATTGTAAATATTAATACTCATTTCACACTGATGGGTCCCAACTGAACTAAGTTAACTAAGCATCTGCACTCCCTTTGAAAATGTTTCCTCACGGTAAGTGATGCTCACATAATTAAGGCATCTAAGTTCATTCAACTCACCTCCCCGACCAAACTGTAACAATCTTTGAATTAACATCTCCAAAAGTTCTTAGTCTCCTTGGTTTGAATGCAACTTTAAATGAGCAGATTGTTACAGTGGCCAATGTATCTGTTCGATAAGGTGCAATCTGGGGAGCTCACTGACTAATTAGGTTTCAAATGGCACCACTCTGAAGCCAACAGACTCAAGCTGCAGCAGGAGCAATGGCAGGCAATTCGATTTAAGCCTCCTGGGATTTCAGCGCACAACTGTTGCTGTGTTAATGTTATCCAAACTCTTTGGACAGTCAGTCTTTACCCCTGAACACTGCAGCCAATAAATTCCTAATGAAGTAAAAATGTGTAGTTCACCTGTTATAGTGACAGATCTTTGTAGCAGAATTAAGCTCGTAGTCTGTCACAGATTTCCTCCACAAACTAATTTATATACTATTTTGGAACTGTGTGTATAATCTGTTATCCATGTGTGCAACATTTGTGTATATCAAATTGTCATTAATGTCAACAAAGAAGGTTTGCACTTGAGTTAAACAACACAGAGAGAGAGGAAAAAAGAAAAAAGAAAAAAGAAAGGAAAGAAACTGCTAGGAGAAGAAACGCAAAGACATTATAAACAGTTATAGAGATATTTTTCCTCCTTTATTCTTTCAGTTAATTTGAGTTTTCATGTGATTCAGATTATTGGTTTCCAAAGCTCTCTTTCCTTGGTAAATACGTTGTTAAAGGATAAGTTCGGTATGTTTGACCTACGACCCAATTTTTGGGGTGTTTCTCATGGATCTGGAACATACAGAAAATAATTTCACTAATAGGTTGAGTATTGAGCTCTCTAGAATTGTCCTGCGAGCTCTCGTCACGCTAAAATTCCTCGGCAGCGAGAAGCAGGCAGCTCCCACTGCTCGGCGTCTACTCCCAGTGATAATCTTATGTCCAAACCATGGCAAGTGATACAGTCCACAGGAGAGAAACTTAGCATGAGGAATACGCCATGAACTTACCTGTCTCGGAAAAATACATTTGTCATTGTTTTTCCAATGCATTTAAGATTATCCAATGTGTGTTCAGTGTTCATCTGTCATCAGTGGAGCCTACAGAACTGAACTAAAGCTTTGGTCTCTGCCTGCAGTGTGCTGGCTTCCACTGGTTTATCTTCAGAAACCAAACATGACATTTTCTCTCTCGTGGCCAGTTTGTCATCAGAGCTAGTCTGGCCAGAACATATGTTAACCTGGTAAGGTCAGGTTAATATAATGTAATATATTTCTAGCACTGTAAAATCTGTACTAGAATATGTTTTGCATTAGTAAGCAACTTCTGGTCCCAAGTTTCCATTTAGACCAATAATCCATTTTTATTCCTAACATGTAAGGTACAATAAAAAAATGCAGACTGGTCCACTTATGTTCGTGTAGCGGGTGAAAAAAATCACTTTTGGTAACAGAAAGATGTTGCAGGAAGCCAGATCCTGTGATGAGGGGGAGCAGAATGCAATGATAGTTGTGTTGTGGGTGAAAAACATTTAATGCTTTCAATGCGCTTTGAGCAGGGGTGTTGCCATGTTGGAGAGTCCAATTGCCATTTTGCCACATTTCAGTAAGTTTGCACCAAATATTCTCCCCCCAAAGCAGCTGTACATCAAAATAGTACTCAGTCTTAATTGTCTGAAGTAAATTTTAAGGTGCTGAAACCTGCAAATGTCAAAGAAAACCATGCTTTCGGTTATGACCTGTGGTCACAAAAACACGTGTTACTCAGGTGCTGATGGTGATGGTGATCAAGGGATGTAACTCGGCATACTTACTCACCAAAGTTCTAGCTTTTGCCTGCTACATGCACATTATCGTGCAGCACTCCATCTGTGTGCAACAGGTACAGTCTCGGAAATTTCCAATCACACCATGTACAGCTTACTTGATTACTTGCAAGCTCAGTTTATGTTCTGAGATATCAGCCTGGAAAACATCCACTGAGCACTGATTGAGAGAAACAGCTGGAAGTGGGATCAATCAGGAAACTATGGGATGGGGATTAGATGACGGTACTGGTTTGCAGCTCTGTGTGGTTAAATACTGGACAAATTAAATGGAAAGCAATTAATGTCTAAGACGCCTCCAACCAAGCAAATATCTATTCTTCTTTTCCAGACCACAGAAAGAAAATAAAATTTATAGGCTGGCTTACAAAGGCTGATAGATGAGAAATCCAAAAACATACAGAGAGCAGGTAGCATAAGCTTCTCTCCTCCCAAATGTATTCAGTATTCCTCACGTCTGTAGGTTCTGTTCTGCTCAGATAGCATGCAAGATGACCAGCTGGGTGCAACTGCTCAGCCTCAGTCTGAATAGGAGTTCAAACAGCTGTACGGTCGATATTTAACACCCAACCAGCATAACCATAAAATCACATTAATATTGTTTCTGGCTAGAAGGAGAAATTGAAGCAACATGCTGCTGTGCATGACTACTCTGTGCTGATCTACATGCAATGCAAAATGTCTCTGTGAGACAGGCTATGCCTCTCTTGGCAGGGACCTTCATTGCACTCAGAGCAATGAAGAGATCAAAGGAGTCTGGAGACAAAAACAGGAGGCAATCTGTCAAAGCATACATCCATCCATGCTGGCTCTGCCTCGTCTCCCGCGTTCATTCCCTTGATCAACTCTATATCACATAGAAACCATTTCCTCTATTAATAAATGCTCCCTGGCAAGGCTTGGCAATGTGGTTGCTGCTTTCAGTTTTTGTTTATTCCAAAACAAATCACTGCAGCTTTCACATATACATTTCATGCATAATTTTACCTCCACTGAACTAATTATAACTCTGACTATAACAAGATTTATCTGGGTTGCCAGTTACTGACAACTCTTTGACACACCACTCTCTTCTGAAGGAAATGAGTTGAATCTAAGTAAAAGAGGAGAGGACTTTTTATCTTAATAAATGATTTTATAGAGGATGTGTGCGGCTACTTAAATGTCACTGCTTTTCCACCTGTTCTGACACTTTCCATTTAGCCGGCCATGCTTTCCTCTTTGTCGAGCCAACTTTTGTAGTTAATTTAAAACTTACACATCCCAGGGGTTTGGCTGCACGTTTTATTCATTTGATATCTTTTGAAATAGAGCTTTCTGTCTGACTGCTGCTGCTTTATGCAGCTCACAACAGCAAGGAGAGTATTCGATACTGTGATTATGCTTATTTCAATGCTCCCAACACATCACTTTTATACCCACCATAAAAGCGTGTCCTCGTGGGTATTATTGCTATTACAAAAGAGAAAAATACCAGCATTTCATCCTCCCACAGTAACACAAACACTGAAACCTAACAGGGTATTTAAACCAAGGCCTTCTTCCACTAATTTAGGAACAAGATTCACCAACAGAGAAAGGTTTCGTCTGCTGGTTTACAGTCTTTCTATGCGCAAACAGAACAGTTGAGGGTAAAAACTGAAGAGTACGTAGTTTATTTAAAGAGCTTTGTCTGCTCTTTGAGTTGATTAATTTCAACTGTTAAGTAGAATTTGTGGAACTGCTGCGGTCTACATTTGTTGCAGGAAGCTGGGACACTGTGACGAATAGTAAGTCGTGCAGCAGAGCACAGGGATTTTAAAACATCAGGGGTGCAGATTCACGGCTCCTCTCGGGCATGTGTGTCAGCTGCATGACCACCTCAGTGAACACGTACACACACACACACACACACACACACACACACACACACACACACCCACCAGGGCTCCGTCTGGTCTTTGATGGCTCTTCCTGTCATGAGGATCGGATGACGTTATGGACTCATGAGATTAGTACTCGCAGCAGCACCAACTTCAGAATTTAAGTTTCAAAGTTTCATCAAGGTAAATGGAAGATTTTCAAGACTCTTTAATGCTGCTTGGAATTAGATGTACGACTTATGTCACCTCTGATATGAGGATGAAAAAACGTTGTCAGGTCTGCCTAACTGGGCTTATTTCTGAGCTGCTGAACACTAGACATTATTTAAAAAGTCTTCAAGGACTTTTGGGGACTTGAGTTAAGGTGAGGAACACAATATAATTTATGACCTAATAAGCACTTGTGGACCAGTGATAAATCAACTAAATGTCACAAGTCACACCCTAAAAATGGCCAGAGGGCAATCAGACGTATTTTTTTGACAATCAGCTGTGGGAGATAAGGTCAAAATGAGAAGAGTCACACATTTGTTTTGCTGTTTTTCTTGTTTAGTGAACTCTTGTACTGCATTATTA
Source organism: Naso thynnoides (assembly GCA_029783665.1). NCBI lineage: Eukaryota > Metazoa > Chordata > Actinopteri > Acanthuriformes > Acanthuridae > Naso > Naso thynnoides. Next base: position 15,079,775 of record JAQLOL010000026.1, on the reverse strand, counting down.
ACACCCTCTTATGGCCAGATTGTTGCACTCACTGCACAGAAATGCAAATGACTCACTGTAATAATAATCATATAGGAATCAAGTTGCTTTTCACAACTATGCAATGTGCACACACCCAAACTACATTGTTTGGCACCATTAAGCATTTTGCAATCCACACCACGGCTGTTACAAAGCATCAAGCGTTAAAACTTCTTAATAATGTACAATGTTGCATGTATTTGAGCCATTAGATTTATCCTGAGAGCATGCATCATTGGACAACAATGTGTCTTTAATGCTACCACTTTGCCCTTAATCCCCTTACAGTCCTCAGTGAATACACTGAATGTCACGCACAAAACACCAAACAAAATAGGTTAATAGCAGGTACAGCAAACACAAAACAGTGAGCTTTGCACTGCGCCTTAGAGCACTGACAGGAACAGCACCCGCGAGACTCAGAGACTTGGAAGGAAGAAAGGAAAGAGGACGGAGGGGAGACAGATGATTGATGCATGTGTAAACCAAGAGAAAGAAAAAGGAGACACTTAGATTGGGAGGGAGGATGAGAGAGAGAGAAACCACAGGAAAACAAGCCTAAAGATAGACAGGAAAGGGAAGGTATGGCTTTTGAAGGTACGAGACAGCCCGGAGCTTTGACTCTGTTCTTGTCTATTTGAGATGGAAGCAAACACGAGTGTGCCAATGTGTAATTGGCCTGATAAGCCATGTTGTGTAATGGTATGAGACAGGACAGCTCTGAGGCTTTATGGCAAAAAATAGCAGGGTAAACTACTACTACAATGCACTTTTGGATATGCACAGGGTCGATCAAGTTTGTGCTTTTAGTCCAGCTTATGATGGTTTTGCGTGGCTCTAACAGATGACACAAACACACAGGGAGAGAGAAACGCATCAACCTGGAGACCAGTTTCACGTTCACTAAAAAGCCACTTATTTGAGTACAAGTTGGAGCCGAATAAAGGCAGCAAACGGCTCAAGATGCACTTTCCCCGCAGACATTCATCTCATAACAACAATGGTGACCTTCGCTGTTAATGCTCCCCAGCACTTCAGCACACACAGAGGCATTCAAAGCAGTCCAACAACAAACACGCTCCCTCATGCTGTCAGCTGAGCTCAGCAGGATCATGGCTGAGTTCAATGTTTGGCATTCAGCGCTGCATGAGCTGAACTATGAGCAGTGACACTTCAACATTCTCCTGACAACTTTGTGCATTTCATCATAATTTGACAGCGTTATAATTTCTGAAGCGCAGGCTCACTTCAGTGGCAGATCTGGTTTTGATTTTCAAGTCATTGTTTGTTGCTTCAGATCGGCTAAAATCAGACAGGAAAGACTTTGGCTTCATCTATAGAAAACAGGCACAAGCACTGCTGTCAGACTAGCATTGAATGGGAATATCATTTCTAAATAGCATTTGATTAATGTGAAAGAGGATACTCTACACATCAAACCCCTGATAGAAATATAAGTAATATTTTAAAAAAAACAAGAGATAGGCTAGAATACATTGCCAACCTCATAGCTTCAGATTTGACTAAAACATGAGTGCTTTTAGATGATTGTGGAAAAGCCAGACAGGATGAACATGCAATTTGAACCCTTAAATATAAAGAACTAAAGTGTTTCCGTGGCACAGAAAGGCTGCAGCCCCCCTCAAAGAGCTCCTGAAGACCCTGATTTCAGCAGAGACACACGTGCTTAACTGTTCTACATGTTTTGCATGACAGCAACACATGAATCTCCCTGCTGAATCACTCTAATAACAAGAGTCTGCGATCCTGCAGCAGCGGTGCCCAAAGTTACGTTTGGGGCCACTTTATGGTCTTTTGGGAATTACATGAAGACTTGTAGAGAGAAACGTACAGAGTTTAATTTCACTGAAATTACTGGAAATAATCAGCGAGAAAAACACGCGGTCATATTCTCATGATTCATCAGGGAGCTATTACAAGAATGCTCAAATTTAGTGGTCCAGGCCTACTAAAGCAACATAAATCTGTCCGTATATGACATAACATCACATTGTGTCTAAACATGAAACACAGGAGAAACCGCGTCAATAAAGTCTAAGTTGCGACTTCTGACGTGCGCTTTTTATATCTGGTCCATTCATGAGACCACATTTAAAAAATAAAAAATAAAAAAAATCCCACTGGATGGTGGAAAAAATAACCACCGGTTCCCGTTTCTATTCCCAGGCGCCTCTCTCACCCCGGCGTGTCTGCGCGCAGCCACAAACCTGAACCCCACACAGCAGCCACACCGAGCCAGACACCTCTGTGCGCGGAGGGGAGGGCGTTCAGACACCTACCAGCCTTACATGCCGAACACCCTTTTCTTCTGTCATCTTGAAAGTAGAGCCCGAACTGAAGTTGGAAGAAACACGGGAGCGGGTGGACTGCAAGTCGGGATACTGATGGTAACTCCTTCTCCCCAAGTCTGCTGCTCCTCACAAGGCGCAGGAGCGCGGCGCAACGCGAAAAATACCAGCCCAGTGCACCGCTCCGCTGGCGACAGCTCCCAGGCAAGCGGAATATTCAACTTTGGAAAAATGAGAGTGAGAAAGAGACACGCCGAGAGAGAGAGAGAGAGAGAGAGAGAGAGCAGCCAGACAATCACAGGAAAGCGGCTCCTCCTACCCACACAATACAAAAAGCAAAAGCCAGCGGATAGAGAGGCTTCGTGCGTTCGGCTGCGCAGACTCTTGCATGAAACACGCCGTGTCTACTGCCTCATAATTATGTTTGTTTGAGCGGCAGAGGACACGTCACTGATTTGAATATCAGGGAAAAGTGACAGCAACTTTAAGTTCCCTTCTTTCTGCCAGGTTACAAGTGTCAGACATTTGAGGTCACAGACGGTTTGATTCACCTTAATGGAGGCAGTTAAAGAGTAGATTACAACAGAATTTCCAGCCTGCATGACGAATGAATTAATGGCCACAATCGCTCTTCATTTTCTCGTCCTGGAAAATGATGCAAGCCTGGGTAATAAAGCAAGCTGCACATATTAAAAGTCCTGTGCTGTTCATTACTATCAGTAAGTAAAACAAGGAGGGAGCTGAACACCATGTTCGACTGCGAAAAAAGGCCCAAAGGCGGCAATTAGAATATTCAGAGATTTAAACTTGGACGAAAATGGTTTATAATAATGGCGATATCACACTTTAATTTCCCAGATTAATTACTTGACTCTGTGTGTGTGCAATGTGTGTTTGTGTGTAGAAGGCATACTGCCATGTAACTCAGTTTGTCTGCTAGTCCACTTAATGGTGGCTGATGTCCCTGATCATATTTCTACAGAATTTCACACACAGACATGCACAACAAAAAATAGTTCAGAGGAATCACTGTGACTTTGCTCTGAGAGGGATTGGGTGCTGTGTGTGTTCTGCTGCTTTGATGTGTGTTTGGAAATAGTGCAGCAGAGGTTAAAGGCTTTTGCAGCTGTCTGACCTAACACGGCCTGACACCATTTCCTCACTATGTGCAGCTCCCTGCATTGGAGCCTCAGGGCGAGAAGCATATTAGTATAATATATACTATGGAATCTATGAATCTGATAAATCTTGGTCATTTCACGCTATTCTCGATTAATAACTGAAAAGGCAGTGTTAAAAAAATCTGGAGGGATACTGGGCCATATTTCAAGGTTGAAAAGACCTGTTTTATAGCCCATTACCTACATTAGACAGCAGCCCATAGCATTAAACCAGTTTCTAGTCAAGTTTGTTTGCTAACTTTCCACGAAGCGAATGGAAGGTCATTAATTCTCATATATAAGAGCACATGTTGGACACACTTATTCAAAGATGTAAGATGAAGGTGGATCTTATTTTTTTACAATGTGGCAGAAATGGAACATAATGGCCTATACTATGTTTTTATTAGTGCATAATCACTTGAAAACAAGAATAGTTGTGTTTTTATTAGCTTAAAATGAGCCTTTATTATCAGAGGGAGCAGGTCTTCCTCCACAAAATTTGCCATGTTGCACTGCCATGTTTCTACAGTGGCCCTGAATGGACAAATGGACAAACTAACACTGACTGTAAAGAGATCATTTTCGTGAGTTTCATGGCCAGTGAAGGGGAGGGTGAGTGGAGGGATTTTCACTTAGATGCAATCTGCAACTTCAGCGTTAGATGCCACTAAATCCTACATACTGGACCCTTGGGCAAAGATTTGTGTAACTAGCCTGTAAAACAGTGGCCTAATGTTAGCTAGCAAGTGACTTAATGCTAATGTTAGCTGTTGGCTAATGGTATCTTAAGAATTTTTCCAAGCCAATTCCACATTATCAGCAGCTTAGTCTTAGTCATAGTACAATAAACTAAGTGATTACGCACCTGAACCCCCCGGACAGGTATTTCAGTTTCCTCCTGTGTAAAGTTTGGCTGGTGGTGCCGGTCTGCTCCTTCTATAGCCATTACAAAACTGACAAAATGCCGCATCGCAGCGATGAGAGATGCTGACATGATTGGCCATGATTGACACACCTTTCTGATATCAGTCCCTCCTACTTCATCACTACGTCACACTGCGCCACAGATTCGGATCTGTTCCTGTTCACTAAATTACAAAAAAGCTTGGCTACACCTACCTCTGCTCCAAGCACACAGAATTTGGGCCTGTGTTTTCACCTAGACTTGTGAAAATAGAGCTTAATATGTTCAGAACTGATCACATACAATTTTAAGGCTCCTACAGATGTGAGGAAAGTTTATTTGACATTTAATAAACCCGTGCTGTGCAAACAGGGACTAAAAGCTCAGTTGAAAGGATGCTTTATGAAGCATTATTAAAAGGGCAATGGGTTTTAGAGATCAGAAGTAAGCAGCACTATTGTCTGACACTGAGGTCATACCATCAGACTTCTGAAATATAAAAAACAAGAATTTGCTAACCACACGCAGTCAAATGAAGCTGCAGTGCTGAAAGAATCAGTGGCATGAAGGCGTAACAGGAAGGCTACTGTGGGTAAACTGTGCCAGACAAGGTGTGGCCTAACACACAGGTGTGCTCCACGTCTGTCAGCAAGAGCCATAACAAGGTCGTCTGACGGCCTGTCTGTCTCTTTAAGGTTACTGTTTACTATATTTACCTGTCTGTCTATGTTGAATATGCCTACAAAAGCAGTACAGCCTTTTCTTGTCTAAAAACTATTTGTAGATCTTTAAGTGTGACAAACAAACAGCAGTAATTTGGTATTGTTGGATTTGGTTTACTTTTAGTTTAACCTTGTGCTTGTTGACATAAATACAATTTTACATTCATACATTTTTCTCTTGATAAACAACACAAAAGATAATTTTTTAGATTATGCTGGAGGTTATTGGATAGCTGTTTTTTTCTCTCTCATCTACACTCTCCAGTGAATTCCCACATTTTCTGTCTGAGATTAGAATTATTATTAAAGTAACACATTTCCTTTAGAAGATGGTTCATGCAAGCTACAAATGAATACTAAACTTTAATTTCCAGCGGGCGTATTTTGGATTTTAATGGATCTTTTACCCTTTGAGTGTGACATTAGTTGTGCTGATTGACTGCAAAGATGTAACTGGATCCAACCCCAGGCATCCATCAGTGCCGTTCTTACTCTGATTTCCTCACTGACCACATGGATGTCTACATTTTGTGAGATGAATCATACAAAGGCATGACTTTTCTTAGTTTGTGCCGAGCAACCACTTGCTGCTGTGCTGTGCTTGGTCATGAGGATATTGACATTTTGATAGGAGCTCCCTTTATCCATCTCTCCCTCTAGCTTAAGCCACTTACACTTAACTGTAAGTGCCAGCCAGCTATTACACTGCTTCAGTGTGATTACAGCAACAAAAGCAAATACAACTGATAAGACTTGATAACAGCTTTAGGTTTCCATTGATAAAGCAAAGCATGGGAACTAGTTCATGTAGTCAACTGAGTTTGCCATTACACTTACGGTATGTGATATAATCTTATCACCACCTTTCCTCTTTATATATCATTTTACAGGGCCACATCCATGCCAGCAACCTGTTGAGCCCATGTTTCTCTTTGATGGGAAAGTTTACTTTGCAAAACAAGCTGTGCCAATTTTAGCGCCTTTTGGGGGGAGTGAGCAGCTCAGAGTCTAGAAGCCAAATCTCTATCACTCTCTTAGTTTTCATGCTTTTGACTGGGGCCCAAGCGATATATTACTTTGCCGATATCATTGGGCGATATTGGCCTGTCGCAGATATATTGATATTAGAGTATATGTTCTCAGATGCTCTGTTATTAAAATTGTTTCAGGCTGGAAAAAATGCTCAGACTAGTGACTTAAAAAGGTGTAATTATGTAATTTGCCCAGCAGAGGGTGTTTAGTTATTTAATAGCTAATAATGTAAGTGTTTACCGTTCAGTGCACTGATGTTTGGAACAAAATTTATTAAAATGTGAGATATTGTTATTGGTATTGCCCCCAAAAATCCCATATTTGTCAGGCCCTACTTTTTGACGAAGCACCTGATGTAATTGTTTGATAAAAAGTAACTCGGTGGTGCCTCACATCGTACCTACATCTGCAAATTAGACCACTGGTAAGGAAATTGAAGATTACTATCCTGTCTTATACGACGACTTTGCCCGGTCTGCTGATTTAGCTGAAATGCTACCAAATGCTTTAAGGCACACAGACTGTAGTAGACGATTTGCTGTTTCTGCGCATGACTGGTCTGCTTTTCTTATTTTTACTACCTATGGTTGAAAGCAGGAGGATATCTTAATGTAGGTAAACAGTACTGCTTTAGTCCACACGCACCGCTACAATCAACACAAAATGAAATTTCCTTGAAGGAGCTTTAACCTACTTTAGCACAAGGTGCTGGAGCTCTTCTAGTGAACAGAAATACTAATTTTTATAATTTATTATCAGCCCAGCTTACAATCACCAGACGCCACTGATATGAGCGTATCTGTCTACTAAAAATCTTATTGAAGCAGCTGTTGTTTGGCTATGTTGAAATAAAAAAAAAGGCTGCCTTGGAAAACAGAAGATGTGATGAAAAGTGTGATGAATACATATGAAAGACAAAGGGCCTGTGACAGAATGAGGACAGGCTGCAGGACTGAGGCTGCTGCGGACAGTAAACACACTGGCCGCCAGAGACTTGGCCTCACTATTGTGTTGCTATGGCCCAGGCATGGGGCACATCACATATCAAATTACCATCAGCACCATCGTTTAGCACTGTTAAAGCGTATGTGTGTGTGCTCTTAGAGACGCACACTTGCATGACAAATCACCAACACTGCCAAACAGTGTGTACTGAGAGGAAACGCATCAGCTCCTCTCTTCCTCTTTCCTCTCCCAGCCCACAGCTCATCAGGGACTGATTGTACAGCAGCAGTGTGTCTGTGTGCAGCAGCAACGTGTAGTGATCAGGAAAAAAATCACTCATTGCAGAGACATAAAAAACCTTTTTTACCTTCAGAACAAAAACCTTTGTCCGAGTGCAGAAATCTCAGAGGAGGTTTCCAGTGTTTTTAATATTCTATGCCTGAATGTGTTTCTTACTGTCATGGTGCGCTGACACATACATACAACTCAGGAGAAATGGAGATTTTTTGATGCCAATTTAGGTAAATTACATTAATCTTTTCTTTGTTTACAGTCACCCATTATAAATGTAGCCAAATAACTGGGAGATGTAATATGACGCGGTGAACATTTTCATTTACTTTCATTTAAAAACAAACGCACCAGCAAAACAGTAACAGCCATGTTACTCAAATAACTGCAGTGTGCATAACCTCAGGTTAGATGCGTGATTACATCAGGTGATGGGTGGCTGTAAGGGTGGAATAAAGCAGCATGTAGGCTGTCCGAGCATGGTAGTGTTGTTGGCATTAATAGTTAAAAGCAGTACAATACGAATGTATGAATGTATCTTTCCTGGTTATTTTAATGTGCCAAAAATCCACAGGTTGGTTGTAAAACATTTTTTCATGTAGTTAAATGTGACATCCTCCAGGCCATTTTTCTCTTCATTTAATATTGATGGCCTCGTAAACAGATCAATAAAACACTCGGAGGGCATAAAGTTGCGGGCTATGGCGTTGGTCCATTAGCTCACCATTAATCTCGCCACCTAAAATCAGATAATTTTGGCCCATAGAGTGAAGCAAGACTGCAATCTGTTTTTTCGCATTTTAAAAAGACTTAAGATTTTCAAAACTGCTTTAGTGAAGAATTGAGAGCACTGTGGGCTGTTAAATGTTGGCATGCTCACATTTACACAAAAAGTCAAACTTAAACCTTCTCTGCAAGTTTGACTTTTACCTTAGTTAGATGTTAACTATCTGTTGAAGCTACACTTTCAGCTCTGTAAGCAGAATTTTTCATTTCCTCCTGGACCTATTTTGTCAAAGATGCTAAAGTTTAATTGTGTAGCAGTGGATATATTTAGATAGTGTCCAGGTCAGATCGGTGTTGCGTTGGTAACAGGATCAGATGCATTGTTGGTATGAGAAGATGAGATTGGAGCTGGCACTGTAAACCAAACTAAAGACACAGTGACCCCTGTCTGATGAAATAACGTTGTGTCCTTTGAATGGCGACAGCTGTGTGTGTGTGTGTGTGTTTTTGTGTGTGCGTGCGCACAGCAGAGGGAATGCCCAGACTTTCTTATCATAGTCACATTGCCTTCTTCACCCTTTGGCTTCACAACAAGACAGGCTGGAGCCAAACAGGCTGCACACAGACACAGAGCCAAAACGAAGGAGTGACTGCTGTGTTTGATTGCACAAACAGATACAGAAGGAGAAAAAACACACCAAAAAATGATAAAAATAAAATGTCCACCAGTTCATACATTCTTTATACGGCAGTTTGAATGGATACAGCAGTGATCCATGAGCGGTTTGTCAAAGTGGAATAAGAGCTACTCAGAATTTCATTGAAACTGACTAGATCTTTCTAACTTCATTTGACCTTTGCAACTGAACTATGATCCAACAAATCCTCTTTTACAGGACATGTGTGGTCCTTTCACACAACAGAACAATAAGAGCAACAGCTGCATATGAGGAGCAGACTTTTTAAAAAGTCAGCTGGAAAATCTCTCAGCACACAGCTCACGTTTTGATGACGAGGCTGTCATGTCATGCAATGTTCTCTACTGAAATGTGCGACCAGACTAATGGGATCAAATGTCACTAAAATGCAAACCTTGGTGCAGACTGTATGGCGTGAAAAAAGGCCCATTGCCAGACATTCTAAAGCTTTAACAGCCCCCAACTCTATTGGTTGTAATTACATGCTTATCTAGCCAGTAACGTATCTACACCATAATTTATATTAGATAATATTGGGACATTATAGGAACTCAGACGCAGTTAGGGGCTTTAGGGCAGCTCATTAGGATTAGCAGAGTAAAACCATGCGCAACCAATTTGACGGAGATAGCTGGATGTCTGATGGAGACTTGAGCTTGAAACATGAACTCAGTCTGTACATTTTGGAGGAACTTAAGGTATAGTGCATGCATTTTATTTTGAGTACTGGAATGTGCCGTATTGTGTCACTAATACGACTGAACAGCTTGAGTCATTGATATCACATGATTGACCACAGTGTATATATAAAGAAAAAAAAATCGAGATTTGTAAAAGAGAAGGGAAAAAATAAAAATGCAAAAAAGCAGATGGAAAGTCTTACTTGTAAAAATAAAAAGAATCAAGCAAAAATCCCAACAGAGAACAGCAACTCTATCCAACACTAAGTGCTCCTCTTTGAAAGCCAAACCAGTGTTTCAAGACAACAATGTAACACTTGCGTGCTTCATCTGATGGACTTTCTCTTCAACATGTCGTCTGAAGCTTTTAAAGGGAATCTGGAGTCAAACACAGCTTGTTTCCATAATGCCACGTTCATGTTTTCTGCTCGAGCAGCGTCCTGGCTTCTGGCTCCTCGCAGCTCCATGTCAGCTGTCACAATCTGTAGCATCATGGGACCCTTTTTTTCCCCATAATGATGCAACAAGTTGAGATTTGGTTCTCTATAGCAGTAGTTGCCTGACAGCACAAGACCTTATCACAGTTAGAAGTGGATGAAGTGTTTGTGTGTGTTGCAGTTACAGCTCGTATGGGACACATAGACATAAGTTGTAAGCAGTTGATAGGTCCCACACTGCTGCTGTGTTTTTACTGTATGGTGACCTCGTTAACTGTAGACGTAAATTTAAATTGGCTCAGAAACAGCAGTGAGAGGTAAAAGATGTGCAGCAAAAAAACTCATTTGTGTTTCTGAATCAGACTTCACAGGCAAAGCAGAGGGCAAGACGTGGGAGTTTAGAGTGCGAGTAAAGTGTGAGATTCTTTGATGGGAGCCCAAAAACTTCACTTTATTATCATTTATTTCTTAATTCCTTTCTAATCAGTTTTTGCCTTTTTATTCTACTTTATACATTTACTCTGCTACATTCAAATTTAGTTATCTTACAAATTTTCTGACCTTCTTGACCTGTGAAAACCTTGTATCTCCAAATAAGGTGACTGGGAATTACTTTTTTTTTCTAATAAACTTAAAGATCAAGTTCTGAATGTGTTGTAAATGTTTAGACTACTTAAAGTAAATCATGTAAAAACCATCATAAATTTACTTTTCACACAGCTAAAAACAGCAACACATTCTCACTTAAACAAAAGGTTCCTGACCAAACGTCTATGTGATGAGCTGAGAATAACAAGATGCTGGAACATGCTTGGTTTTTTCTTTTCTTCCTGAGCTCATAAAAGTTGGTTTTTTTAAATAGACGCTTTGCACAGGACAGTAAGGCTACAAACATATGATGATGATGATGATGATGATGATCTTGTGGACTCTGATGTATTGCTGTAAATTAAACTACCAAGTGATATATAATGGACTTAAATGAATCTTAGCACAACCTGTTACTTGTAAGAAAGCACAAGACTGAAATACAAATTGTTGCTCTTAACTGTAACTGCTACTTTTGTTATGACTCTTTAATGGCCTTTTTAGAGCACAGCCTTTATAATCTTAATTACAGATATATTCACATCCATAAAATAAGAGCATGAGTTCTAGATGTTAAAATCATATTTTTCACTAAGCAACTGACTGCACTTTTGGCTGCGCTCCTGTGTTCGCAATTATCACCAATGCAAACAAACTTGAATGGAATGGATTAAAAGTCCAGTCAGTTTGAGAGCAGCAGCAGGTTTTAGTAAATCTATGTGCAGCGCTTCACTTTTGATTACATTTGGATCATGGATCAGGCATTTAAAAGACATTTCAAATTAGAGTGGTGCTTAGTATTGGTCAATTATGCAGATACAGGCAATTATGTTAAATGAGTATCTCACATCCCCTGGGTACCACTGGAGTCGTTTAGGATTACAGACATCTGGAATTGGCTCACTCACCTTATCTCTGTCCCAGTGAATCAATAGGGCCCTCTTGCTAAGCACTTATAATTTCATTTCCCCTATTGCAAAGACCTTGTGCTCTCTCTCAGAGGTTAGCTGCTTAAACTTGGGATACCGCACCCTGCTTAAGTTGTCGTCTCAATAACATTTTTTTCCATTTGAATTGCTCTACTGTGTAGAATTAAGTGGTTCTCAGACTATCAGGTGACATGGAGGGAGGCTGCACAGTTTCAATGACAGATGACTGGAGCAGAATTGCTCAACATGAGTCACTGTATGTATCTCAATTACACTTGCTCACAATCCACCATTAAAAAAGTCTCCCACTTCTTGTTTATCTCACAACCCACAGCACAAGTGTAGTACTGTGCAAAACAAGCCAAACAAAGGGAATGACAGATTATATGTAAGAGCATCAACGGAACTGAAATAATCAGATGTGACCCTGCAGCATTGCAATTAAAACCTCTGTGGTGTGAAGTGGATGTGGACAACATTACTGGTTGTGGTGCAACAAAACATGTGAATAAACGCTGCTGCTGCAGCAAAATAAGACAGAGAGAGAAAGCCTGAGAGGAAGACATAAAAAGACATAAAAAGCAAGAACATGGAGGAGGCGTACAGAGAAATATGGGTCAGAAAAAGAAAGACAAGGAAAGCTCAGTGTAAACCTGAATGTGCAAAGATGTACAGGCCTAATCTAATTATCCGTCCTCCTCTCAGGCCTGTGATAAGATACCTGATTAAAGGAGAAGATAAAAAAAAACAGGTAGAGGGCATAAAGAGAAGACACAGGATGTCCCAAATGATGGATTTCTCCATATAGAGGAGAAATAAACAAAGATGTAGAGATAAAACTGAGTAGGCAACATAAGCAGTAAAGACCTTAAAATACGTGTTGTTCACTTTGAGCTGTGCAGCAGTGAACATAAACAGAGGGGTGGCAAAATGAAAACACACTTGCTGCACATATATCTGGGGGATAAAAAAAAAAGATGACCACAGTAATTTTTCAATAATGATCAATATCCATCTTCATGATGATGTATAATTTGATAATGCTGCTAATTTGAGGAGTTTACTGACAGTGACGAAAACAGCTTGAAGGAAACAGACAGCTCATCAGTAAAACTTAAAACTAGGGTTTATTAACATAAAAAATGAGAGTAAAATAATATAAACATAAAACTGTGCAAATACGGCTTGGTTTAGAATATATTTTGGGATAAAAGAATATATTTTGTAACACTTCACATCACTGCAAACATTTAACTCTACAAACATGTTTTAGTTGTCTTAATAAAACAGTAAAAGTTAGCTGAACTTGTTACTCATTACGTGATGGTGTAGTGGTGCGAACGGTTTCTTTAAAACTAATGGAAAAGCTTTGTTGTATTTTCCATCTTGCTTGTTTCAGATCGACGGCATATTCTGCAGATTGTCTTAATTTTGCATTTCATTGCTTTTGAGATAGTCAAACCACCTCCACGTCATTGCGGTTGCGTTACCTTTTTTGTGTTAACAATTTCCTCAGCGTTAGAAGACAACAGGAATTAAGTTTCAGTGTTTAATGAGCGTAACAAGCTCTGTATGTCTCTAGCAAAAGAGGTAGCGGCAAGTTACTGCGGGCAGAGTGGCCAAAGATGTCTGTGTTCTGCTTGTTCACAGATGTTTTAAAAATGACCAAGCTGTTTCCCTTTTGTAGGACTTATGGATAGTAAGCATTGTCGCTGTACAGACTCCTGTAAAAATATCAATAATATTAGTTTGTAATAATAACGATAATTAGTGCTCCTCAGTTCTACTCATTATTTTTCTTCTTTTCCAGGGGATGTCCATGTTCACATAAACTTTCTTCACCTGTAATGTTGTGCAGTAGGAAATGAGAATGTTCTTTGACATGCGTGTCTGCAGATTGCAAGCTTAATCCTGCTGTGTGACAGGCTGTTAGATCTACCATAAGAACATCTAAAGCTTAATACCATTACGAACATAAATTTTATTGCATTCAATTATCTTGATTGTTTCTTTGGCGAACCCTACAGCAGCATTTAAAATAAATAAAGAGCTTAAGTCAAACTGCAAAGCACATGAGGACAAAACCTTATCTGAATTACATGTTTGTACTGCAGACCGTTCAAAGTACATACGGGCTACTGTATGTGGATGTGAGCACTATTCACGTGTACATAATCATAATGTATGTATGTAAACACAGTTACATTTTCAAAGAGATGTCTTAAAACGTCACTGTGACTGCATAATGGGAACAACTGGTAGAAATTAAATTAAGCAAACAATAACCGACTTCAATTCTAACAATTAAACAATGAGTCTCTTTTTTGCTACCAAGCATATGTCAAGAATATAAAGATTTCATTAAATCAAAGAGGAAACTGCATTTCATTGATAATCTTTCTTTCCTGCCCTTCCGGTTCTTTGTTTAACAACAAACTATCATGTCATTAATGATCATTATTATTTTTCCACAGTTCAAATGATGCTGATAATCAGCTCAGGTCAAGTAAGAAGTGAAATGCCTGCAATAAAGTATCAACTGTTAAGTACAGTAAAAAAAAAAAAAAGGATGAATTATGT
>JAQLOL010000026.1:15041089-15059538 GCA_029783665.1 Naso thynnoides | reverse complement strand
CACACACACACACACACACACACACACACACACACACACACACACACACACACACACACACACACACACACAGGCTGAGTGAGATTTTGCAGGTGCTGGAGGGGATTCCATAAATAATCCCTCCAACAGTTCTGCCTATATAAAAGAATACAACCATATAGAAAAATATTTTAAATCATTTCACATTACTACTACAGAACTACTCATACATAAATAAGGAAGCCCTTTTGCATCAAAGTTTTGCTTTAGCTCATTTTAAGATACGCTCTCACAGTTAATCACTTCTATGTCGATACATTCTTTTTACTTGCAGTCTTATAGCATTATTACATTATATTATTATGATAGTATTTATCTTTCTTGTGTTTACCTGAAGCTCAGTGATGCTCCAACCAATTGACTCAATACTAAACTCTGCAAATCTAAAGTATTTTAAGACATTGTTCTGGATTAACATAAGCACTTGTAGGACACACTGACATTAGGCAATCTGTACTGCTTTGTCAGCCCTGGCACAATTGGAAGAGGCTTCGGCACAGAACAGATGCACATGCAGGAGGTCAGGCACGGAATGCCAACATCGATGCAACTGTTTTTGAAGGGTTTTCCTTAAATTTGGGAAGACAACAGCTTATAAAGTCTGGATACAGAACAGTGGAAAAAAATCTGCGACTGTCTCCATGATCATGTAAACCAGAGAACAATTTGAACAATGACAGGACAAGATGGAAAAAAAGTGACAGTACGGTATTTGAAAGTACAGGACACACTAATCAGGCAGCTCAAGGCTCAGGCCAGATAAGAATGGAGCAATGTGAGTGCAGGCCAGGGGAAGAAAGGGAAAGAGGGGCAATCTGCTTTGGCGGGGTACAATATGAAGGCATGTCACTGTCAAAAATCACCATCAGAAAATCTCTGCTCAAATTTGATCATCTCATACAAGTGCGCAAAACCATACTTGCACGTACAATATCTCTCCTGGCAAGAGCGATATTGTAGCCTGAGAGAAAATGTGCAAAATCTCAACAACTACTGTCAATGTTCTGCTCTCAAATTTCACTTGCTCTCCAGTGCTGCCAGATGTATGATAATTATTGTATTTGTATGATTATTTTGCCCTCTGTATACGATATACAATCAACAATGCTAAAAAAGGCCAAATTAATGATAATTTTGTCATTTCTCTCAGTGAGTGGAGTTCCCTGTGGTAAAACACTGACAATGTGTGAAGATATGGTGCTTTTGTTTTAAAGGGTAACAATAGAAGGAGTGATAGTGCACGCAGTTAACTATGTTGTGGGAAGCTCACAGTTGGTGTTGTTCAGTTCACGGTCTTGTTCAAAGGACAGAGCCTCCGTGCTGTTAAATTAATATGGTGCACAGGGCATAACAGCAGCACAACACGGGCAAACCACGTACAGTACTGCAGTAAAAGTGAAAATTTGAAGATTATGTTTACACTAGCTAATGATGAATATTTCAGTCTGAAAGACACGTGTCATAGCATAGCAGGTTTTTTAATTATTCATTGCCTGTTGTAGTGCGGCTTTAAAAAAAAAAGAAAAAAGATTCAAGTCAAAAGCTGTTGCTGCTTCAAAAATCAGAGACACGTTAAGTCAAAAACCACAACAAAAACCTTCAAAACACCTTCCATGTGTCTCAGATTTTATCTTAGGAATTACAGCAGCTCAGCTGTGTTCTTGCTGAACTTAATGACTGTCAACAGAAAGCAGTCAGAGGTAACAGGAGGCAGAAGTCTCACCATGGACAATCACTGCATTGTTTACTTGATGGCCAGCCAGGTGTAGTGTTACTTTTCTGTTGGTGAGAAATAATCTGAGAGAACAGAACACATGGCTCCTCATTTGGTTCCTAATAAGCCATTGTTCCCAACTGGTTCAGGAGGGATTACAGTGAGTCATCCCCAACCAGCAGAGAGGAAGTCTTGGAAAGAGAGACGGTGCCGAGCAGCTGTATTGAAAATACCTCCAGACTCTGCAGCTTAAATAACTGAACACAGGGGATTTTGTAGTATTCAGACAAAAAATAAGAAAATGTGTGCTACACTGGAGGTTTTGGATACTCGAGCATATAAATCGTTTGGTTGCTTTGCCATTACTTGGGTCTTCTGGAATGTAGTAGATGTAATTTTCTCAAAAACAACTCATTCCTGAAAACAGTTAAACACACAAAAGACGCAACAAAACCAAAAATGTCTGCTTTGTCTACAGAAATAGGCAATATATTATTGTTATTTGTGACTCGACATGATTTGAATGTTACACTCAGTTCTGAATTGATTTTATGGTCTCTGTAGCGCTAAAATAATGAGAATCAGAGTTACCAGCTATTCTAACAGTAAACTGGCTACATTTGTTTGATTGCTTCATTCACATTTTTCAATTAGCTTTATTTACTGCATACTGAAAAAAGAATTACGGTTATAAATCACTCTGAAAGCGTTCATTAATTTCCAATACAGCTAATTATTTAGCATATTAGTTAATTCACATGAGGTGCGCTAACAAAACCATAGTTAATTATGAACAAAGTGGCTGCATGCTGCCAGTCTCTTCTCCTTCTGTCATCCGCTGTCACTGTCTCTTAATCAGTGATGCGCATCTATGCGCCACAATTCACCATAATGATTGCTTAATAACAGACAATAAGAGGAGGAGGAGAACAGGCCTGTCAAGTGGTGCAACAAGTTCTCATCTTCTCTGAATGCCAAGTATTTGTCTTATCACAAACAAGAGAGGAATAGAAAAAGGCAAAAACCTTTTAATTCAAAACCCTTAGTAAAGTACTTAACCATCTACAGAGGCATTTTGCTGTGAAACAAGGCCAATTTCAGTACTGCTGAAATAAGTAACAATCAAACTGCTGACAAATGAATTGAAATATGTAGTGAATATTAAAGAAATTGCATATTTTACAATTATTAAAGGGGGTCTAAATTTTTCGTAACAACAGTCAAACTTTTTATTTTGATTTCAGAGTTCCAATACATCTTTATAAACAGTAATCTGTTGCACTTTTATTTACTCTCTTGGGATATTAGTGTAATTTACCATCTAATATGCAAATGTAAATGTAAGATTAGCTTCTATACCAACATAAATTAACCATCACATATGGCTAAGTAATGACCATGGAGAATGGTCTAATTGAGCTGTAATATCAATTAGCAGTTATGAAAACAAAATGCAATCAGCGGGTAATGAACAACAAATCTTACAGCCTCGCACAGAAAACATGTATTATAAGAATATAATATGTTTCTCTACCATGCAAACAGTGACAGTAATCAAATTTGTGACAGCATATAGTGCAGTTGTAATCTTGCCTTTCAGATCTACGACCAATGCACATTTTTAATATCTCAATAAATCATTTTACTTCATTGTGCGATCTCTTAAAAGAAATCCATACAATGGTCTGACATCAAAATAAAGCAATGATGGTCAAGTATAAAGCAGAAATCAAAAACACTGAATCCCTAAGTAAACAGATTCTGGAAATGCAGCTTGAATTTGGAGGCACATTTTTGTTCAGTATTGTCTTTTTCATGTCCCCAAGCAAATGGAAGACAATAATGTTCCTCTATGTCAGATATGATCACACTGCAATATTGTAAAGTGGACCAAAGCACCCGCCAACGCAGAGCTGTCTTTCCGCCATTATGTCACAGCCTCCTTTTCCCTCTGCATAGGTTAACAAATGCTACTTGGAGCAAGGACCGATGCAGTTTACTCTGAGGACAAGCTGGACAAAATTTCTGAATTAAACCAGTTGTTGAAGGATGTTGTGAAGTCCTGTTATGTTGCCACAAAGAGCACCAGCTCTTCTGCTGATGCTGAAATGGATGGAAATGGTGAGTAACCTATCACTATTTTTAATGCTGATATGCTGAGTAGCTATTACTAGTGGAGGGTGAAGAGGCTAACCAGTTATTTGTTGTTGAGTTGACAGTGTTCTCACTGCAAACGAGCCTCTCCAGGGTTGGAAGCAAGGCAAGACCACCCCTTCTAGGCGATCTCGGCTCGCTTGTTTTGTTCCACATCAGAGTGCGATTGCTGTGTTCACATATACCCAAGTGGGGTTATGCTTCCTGTTTCGGAATAACTTCTCCGAACGATCCAGCTATGAAAGCACCCTATGGAGTTATATACAGACCCATCATTGATAAAAAATTCTCAATCATTTTCTAAGAGTAGTGAAAAATGTAGGGTGGGTTATGTTATAACAAACTAATACAGACGCAAGAAGATTGACAAGAAGTGAATTCTGCTACTGTGTCATATAATCAAATATTGCCATCACAGCAATGGCGGAACTGGACCAATGCAGGTTAAATGGATTGGCTTTGCAACAGGATTAAAATTATTCATGAGAAACTCTCTGTGCTATACAATCTATATGATAATTATATCATCACAAAGTAACTTCTGGGATGCATTCCTGATTGATGACTTCCATCCATTTTCTGCAGTTTATCTGGGGCTGGTTTGCAGGCTAAGGAAGGTAGTTCAAATGTCCTCCTCTTAAAAAACAGTCGTCCAGCTTCTCCTAAGATGAAATACCACAACTCTGGGTCACCGAGTCGCTGGGTTTCCTACCTGTTGGACAAGCAATCAAAACCTCTAAAGGGTGTCCAGAGGGCCAGGGGCAGTGTTCTACTCAGAGCTCCCTCCACATTCCTTCTCCTCGGGGTGAGCCCAGTCCCCCTGCAGAGAAAACTAATTTCATACTTTTTTCCACATTCTTGTTCTTTTGGTCACTACCTAAAGCTTTTCACCATAGGTGAGGTTTAGAACGTTGACCAACTGGTAAAACAAGAGCATTTCCTTCAGGCTCAGCTCCTTTTTTACTACAACAGTCCAGTCAGCTGATGAAACAAGATTCCATTTCAAACTCATTCATGAACATGACTTCAAGATACCTAAACTACTTCACTTGGGGTAGTGACTCACTCCCAACCTGAGGGCAACAATCCACTGCTTGCTGACAGACAACCATGGCCTCACACTCAGAGAGGTTGAGTTTTGTGCCAGCTGCTTCACAGCTGGTAGAAAAGTGGCCCACTGCTTGCTAGAGGTCACAGTCCGAGTCTCAACAAAGAAGAGGAAAATTATTGTTAAGTCCCCAAATGAGAAACTCTCTTCCGGTGCACCTTCCGATCTTGTCCTTGAAGATGACAGAGAGAACCACAGTACTGTGGAAAACCTTGGCAAATCCAACACCCACAGAAGATGTGTATGACTTTCTTCTGAGAGTACAGACACGGCTCTCACTCCATTTGTATAAGAACCGAATGGCTTGCAGCAATGCCCCATGTGACAAACCTTTTAAACTCCACACAACACAAGTAATATTGATGGATTGGTGACGACTGAAACAGGAATTATGGATGTTTTTATATAAGGAAAGTCTTCACCCTACGTGGAACATTTGGATCCTCTGAATAGAAACAGGTGTGGTAGTAAAAACCTGGGGTCAGCACATGCTTTACAGGGCTGGTGATGCCAAAGCGGTCACTCTCACTTACAGGAAAATACTGCTGGAACTAGGAAACAGGTTTGCCATTAACCTGTGAACGAAATAACAACATGGCTTCCTCACTTGTTCCCCCCTTCAATTGCTCTTCTTTTTGCCTTTGATTGTATTTCAAAGCTGCTACAAAAAATATGGAATCAGCCTGCACGTCTCTTCCTGTGGGAGCCGAAAAGAAAATAATCAAGAGGACAACGACAGAAAAATATTGTACCTGTGGATGTAAATAAATGAGGAATTCTGTTCCTCTCTCATGGGTCCTAAACATCCTCAGGAAAGAGAAACTTTGATTAGAATAACTTGTTAGAGCTCAGAAATCACATTTCAGCTTTTGATATATTTGCTACTGTTGCATTATCTGCTGAAAAAAACAAACAGACAATGTGGATGACTGGGATATTGAGAATACAGTGTGAGATAAAAAGTGAAGGATTTTAAGGGGGTAAAAGCTCAGATGTATGAATGACTCACAACGCAACTAATCTTCTTTTGTGTTTTCAGTCATTTGTCCACAGGTTGCACTTAAAACTTCACTTGCAGTCAGGCAGAGTGGCTGCTTCAAAAGGAAAACGCTGAATTGTTGTCAGAAAATGGTGGTTATTTTGTTCACATTAGTGAGGATTACTGTGAGAGAATAATGCTAACCTTGTGTGAGCATCATGTTGAGCAGCAACAAGCCTTTGATGTAGATAAAAGGCCTTCCATGGCCACAAACTGGTTTTGCAAACAGATGAGGCGTAACCATGAAATTTCAAGAGCCTGTTTGTGAATTGGATCTGTTTGACCTTGAGACTGTGAGCAGGTCAACATTTTTTTCAGATCAAGTCAGGTTTATTTATTAAGTCCATTGCACAAAGGATGTCATAAAGAGGAAGCACATATTAATCTGGCCTGACAATGCTAAAGCAGCATCATCATTTGTCATGTTTGTGTGATACATTTGCATTTTTTTCTGCCTACAGTCCTCTAGCTGAGCTGTAGGTGGCCATTTCCCGGTTGCAATTGCACTTGATACCTGACAAATATTATTACATATTCCACTAACACCTAATCTATCTTGATCAAATTAAAATGGCTCCCTGTTTTCGTCCAATCGCAAATCAACTATTAATATGCCAAAAGGGGGTACTGCATACAGATAAATGTCAGTGGCTCAATGTACACAGGCTAATGAGTTTATAACACCACTGACACAGTCTGGCTCAAACAAAACACAAAGGACAAGAGTGATGACTGGTTCACTATATTCAATTATCCTGCCTGAACAGGACTGTCGCTGTGCTCCCTCGACTCATTCATTTTCAAATAAAGAGGGTAAATTAACTGTCAGGCTCTGGTGGAACAGAAAAGACCAAAAGCAACAAACATGATCAATATTCCTCAAAACAAGGGCTTTGTGGATTTTTTTCTGTAGTTCACCACCAACTTTACATGTGGTTGACAGCTGATGATCATGCTTGTGTAACACACATTACAAAAAAATCCAAAACAAAAAGCTTTGTTTAGGGTGACACGACGTCAAAGGAGTGGCTGGAAATAGCTCTGGTGGGAACTTTAAAGGAAACACACATCTTTTCAAGTCTAGGGGCGGCTGTTTTATGAGAAAGGGCGTTGGTTGCCTCTACCAGAATTAGCTCAGCGCACACACACACACACACACACACACACACATCTGTGCTCATTATCAGCTACACACCACAACAGACAGCAGCCACTTTGTATTGCCAGGGAAACTCACACATCCTTGCTGCGCTTCCTGGTGTGACCTCATTCACAACAGAATACAAACAGTGTACGTCAACTGTCAGCATTTTTCCCAGCCTGAGAGAAGCAGCCAACAGGTCACTAAGCTGTTCAAAGAGAAATGGCCAATACTGTTATGGACAATTATGCTTTAAGTTAGTGATCTGTTTTTTTCATTTACTGCATTTCCTTACAATTATAATACCTGTAGGAATTACAAAATTTGTCAGACAATGTGTTATATAAACAAATTGCAGGTGGAATTTTCCTGTATTTTTCTCCTGGAATGATTAGATTATGAATGACATCAGGTAGTACCCTGTGTCTTTTGGATAAAAAGTGTTAGATGTTTTCTGCTGTCTTGTCTTAACACTATTAATGATTTCGAATAGGTGGTGGAGGAAGTATACTTACTTAAGTTTAAGTGTAAAAATTCCACTGTAAGTCAACATTCTGCAAGCAAACCCTTACTTTAGTAAAAGTATGTATTATCTGTAAAATGTACTTAATGTATCAAAAGTAAACATACTCATGCTGCACTGGCATTGTTACTGGATCTTCTGGGGGAAGAAGGCAGAAATAGAATATATTTGCAAGTGTGTTTTTAATTTGTGTATAATCACCTGTGTTTTGTTACCTTAGAGAGTCCTTTATATCTACCATGGTATGCTGGTCCTCTTCTACAGACCCACAATGTTTCTACAGTATCGGCCAGAATGGACAAAGCAAAGAGTAGCCCTTTTTGTTCTACAGTTTCGCAGCCATAGGTTCTCCTATACACTGGGAATGACAGGACAGGTAGTATAATTTAAATAAATGGGTTGCTTGTGTGGGATCATCATATGTCTGTAGTGTTGCTGTCCTGTGAGAATCACGCATCCCTAAAAAGTCAACTTTTCATGAAGCCCTGTCGTGTCCAATGCATCTTTCAGCCAATCATATAGGGTTTATTTTATTTTAAAAGTATGATAAAATTCATCATATAATATAGGCTACATAAAATCCTTCAGCTTATCAGAAATGTTTAAGTTCAAAATCACCCAATGGTTATGAAAATGGGTACTATTAAGTTAATCTAACATATACAAAGTTATATGAAACTAAAAACTCAGGCAAAATACTAATAGCTAAAATCTGCTTGAATAAATGTAGTTGGCTACAATCAACCACTGTCTCTAATACGTATGAACATGAGCAATGACTGAAATTAAAGGTATACATTAATATGATGCAATGTTATGAAATTAGATTGTTGGGTAGGAGTTAACTATACACACTGTATTACAAGCCTACAGAGCTGTTGGAACTGAACTGAGGTATGAGAGATTTATTCCCAAGTTATTAATAAATGTCAGAATGCGTGAAAAAAGAGCAGCACATGTAGCCTAGCGACACCCATGGCTGATGGTCAGCATGTCATCCTGCGCTCTATGCATGAGTATGCATCCTGGTTTGACATTTGCACTAAATTACATTACAAGTTCATCATTATAAAATTAATGTGAGTCTCAGTGATTTAATGAACTTGGACATGGTGTGCACTCGTGGCTCAAAACCAAGCTTCTCTGTAATGGGGTGCCAGCTACGGCCAGGTCTCAGTCCCTATGTAGACTGCTCAATAAGGCTGAGCCTCTCACCTTAATGACTGTCGACTTTTTTCCTCAGTCGGATGCACTTTTAATTATCGGCTCCAAGGCTCTCTGTAGCATCTGTACTCAGAGGACAGTGCTTGCCTTTTAACTAAGAACCTCCAACTTTACAGAGTTGGCTCAAAGTCAGGCTTAAAATCTGTTAGCATTGCTGAATCAAGCCACACAACAGCAGGACTGCAGTAACCCTTTCATGTTAGTGTCATCTTTAGCCTGGCTGCTCAGCTAATAACATGCACAGCTGCTGAGTCGGGTTTTTATTTCATGAGCAGCAGAGTGTCCTGACAAAGCCGACAACTATGACATATGGCTTATGACAAGTCCTGGCAGCCTTGATCTAAATTTGTAGAGAATTATTCCCAGTTTAGGTTTCTCTACACACGTTTTAATACCGATGACAGAATCCTCTGCTGTAGTTGTTATTCTGCATTACAGCAGTATGACCTTGAGGGGTCGGACGGGAGAGCAGCTTTAATGCTAAACTGGATCTAAAAATCACAAATCATTTCAGCATAAGTCTCTCAAACATCACTGTCCCTACATAACAGATTGGAAACTTACTGCATGAACACGTGCTGCTATACTTTGGTCAAATATGAGATAATAAAAGAAGTGATGCGACAGAGCTTATCAGAATCTGATGTGTCAGCCACGTGCAGAGGCCTTCCTTGAGACAAAAAAGAAGTCTAATCAGACTGCACAGGGTGCTGTTGTTACGCCTCTGCAGATTGTGCATATTTTGCCTGTTTCTGTGGTTCACTCAAACAGCAACAATGAATTTCTACCAGGCAGCTGTTCCTCCCAGCCTGCTCAAATTCGCACTGGGGCTTCATCATTGTGAAGCACATTTTCTTTCATCAGCTTTTGAATGAAGCTTCAGTTTATAGAATTGCTTCTCAAATGAGTCTACATTAACTTCCTTACTAGTTAAAGCTCAAAACATCTTACTTAAAGGGGATATAACCTCATTTTTCGAGTTCATATTGTGTTCTTAGTTACTACTAGAGTAGGTTTATATGCTTTGACGATCAAAAAACTCATCTGTTTTCTCATCCAGCCCTGTTTTTTCCAGGATTTCTGCCTCTGTTCTGATTGGCCAGTTCAAACACAACACCTTTCAGATGAACCTATAGAGAAGCCCAGCACTGTGACACACTAGTGGTCTGAGATTTAAAAAGTCTGATGAGAACGGCGCATTCAGTGTCATCAGAGACAGCCCACAGGGATTACTGCTACATACCCTTACCTCATTATTTCATACTTTGGCATCATTTAAAACAACAATCCGACTTTGTGACATCATTTATAGGCTGAAAGAGGCAAAAAAGCATAATATGACCCCTTAAAAAAACAATATGAATGATGGCTACTTTCTGTGTTGGGTTTCAGTGTTTCTGTGCACATTCAAGCACAAGAGATGGAGAGAAGAAGATCCAGAGTGTTTAGTAATCAGATGACGCTTGTAGCCTCACATTAGCTTAAATAGTGCACTAGCTAGCTCCTAACAAATACTTAGGATTGTACCTGCTGATGGTGGTTTATTATATAAGGTATATATTTGTGAGTACAAATGACTGTTACTATATCTGTGATTCTTGATTAGATAATTTTAAAAGCATCTCAACATCTCATCTAACCTGTCTTCCTCTATGGTTTTATCTTTTAAGTAAAATATACCTTAAAAAGACATTAAAAAGCAAATCCACCAAAAATGTGGTTACTAAATTACTTTTTGTCAGTATCATGCTATTCCTGTAACATTTTCCTGTCAATGCCAATCAAGTCTATCATTAATTTATTCAGCACTCACTCTTAAAAACCCCTACGCTCAACATTTCTGTTTTAACCCTTTTCCACAAACATAGAGCCTGTTCTGGTTTGCTCACCTAATTTCTAACTGAAATTAACTGAAATCAGAGCACTTTGTTTGGATATGAATTGGTTGAAAACTCTGGAACCAGAAAACTGGCAGGTTTCTTTGACCTGAAGTGGACTAGTCAAATTCAAGACGTTGTGCATGTCCAACACATTCTGTTTACGACACATCCTCGATTCCAGTGCTTCTGCTCAAAACCGAAGAAATGACAAATAATTTGCTATATGCACCAAAGATCCTAGACTAGAAATGCTTTGAGCACCAGAACAAACTTGATGGAGAAACAAACTCAGTGTACTTACTTTTACAGGTTGTTGAAGTAACCTGCTCTTCTTAAAAATGGCATTTTATTGTATGTCTCTATTGCACACTGAAAAAACCCCCCCAAAACCCCAAAACAAAACAGAGACATTCATCGCCACACTCACTTACCAAACTTAACTTCAATAATTTGGTCAGCAGCATTCTGGACACAGTGCAGGTTCAGACAAGACTGAACCAGGAGGATTAAACTGGCAGCGCAGCAGCCGTTTGGCTAATAATCTTGCTGGGTCAGTTTATGTTTTATTTAGCAGGTAACTCAGCTGGTTCACCATATTTGAGCACTGGCTGTTCTTCCCTGTAGTGCTGTGTCAGATAATCATTAAGCTGGAGCACAGCTAGTCAGGTGCTACTTGGAGCTGAGCCTTGTTAGCTGCTGGGCAGCAGAACTAGATTGTTCTCATATATTTAATAGGATCTTTCTCAAAGGAAATGCTCATCTGCAACTGCTGGATTATCTTTTAAATGAAAGACACATTTTCAATGTGTTCCAGTTTATGATTACACCCTGCTACTTTGCTTGGAGTTTGGAGAGTTTCTTGTTTTCTAATGAAGCAGAGGAGATGAGATGCTACATAAATAGTTTCTTCACCTCCCAATCTGGTTTTGCAGAATTCTACTTGTCACAGTATCGACCCAAACAGATAACATTACAGATTTGCATTTTTATTTGCAATGCAATATTAATTTCATGTAAATTTAGTGTGACTTTAAAAATGATTTAAAAATGATTAATCATTTCTTTCTTCAGTATGGGGGCAAACAGCTCGGGTGAATATGTTCTAATCACAAATGACAGCAAAGATTGAATGCAGCATGTTAACATTTGCTCAGTTCTATTTAAGCTCCTTATTTGAGAAGAACATCTAATATTGCTCCTTATTTTGGTGCAGGCCAAACTTTGTGTAGCAAAATAAATAACTGGTTTCTGATCTTGTGAAAACTCCAATGTGAGTGTGCCGTCAGGACTAGACAAAAAGAAAAAAAGAAAAGAAAGGATGGGAGAGAATATATAGAATATAAGGATTTGTGAGACATCACACTGAGCACGGGAGTCATATTGAGACCAAGATGACTTATGGGATGGACAGATGTCGAACACTGGTGAGGGAATGAAGAGTAAGTATACGAAGATGGAAATATCCTCAAAAGGAAGAGGGAAGGAAAAGTAGGACGTAGCAGACATTAGAAGAAACCTATTTAAACAGCATATATGAGCCCACATCAAATACAGCACCAAGACGTGAAGGTTGCTGAGTAGGAGTCAGCTCGTTCCTCTGCCTCTACGTTCCCTCTGCAGTGCTTCCTGCGACTCCCGTTTTGCTCTGTTCCTTGCTCTACTGTCTTCCTCTGCGCCATCTAAATATTTTATATGTAGCCTGATGTTTTGTTCGGGATGTGTCCCACTCTTTGATCAGGCAGACTGTCATTGATTTGTTGCTGGAGCAGGGCAAGGCATCGACTGCCTCATCACAGAGGAAGAGGCGATGAAGACAGGCTCACTGAACAAAGACAAATCAATAAATAATGCATCATCAGCTTGTCTTCAGCTGTTTTATCAATCATTTAAAGGCCCGATACAGTACAGTCGCACAAACTGTAGCAAAACGAAAATTGTCTCATTTTATGTGGACATGTTCTTGGGATTGTTGTTCCAGTCTCAAACCAACTTGAAAGCTGCTTTGTTGTAACCAGGTCCTTGAATGGACTGAATATATAAATACATATTGCTTTATGAGTTTTATAATGTGCATCTTGAAAGCGCTATTTGGCAATGCTAAAAATCAAGTAGCAAATGCAACAGTAATTAGGCAAGGACAGTTTTCTGAGTCAGGGGAGATGAGCTGTATACCACAAAAATCACATCAACTCTTGTTGCATTACTGAGCCCAAACCCACTGTCGCTTCGGCTTTGATGTTGAAACTGCAGTCCTGCACAGCCAGGGAAAAAGTGCTCTAAAAACGGGGCCTAAAATCTGTGAGAGGAAACGTCGCCGCGGCCATAATCCTATGGGTAATCGTTTACATTTGATCACCATGCATGAATACGAATGCTGTTCTGCGTGTCCTTGAAAAATCCCCCAATTTAAAGTCACTTGCCGGGGAAGAGAGAACGATGTGAACATTTTTTGCAGTTCTTCCAGAACATGACAGCTATTCAAAGGACTTTCTCCTGAAAGAATGACTAGTGTGAGACAGATTCACAAGTGGCACATATTTAAATTTTACTCTGTGCAGTGAAAACAGCAGGAGAAATTGAAAAAAAGAGAAATGATGAGAAGAGAATGGTTGGTGCATTGCCTCACAATGCCAAGTGAGAGATTACAGGTGACTGGCTTTGTGTAGGGGTGCTTGAGCATGTTTTCAGGCTTATTTCAGTGTAATTTTCTTCCTTTATCCATGGGCACGCAGCCTGTGAAGGGTCAGAATGAGGCACGGAGCCCTGTGCTGGATGGAGCTCGGACATGCAGGCAGAAAGAAAACATGTAGGGGCTCTTGAAAGGCAGAGAGAGAGAGAAAGTGAGAGAGTGAGAGAGAGAGGGAGAGAGAGAGATCATATGTATGTGAAGAACACAGTGTCAGCACCATAGTGGTAACATAGCCTCAGAGATAACCAGCATCTCACATGAGAGCTGCAGTTATTCTGCTCACAGCTCAGACTCGCTCACTCTGCCATTTGATTCATGTCTCTGCTTCACATGTTTCTACATTTGATCCTTGCACTTTTATATTAATGTACTGTTTTTTTTGTTTATATGATGTATTTGACTTAATGTGTTGAATTTTTTCTCCTTTTTGAACTGTATCATCCTTTACACTTCTGCAACATTGTCCACAGACATTAATGCTAATAAAGCATACTGACCTAAACTGCAAGACAGAGAAACAGAAAGACAATCTATGCCTAAGTTAGCATGCACGCACAGACACTGATGCACGTTACAGTGCTCTGGATAATTTGAGTGCAACCTGAACTTCTCCACTAGATTGGAAAAATGTTGCTCTTTTAAATTAGCTGTAATGGGTCATGGTTTTCGGATTCATTACATAAATTCAGAACAAGCTTAAATTTGAATTCTGCCATGGACGAATGACGGATAAAGATGGAGAGCCAAATACCAAAATTAAGTATAAAAAAGGGGGAAAAAATGATAGGGTTCAGTAAATGGAGTGAGAAATTGGGAAGTGGCAGTGTAATGTTGCCTTTAAAATGGGTCTAAATTGTAGGGACAAGCTATTTTTAACCAGTGTCCCATTTCTTTAAATGTGTTCGTAGAAGTTCAGCTGCAATTGGCCTAGTGAAGACGGGATCTCAGCAGGGGAGTTTTAACTTAGATAGAAAGTTTGAGGATAAAAATCCTCACTTGAAACAAATTCCATGTTTTCGCTGCAACTCCAGATGATGAAACATGAACATGCCTCTCAAGAGGCCACAAGCAGAGTTTAAATTTTTTTTGTCTTCAAGAGGGAAAGCTCATAGTTATATTACAATAGAAGGGATATAAGCTAGATTCATACTTTCACATTCAGGACTGACTACTGTTTCATTGGCCCTTTATAGTGAAACCCCAATAGTCCAAAAAATGTACAACTGAACTGACAACCCATTTGTAAGACATCCTGTTATGCCCTAAATACAAAAACACTCATTGCTCTGAAGGCCTGATCCTTCTTGATCCTTTTCTCATCCATATTCCAAGAAGACCCGCCCTACTTTGCCTTTTGATTGACTAGTGTTCATTGTATGGTTATCTTAGATGGTTGGCTCAACATATTAGGTTTAAAAAATTATGAAGGAGAGCAAATCAGAGGCAGAGCAGAGGTTTTGCTTGGAGAAAACGGTTGGTAAACAAACACAGGAGACTGTGAATGTTTGGAGCAATTGGCTCTCAGAGCAACAGGCGTTTTAGGTGAACGGGTTGTTGGACAAACAGGCTTTCAGTCCACTGGGATTGAGAATTCGTGAGAACTGATTTAGTGTTCAGTGTAGGATTCACCCACTGATTGTCTTTGCATTGGACATGACTTTGCTGAAACCCAAACACATCCAGTGAGGGATATTACTAAGCCTTTCTTCAATCTCATTAATGTCCCCTTCGCTATCAACACTCACGAAAAACAAAAGCATTAATCCCACATTTGGTCCATCACAGAAATTTCGTCACACTTCAGGGTTAAAATGTGATTCAATAAATAGACGAAATGTAATTAATCTGCAAGCAAGTTGATTGTCATTTCTAAAGCAATAATAGTAACACTAATAACTACTACTGATAATACTACTGTTAATAATAATAATGGTTACATTATCAAATTTTAATTTTGCTGTGTTAAAAAAGAAACCTCACCTACATTTAGTCAAAGCATATCTACAAAACTGTCAGTAGAAAGTATAAGCTGCTGTGCCATCAGACTAATGGACAGCTTTTACCCTCAAGCTGTGAGGTTGCTCAGCCTATCTTTAGCACTTAAATGTGAAAATTAGTTTTTTTATTTTTAATGAATGTATGTATTATTTACACATTCCCATCATTTTCTGGCTCAGTTGTAGCCTTTGTGTTGTAAAGTGACCATTAAATAATATTGAATTTTGAATAATGAATTTTCATGAGAGCAAAGATGATTTTACACTGACTTCAGTCAAAGTTGGAATCTTGCTTGGCTACTTTTACTATCCAATAATAGAGCTGCAACAATTAATCGATCGATAGAAAATTAATCGACAACTATTTTGAGCATCGATTAATCGTTTCAGTCATTTTTAAGTCAAAAAAAGTTTAAAGAATTGCCTGTTTAGCCTCTTAAATGAGAGGATTTGCTGCTTTTTTGTATCATTTTTGAAGATAAAAATGGGGTCATTGTGTTTTAGGCCATTGTTTGGACAATTGAAGCAATTTGAAGATGTCATATTGGGATCTGGGAACTTTCCATTTCATGGAATAAACGATTAATCGATTAATCGTAAAAATAATCGTCAGATTAATTGATTACGAAAATAATGGTTAGTTACAGCCATATTCAATAATCTGAATTAATTTATTGCAAACATCTATCATCTTTTGTTTATATAATGTATAGGGAATGTGTAACACACTCTATGCAGATCCCTCTTTGAATGGACATGACAGAGCAGATCTAATGTTTCAAAAAACAGGTTCTGCTGCTGCTTCTGTATAGACAACTTGGTGCTCTTAAGACTGCTTCAACACATAGACAATAAACTGGCCTGGGACTGCATGAAAAAAACATATTGAGTGGGAATAAGCCTGACTATAGTTTCAGCTGAAGTGTCACAATGAGGAGCAGCAGAAATCTCCCCCTCTGGGACATGAAGCAAGATGCTAAAGCGACCTGCAATGCATTCACACATACGTCGGCTGTTCATATGTAGGATTTTACACTTTGATGACTGACAACAGAAACATGAGACTCACAGTCATAACAGTACCTGGTTCCCATGAGTCAAACCAAGGACAAAGAGCCCCAAGTGAATCTGTTACAATGTGAGCCATTACCCACCCAGTCGCATTTTTGATGTAGAAGTTTCTAAAGAGCTGAGCATAAAATGGGCCCTTTGTGCAGAACAAAGTTTTACAGAGAACAGTGGCATAATATCTGACGGGTATTTCCCAAGAGTCAGAGGATGCCATACATGCACATGACACACACAAAGATGGACAAAAAGATGCAAACACACAAGAACCATTCAGTGGAATGCATGCACTGAGTTTCTCTATACTTAAAGTTTAATGTACTCTTGCTCACACACACGCACACACACTTTCTCTCTCCCCTCCTCTCTCTTGTGACAGAATATGCCCTTTGTTCATATTCTTTGAGGGAGTGTTGGGGAGCCGGGCTGCTGGGGCTCTGGGAACAGACATGAATAAATGGACTGTCCTTCATAGCAGCATGAAGAGAGCAGCCAACCAGCCCAAGCAGGAGATCTTACATCCATTATCAAAGGGCTGTTTGAAAAAAAAAGGCCACAGCTACAACCACGACTCGTTTGAAGTGGTGGCTACATGCACGCATGTCAAAACCCACATGTATTTGCATGTGGTGAATGCATGCACAGAAATGCACAGTCTTTACCAGACAGACACATTCCTCTATGTATATAAACCCAACAACAAAAGCCTCTTCTGCCCATCCAAACTACAGCAAACCAGATGGAAAATACCAAAGACTTATGTCATGGAGAGATATGAAAAAGGGGTCTTTCAGAGCAAGAAATGAATATTTGATTCAAACCCTGCTGCTTTTTAGGAGGTACTGTCTCCTCTATGCCCAGAAATGAATATATCACTCCAACCATCTGTCCACTTTGAGTTAAATGCTTTAAGTGAGAGACTAAATTGTGTATAGGCTACATAATGGATGTACGAATATAAGAACATGTTCTCATTCATTTTCCCCACAAGGCCTCTTTTTTTCCACAGCAGTGGGCTGAATAGGGCTGTAAGTCGTAACATGCCAATATCCCTAACTAACGTGTTGGAAAAGTTGAAGCCATTAGTCTCCACAGGCATCTGCATCACGCAATGAGACAGTGTAGCTCCTTTGCAAGTACAATGGTTTTGGCTCATTTCAGGTTGGAGCCATCTTAAGAAGATTTTCTGTGACACAAGTCCTCAAGGGTGTTATGGATAATCCAGGATGCTACACAGTCATATCCCATAGGCACTAACTAGGCTACACGACACAAAGAAACAGCATTAAAATTCATCTTTGTAGTTTTAAGTTGCAAGTAAAATTAAGAGCTGAAAGCAGTGCATGAACAAAATAATAAAATGCACTTTCCAAACAAATTAGGGAGCATCTATGCCACAAATCACACAGACAAAGGAGAATAAATGCCAGAGTTATCTGTTCCATAACAGTCTAAATAACATTTGTGACCAAACTCCGATCTTAAAAACAAATTTCCCGGATCACAGGGTCAATTTGGGTTCTATTATGTCTGGATTTGGGTGAAAATTGTTCTTAGTCACGACTGTGATCGGATAGTCCAGGACTAGGGAAGCTCATTAATAATTAGCCCAATATTGCAAAATATGACGTAATGTCTATTACACAAATAATGAAGTTTTTGCTGATAAATAGAGCTGATAATACGAAGCCAAAATTACTTTCATTGACTTGGCTTTCATTGTCATGCTCATGATGCATAACTTCTGTGCCTGCTGAGTACAGAGTCGCAGTGGAGAAAAACAAAATGTAGTGTGTGGATATATATATATATATATATATATATATATATATATATTTTCTTTCTTTTTGTCAGAGCTATGGAATATTAAATC
>JAQLOL010000026.1:15012964-15040989 GCA_029783665.1 Naso thynnoides | reverse complement strand
TTATATGATAATTGCAACAAAAAGCAGATAATTGTCAGTTATCGCTATCAGCTGAAATAATTAATGTGCATCCATCAGCTGAAATCATTAATGTGCATCCATGTCCGAGACCATCAAGGAACGATGTGAATTCAAGTCAAGACCCAAACATGAGTTAATGTCACACTCATGTACCTACATTTATCCATCTTGCTTTCTACAGAAATGATGAAAGGGTCCAGCCTTTATTACCATGTTGACCACTCTCTGCTTTTTAAATTCACTTTTAAGTTTCCACTCACCAAATCTAATCGATGGCTTTTCTGTTGGGGAGAACTGAATTGTGCTCGCATTAAAATCTCGCCTGGTTTGGCCTTACACTCGGCAGTTTGCTGTCCTTTCAGTGCAGTTAGAAGACAAGAACTTGCCATGTCATAGTTTTTCTGCAAGGTCTTCGCCTGGTTCTCTCATCTTTAAAATATCGCTGCGCTGGCAAGTTAACTTTAAGAAACCTTGAAGAGTGCATCCACCCCAAGCACACCTCTAATAGCCCTTTATGTGACAGTTAAATCACTAACCAACAGGCCTCTCTGTCACTAATCGGAGTATAAACTCCCTTCTTGTGAGTCATCATTGAGTGAAATAAAATCAATTACTGATTTTTCTTCTTCCTGTGGAGACTAGATAAGCTGTGCCTCTGTTGTTTAGTCAGTTCTAGTGGCGTTGTTGTGAGTTTAATAGGCATCATCAGTCTACGCACACATGCAGGCACACGCATGCACACTGCACGGCAACTCTCTTGACTATGAAGTGCTCTAATTAGTGTGGATAAACACTGCAGCTGATAACACTGCGCTTGTTAAAGCTAACAGAGCCTCCTCTGTGATTGATCTGTTAGCTTTGTTTGTAAAAAGGTCATTGAAAGGCAAAAAATAACAGTTCTGGTGAGCTGAGTGTGGATGAACAGTATGGATGCTACACAACACAATGGATTAATAACAAATTCTGCACAGTACTCTGGCCATCACTGCACATTGCACAGTCAAAAACCAGAGCAGCATTCTTCTTGGCACATGGTTAGCGATCATTGTCTGTTTACTTTTTTGCATTGTAGAACACCACCTTGTTATATTTACAGCTGAAAGGGCATTGCAATCTCTTTAATCATGTCCAATAGTTGTCTGAATACTTCACAAAAAAACAAAAAGGCAAACCTATTGGTGGGGCTAGAATTGAGGTCAGGAGATCAAAGTTGGTAGATCTCTATAAGGACATTAAGTATGTTCACATGCACACTAGTTTTCCCCTTATATTCTAAATATGGCAATATTCCGAATTTGACACAAGTCATGTAAGCAGCATATTTCAGTTGGATATTCCTAATCAAGCCTTTTTTTTTGAAAGGAGCTTTTCCAGTTAAGACGTGTGGGATATGCCGGTATAATTCCTGATTTACTGGAAATGTATACAGCCTTGTCAGAAAATGTGCCTCAGTTGGGGTTCTTATGGCAGTTTGCGACACACAGCTCTGTGCCTTTTTACGGCATGAGCTCAGCTGTGAAATGTAAACAAACTGGCCAACAGATGCATGCTCAAAAGAAAAGTCCACATTTCTGGTCAGAAAGAGAAGCAAACCTACTTTTGAGCATTATTAAAGACTTGGTTATCAACAGGTTTGTGGATATGCGTAAATACTGCAACGCTGACCTCTTCAAAAAGGTGGTGACCAATTACGTTAATCGAAGCATGCACAGCTGCATGTAATCAGGAATGATAGTAGAATTTTCATCTTCATTTGTCATGTAAACAGCTGAGTTGGAATACTATCTTTTTCTGAGTAAGAGCAAAAACCAGAACATTGTGTCTGTGTAAACGTAGTGCGTGAGTGTCTGAACAAACCTTTGGGTCAAACCATCCAGTAGATGTTGAGAAATTTGAGTCTGCAAACAGACAATGCTGAGAGTGACATTGTGGTTAACATTTACAGACAACTAACATGATAAATGCAAAACATGTTTAGCCTGTATGCAACATTTTTTATGCTGTCAAACATAATGTGAAAATTTCACATGAGGCATGTTTAAGACCCATATGTCAGATGCTAATTTCGTCAACAATTACCAAGGAATCCACTAACTGGAGGCAACCAATGAGAGCCAGCTGTTTCCTGTTGGTTTGGCAGTGTGTAGCATAGGCCTGTGATTTTCATTACGAGTTGAAACGCAACATATTTAACCGACAAAGTGTTGCATTCATAATAAATTTTCACATTTTTTCAGTTTTGTTTTGTCACTTTCTGAAGGAAATTTTTCAGGTAGGACATTTTTACAATGTAACTTCTGAAAAACATTGTGAAAGAATTTTCATCGTATGAGATTTAGGCAAGAGCTTTATCAAGTTTTTAGTGTTAAAATTTACAACACTCCTAACTTACAAACCATACCAAAA
This sequence comes from Naso thynnoides, assembly GCA_029783665.1. Taxonomy (NCBI): domain Eukaryota; kingdom Metazoa; phylum Chordata; class Actinopteri; order Acanthuriformes; family Acanthuridae; genus Naso; species Naso thynnoides. The sequence goes on along the minus strand of JAQLOL010000026.1, from coordinate 15,038,562 downwards.
AGCAGTTCTTTATTAATTTAACAGAACGTACCCTCAGCATATTAAATGCTGTCACGTTAGCACAAAGAGTAAAATTTCAATATAAAGATTAAATATGAGCATATGTAACTGTAAATGTCTTTTCTTACATCGGATGCCATTTTTGCCTTGACTGAAGCAGATACAAGTAAAATAGCTCTAAAATCTCAGATCAGTACTTCCTTACTTGTAGCGATCATGATGAACTCTTGGGGCAAAAAACAGAAAGATCCTACCAAAGTAAAATTATTGAGATCGATGTGACCTAACCTACATCATCCAACACCTCCACTAGGCCAGGAGTCTTATTGTGCTGGGTGAATGAAAACATGTTGCCCATGCCCATCTCTGCAGGATGTCAGATTTTTAGCAAAAGGATAGCATCCTTTCACCTTGATGCTTGATGCCCATAAAGTGTGCCCATTTCACCATTTTTGCTATATCTGAAGCAAAAAACTTTGTGAAATTTTAACTGAAACATGCACCAGGTGGTGCAATTTTCTTGTGATTAAATCCAGTACACAATCAAAATCAAGCTTGCTGAGCAAATGCCTCCAACCACAAGTCAGTGTAATATTCCATGTGAACAATATGCTATGAAAGATTGGCTTTTTATCATATTGCGGCACAATTGTTCATCAGATGCATTTTTCAGTGCATTTAACAATTTGGCCTGGAACCATTTTTTAAATACCGTATGTATTGCAGCTCAGAATGCTTACAGCTGCATTCAAGCAGGGCCGGCTAGATTGCATTGATTATTACTGAGGGGGACCATATGGGAGAGAGGAGAGAGGAGCAGAAAGAGAGAAAATAGCTGAGAGAAGAGAGGGTAATAGATGAGGACTGCACTAGGGATGAAAGTCAGATTTATATGTGAAAGAAGAGAAGAAAATGAAGAGAGAGAAAAAAAAGAGATACGAGGAGAGGAAATGAGATGAGATGTGCTGAGGAGGAGAGGAGAGGGCATCGTCTCTGTGGACGGGAAGGCTAATCCCAAACATGGAGCAGATTAAGTGCATGACACAAAATGTGCGTTTATAAGGCACAGTCCCTCAGCTCGGAAGCAATCTACTTAAAGGGATCGAGAACAGACAAACACACACACACACACACACACACACACACACACACACAAACACACACAACCTTAGCTTTGGTAATATTTTGATATTGTAATAAGCTTTTTTTGATACTGTTGAAGTCAAACATTTAATACAAGCATCAATGTTTTATGAAGAATAAATGATCAAAGTATTACGTGATGACTTTTCACAGAACTAATGCAGCAACACTGTGATGTGGTTCTGTTCAGAGAGCAAATCAAACACTAGATTGGACACAAAAACACACGCAAACACAGACAGATGGTTACAGATTCTAATTTCCCTCTATAAAGCATATAAAAATGTTTTCTAATTGTCCCATTTACACATGACACAACAAAATGATTGTGGTTTTTGTCTGCATGAGTGAGAGGGACAAAGAAGGTGAGAGAGTCACTAAGATTTGCAGGGGATTATATATCCATAGTGCCATCTAGTGTCTGCTGGAAAAACACACACAAGCTCTAATGAAATTTTCAGCTGTGATCTCGCAGCGGAGAACAGACTGCTTAAAAAGTAAAGCCCTTTAATGCAACATCTTACAAAAACACTTCAAATCATTTCAAAGGAAGTGACTCATCCTGACAGCTATGTGTTCTCATTAAGCTATGTGTGTGTGAAAATAATTACACAGATGATTTATTTAGAAAGGTTTTAGGCACTGTCTTGGAAATATGGGGCTGTCTGCCTTATAGCAGAATTAGAAAAATATGAAATCACATCACACATTATTGGATTAATTTGTAATAAATCTGATGAAAATTAGTGCATTCACAAATGCTGAGAAGTAGAAACTTTAATGAATCATATGTATGTTAGATAACAGACACTTTAACAATAGAAAGTATCAAAATACATTTATTTGTTATTTCATTTTATTGTCATTGTAATAACTCCTGGGTTTGCGTCTTCAGCCTTTTTTGGAGACCGTAGAAGTTCAACAATTTACTTTGACTTATTCTCTATCCCTTTTTTCTCATTGCCTTTATTTCTGTGAAGCACTTTTTTTTGGCATTTTTTGAGTGTAAAACAGTTCCGGCTGCATTTCTTGAGCAAACGGTGGTTACAACTAAATGTCATTTTTATTAGCATTGCTGTAATTATACTAGAAAACAGGAAAAGATAATTCCCATTAAATCTAGACTTGATTCTGTTTGACGTTCACATTGCTCAAATAGTTTTCTCATGATGACAGGAATGTTTCAGTTAAGCTTTGACAGCCACGCATCATGCATGCCCACACAAGTTTTCCTGCATTGTGCACTAAACAGAGGAGTTACATAAACATGTCACCTAAAGCAGTAAAAGAAAATTTATTGTTGAGATAGAGCAGAGGAACTGATGTAATGGGCCACGTTCTGCTCTGTTCCACTGCGGTGTTGAATAGCAGCATTATAGGAGCTGTTGCAGCTGAAATTCAATATACTCTGGCTGGCAGGAGGCATGTCCTGCAAAATCCATTATGAAACAGGTCGCTGCTTGGATGCACAAAGGCCACAGCTTTGCATGTGAATGTTAGTGTATAGAGAGTAATTGCTGCTGAGGACACTGGGCTTATGGGGGTCATCCACAGTGTACCAAAATGTCCCTAACCCCTCCTATTATCTGCGTCCCTCCTTGTTCGCTTCTCCCTCCATCTGCTTCATCTCTCCACTGTCCTCCAGGGTGCATAACTCTTCACTTGTCTGCTCCACTCTACTTCATCAGTCCCTGCAGGATATAAATGACTTTGACGACTGGACTGTCTTCAGCTTAATTAAAAAATTCATGCACATGCTGTCAGAAACCTGCACAGGACTTAATTTATGTCTCATCTTTTCTGGTACAAAACTCTGAACTTCTTTATAAACTTCATTTCAAATTTTAGTATTTTAATTAGGGTCCAACTGAGGTCGATGCTGTTATTAGGGAGCAAGAAAATTCTGATATCAGATATATCGACACATTTGGACAACATCATTAGTTTTAATATCAGGCATACCAAGAGACAAATATGTCCACGTCAATTTATCTGCGATTGGTCAATATCAGTCCAAGATATTGGAAGACCAATGCAGTGCACTCTGCTTACAGTGATCACGGTTATAGTGATCAGTCACTCACATGGATCAAAAAGCTTGGTCCCAAATCATTCCTGTGCACAGTGTTTAAATAATTCAATTTTAGTAATCAAAATTCTGCTTATAGTGATTATTTTGTGTCCTTGTTAAAAAAAAAGCATATATTTTTTTAACCGCTACTATTTTTATTGATTTTTTTTTTCCCTCTACTCCCAGCGCCTGTGATTCCCACTGGCTGTGCTTCCCCAGTAACCCAGATGCATTGCCGTGGTGACCTTACGTGCCCACGTACTCACGTGTTATACTAGGCTAGGCAGCTAGGCTAGCTACTGTACTTTAGCTGAGACTAGCGCTGTGTGCAAAATAACGGGAATAAGAAAAGTGTTGTCACTCAATGAAAAACAAAGCCTCATTAAAGCTTTAGACAATTTGCCAAGTGGATTGAGAGGGCCCGGTCACGTAGGCGTTGTCTTATTTTATTTTAGGCTATAGCCTAACGTTAATTACTGTATAAAGACAAGATCATTTGAACTCTAACGTACAACTTGTTTACTGTATTAACGAGTTTGAGCAGCATTTGAAACAGTTGCAATGTAGGCTGCACAAGTGAATAAAATTCAGAAAAGTGAGAAGTTGTCTGGTTCATTACTTTATACGTGCTGAATTCATGTAATAAATGCAGACAAATGTTAATTAGAGGTAATCTAAAGAGAAATGAAAAGAAGGGGGAAAAAATCAGTTATGGTAATCACCCACTCATAGTTATCCATTTGACTCGTCCCAGTGAGATCACTATAGGCGGTGTGCACTGTATATTGGTCATGCCCTAATTTTAATTGCAGTATTTCGCTATTAATATACTTAATGACAAGGTGGCTATACAATGGGCATGTTACTGTAGGTTACCCATGTCATGTAGACATTATCAAAAGACATTTCAGCTACATTAGCTTCATAATGTTTGGAAGTTTAGTAAGGATTCCTGGTTTTTACCAATGAACCAGTACATTTTTCAGATTTGTGTGCCACTAACTTTTCCTCTCATAACAACTTCATAGATTAGTTTTTTTCTTTTAAATACAAGGCCCTTCTTTATACTTGAGTATCTTTAATCTTGAGCTGGATCCCAAAATGGGTCAGAGAGATGTTTATTGATGGAATAAACCCAATCCAATTTAATTCTCTGGCTAAAAAAACTCCCATTTTATTCTTTGACTGAATTTGTGTTTTTGCTGCAAGCTCCGAGCTCAAACTTTAATTTCCCTATTGTGCAGTTTCCTAGAGCATCTTAAAAGAGATTTCAAAAAGTGTCATTAATTATTAGCATCTCCCTTGTCAGCAGACTTTCGTGTGAGAGATAGAGAATAGGTCTACATCTCTTGTGAGCTGGCAGTGATTGGTAAACATAAAAACTCTACCCTAATTCAAGAAGAAAGGAACTCAACACACAGGGGATATTCATTCTGTCACTGCAGGAAACCAATACAAAAACATGCTTCAAAAAGAGGCTGCTGAGGAGACACATCGTGAATACTACAAAATTTCACACGCAGAGGGAGGCTACGAATGACTGCAAGCTATTACAGGAGAAGCAAACGCGGGAGGAAAATCTGTTTTGATCTCCTCAGGTTGATTCACCTTGAAGTATTGGAATTTCAAACTCTGTTAAGTCTTTTGTAAAAGGAGATTCGTTTCACCATTTGTTCCCAGGAAAGACACATAGTAGGCTATATTTTAAAATAAGAGCCCACAAATACTAATTCCCAGCACTGTCAAAGCCTCATTATCTCTCATTGTTAAAGAAACATTCAGTCTCCTTTTGTTCTACATGGGCTTTGTTTTATTACATATTCTGTAAAAGGAAAACAACGTTGCTTGGTAGGTTTTTTCCAAAAATAATAAGTATGTTGTAATTTAAGCACTGGCTGGTGAAGTAGTGACAGCACACTCTCTACAAAGTCACACACACAAAACAAGGCATAGGATTAATTGAGCAATTTTAGTTTGGGCTTTTTATGTGACTTCTCCAACGGGCTCCTAATCCACAGGAGGGGAACAGCTGCTTATTCTTATTCTCTCCAGGTAGCTTTTACAGCCGTGTTATCCCCATTGTTACCTTGGGTTAGCCAGCTAAAGCCATTGGATAGTTGCCTAGCAAAGGGAATTAACCATGCACCCTTTGAGGTTCTGATCTCTTTGGAGTGAGTGGTTGTAGTCAATTATTTTTTCCTAAATAATTCATTTCAAGGCCAGACATGATCACTGTCACAGATTTGTTTAACCTTAAAGCATTATTACAGCTATTTTTCACAGCAGCACAGGAGCTTTGGACTACCAAAGGAAGGAAGAGTCCAGGCCTGGGGAGGGAGAAACCCAGTGGGAAATGCTGTTGTGAAGCACAGCAGCTGGTAAAGTAAGCTAAAAATTAAGCCTATCTGCATGGCTAACTGAGCTAACCAGCTAATGACATCTGCAGATAGCACCTTACTGCAGCAACTGTCAAGATAGCTTTCGACCACAAAACTTTGTAAATCTGCAGAAAGTTCGGGAGAGCAGCTGGACAACGTCTGATGGTGAAAGTTGCAATCTACTTAATACAACAGCAGTTTGAAAGTTCATTGTACTTTGCAACTGAAGGGGCACAAAAGTAGCAAGAAACAAAACATTAACAATAAAAAATATCCAACAACAAAAAGAAACAAAAAAACAAATTGCTATGTGGAAAAGCTTTGAGATCAAAATCGAAAAAAGTATTTGCTACCCAGAGCTTAATTCTCTACAGATGACCAGTCCTTTTAAATTAATTGTGAGACATTTTGGGGCATGCTCTACTTTCTTGTTGAATGAGATAACTGACATCACTTTCAGATCTGTGATAAATGTGAAGCTCAAACCAGGAGGTTTTTCTTAGCTTTGCATAAAGAATTAAAAAGGCTGAAGCAGCTTAGCCCAAAATCCAGTTGCTAGCACCTTCAGCACTCATGTGTTTAACCTATGCAATGTAGCTCACAATTACCATACACAAGTCATTGCAACTTTTTTTTACAGCAAAGTTTTTGTACAAATTACATAAACAACATATAATTGGGCTTTTTTAGTAAGCTGTCTCCCCCTCTTTCCAGTCCTTGTGCTAAGCTCTGATAAACTTTGTCATTAGCTTCATATTTTCATATTAATACACAGTGTAGTTTCAGTCTTCTAATCTGCCTCTTGGCAAGAAAGAAAAAACTTACACATGGGAAACGATTGACTGCATATCTTTGAAGACCCAAGACAAAGACTCACGAGCCTCTGTGTACCATCAGAACTCTGTGAGGGGGCAGACAGATCACGCTGCCTCTGGACCACAGTTTAATTCAAAGCAGTAAAGATCTAATTACAAGGCAGCGTCAGGCTAGATACTGTACGTCAGGCTCCATTTGGAAGCAAAGAAAAGCTCCCTTGGGAAAGACAAGTGAAACTCAGGCTCGATATGTTGTCCGCTCTTCTTTCAAATGCTGTCATTCTGAAGAGACTCCCTGTCTGGAAGAATTGATAGCGTGATGCAGTGATAGAGGAACCACTCACACACTTGCAGACACACACCTGTTCAAATTATATCAGTAACTGAATTATTGTTTGGTCTCTTTGATTTTTTTCTTATTTATGGTGCTCCAAAACATAAAAGGGTTTCTTACAAAAGGAACAGGAAAATGGTTGAGCAAAATTTATGTTACAAAAGATCAATACAACCCATTTAGTATTTGTGTAATACTTGAAAAAGCTGCACTTACTATGTATGGAGAAGGATCCTATTATGAACTATAATTGTCCCTTTGTCAATTTTGCAAAGGTCCAATGCACAGTGTAATAGGTTTTGTAGTTCCTCTTGTGATTAATCAACTGATGAAACAAATTTGATAAGTGATTAAGCATATTAAACAAAATGAAAAACTGGTTCAAGCTACTTATATGTCCCAACTTTCTGCTTTTACATGATTGTGAATTGGATATTTCGGAGTTTTGGACTGTTGATTGACAACACGTGTAATCTGCAATCAGCAGTTTTCATTATTTAGTGATATTTTATCTTCAAAACAATTAACTCAAAAAGCTATTGACAGATTTATTCCACCTGCAAATTAATTAACAGAAATCAATAATTGTCACCATCATAATAGTCTGGAACTATTATGATGAGTATGCAGTTCTTAACAACCAATCCAATACCTGTGACAGTTATTGGACATATGGATACAGCCAACTTTACAGCCAACAATACCAAGATTAACATCAAGTACTGGAAAAATGTTAAAAATAAAAAAAGCACAAACGTGTCAGATGCTGATGTAACGTCTCATCAAAAATGTCTTTGTCCGCACAGTAAAAAGTGTCTTTGATCCAGTGAGAAAGAATCGCTTCAAACCCCTTTGAATGCAAAAAAAGGAGCTATTTTTTCATCCTGTTGCCTGCAGGAGATGAAATGATCGGGAATGCGTAAAATCTATATTGATATCAAAGACCATCACAAGGAAAATAGCCTTTAACCAATTCACAAGGGTCTCTAAACTCAGACATGAATGTGTAGTGGGAGAGATTACGTATTCAAACAAGCAGCGGTGCTGTGATTAAATTTCAACATAAAGGCTTCGCTACATTATCTCAACCCATTCAAACACAACCATCATCAACCATAGATTTGTATTTCAGCACATATGAAAGACAGACAACACCCTGCCACAATCAGACTGGTGTAAGCCATTTTTCTGATAACCAGATTCACAAACACACTGCTTGAATGAAAGTGTTTTTTATCTTAGATCAACTCAGCTGCAGGATACCGAGGGGGGGCTCATGCCTGTATGTTCCCAGGATGCTTAGCCCGCACGGGTTACGTCAGTGTGCTTTTGTTAGGGTTTTCTGAGGATATGTTTCCTGTCTCATCGGTTGAGGAATTTCACCATGGGATCCGAACAAGCCATGACGCAACAGTAAGTCTTTATTCTACGTGTTTAAAACCCCAATGTGGAAGCAGAAGAGGTGGAGGAAGAGGGCGAGAATGCTGGAGCTTTCCCAGCCAATGAGAGAAGGAGGACTAATTCAAGGGGAGCTTTGTTCTGATGGCTCGTTATTCCCATTCCCCGCATTATTTTTTTCCTCATACATAATCCACAAAGAGCTCCCCTTACTGACTCTGACCCTGACATTTTCAATTAACTATCTAGGCCTAACTAAGCAACGAACACTAGCCAATCAGAGTGACATTGTCAGGTCTTTTCTGACATTTTTCTGACAATTAGTGTTCAGAAATAAAGGGCTGCCGGAACAATGGTCAGCCCATGATTGAAGACCATTGTCAAAGCCTGTTAGAATGATCAGAAGTGACCTGACAAATCTACTTTGGGGATGGGCTGCGAGTCTATCAGATCTTCGAGAGCCTCTTTTTAAAAAGTACTGTCATCTTTCATTCATAGCATTTAATCAGAGCTCTAAAGTTTTCAACACAAATCTAACTTTTATATCCAATACTGTGCAAGAAACCCAACTTTCCTTCCATTTAAACTTTTCAGCTGCCATACTATCATCTATTTTTGATCAAGAGGTCAACTACCTGATTCCTGGGTCACGATATTCTTAAAATAACTGTGATAGTCTGACTAGTACAGCCCCAGAGTCCTATTGAGTTTTATGGAGTTACTGTATCTACTCGATCATATGATCCTACAGCTCAACATCAAAGCTTTGAGCATTCTCAGCCTGACAATCACTGAGAAGATATGTCACATCGGGTTAGGGAGGGAGACTCTCCTGCCCCCTTTAAAAGTAAAAGCTCTATTTTTGTCAGTAAGTCACACTGCAAAATCGTTCCCCTCCACAAAGTCTAGGTGAGTTAATACTCCATTTAAAGCCAGTACAGTAGTTTCAATACTTCCTGTTGTAAAATTCAAGAATACAGCGCTCAACACATGCCAGAAATTAATATATGTTGTTTTAAGATGCTGATGACACAACTTATGTAACAGACATGTTTATATTTCAGAATTACAAAGCGTTGACTTTAATGCATCTAGAGTTGGTACAAAATGCAGCTGCTCAACTACAGAAGACAAGATCATATCATTCCTGTTTAGAAATTATTTTGAAATTTTATTGATCACCTTTAAAGCAGGGCCAGAATCCTGTTTTAATTATGTAAATCACTTTGAAACACTGCTTTAACAACTGATGTACAAATAAATTTTACTATTACTAATCATTATTACTTTGCAATCATCTCAGAGGAAGAACCCAGGGGAAGAGATTGTAATTATGTGGCACATTACAGCCCAGTTTATCACCTTTCTTATGACTCAATTTTCTGTCAACGCATAGCAAACAAGCTCATTATTCACTAATATAAATTTACAAGACATGTTGATTAGAGCCGCATTGGGAGATTCAGAGGAGTGCCAGTTAAATGAGATGGATGATTGGTTGGTCAGCTGCACTAGCAGCCAGATTGGTTGAGTATGAGGTTAAGCGATTAGGTAACCGAAAAAAAACATTAGTGACCTTTGCTTTTAGCTCCGTATGCTTGTGACAAATTGGTTCTTCTCTCTATAAACCTAATAATTAACATTCCTATCAACACAGCAGAGGACATGTAACAGATAATCTCGCTGGCGACTGGCAGCAGTGCGAGAAGAACGGATAGGGGCTGCAAGGGGGATGATTAGAAACTACAAAGGAAAGATTTAGATCATGTTTTTGTGTGTGTGTGTGTGTGTGTGTGTGTGTGTGCGTGTGTGTGTGTGCAGAATGAATCTAAATAAGATAGAGAGGTACAAAATGAGCAGGAAAGGCAGAGCAGAGGGGGGGACAGAAAGAGAGAGAGGGAAAGAGGAGCAAAGGGAACTGAAAGTGATTATGCATGTATGTGGAAATCCTTACATTGCAGTTTGGCAGCAGAGGTCAGCCAGACAGTGAGAGGTTAGGAGTAATTTATCACAGTGAATTAAGTAAAGAAGATGTCACAGTTGCACTGCCTCCCCTGTTGCAAGTGGCGAAAGAAAGAGGACAACTGGAGGACGCTGTCATATTCAATTCAGCTCCCACTCAAACTACTACAGCCTCTGCAGAAAGTCACTAAGAAAATATGTGATCGTCCGGTGCTGACGTTTAATGGTATAGCAAGAGAAGAGAAGACTTCTCTCATGGGACATTTTAAATTAGTGCTCAACTGATAGGGGATTTTTGAGGCCAATGCTATTGAGGCCAATACATACTTTCCATGTCCGTGTGTCCGTAGGGGTCCGCTCTGGTTTGTATGACGGAAAAATTGTCATCCACCCATGTCTGCGATGGTCCGTGCGGACCCCTCTGAGGACTTCCAGTACTTCCAGTACTGGTCAATAATATCGGCAGACCAATTTATCAGCCGGGCCAATTTCAAATGCATTTAACGTGAATATCATCAAATCTCCATTGACACATGATGAAATAAAAAGAATAGGCCCAAGCTTTTCGCGTATCTTCAAATATAACATGTCATATGTAGGTGATGAGTTCACAAACAAATTAAACTTGCACTAAAGGCACGTTTGAGTAAAGGCAGAATTTAAAAATTGTATTAAGCTCAATCCAAGCAGGCTGTATTGGAGATTTGTTTTAAATCTGTGCACCGTCAGAAGAAAAATGCCACTAAGGAACATTAAAATCTAGAACAATGAAAGGACATTTGGCCACAAATCCCTGGCATTTCACAGGAGTGGGTAAGCTGTGCTATGAGCACAGGAATCATCAGGTTCAGAAGCAGTTTGAAACCTTTTCATTTCTGTAATACACAGCTAAAGGCCGCAAGGTATTTAAGGTAGGAATATATGGCAGCTGTTTTCCTCCTGTGGTTAAACACAATTTAGATGGTTTGGGTTATTTCAAGCAGGTTTGCTGAGCGTAACAGTGAGGGTTGTTCCATTACCGATGCCGTAACCGAAAATGCCTCCGATACAGCCTAAAAAGCTGGATTAATTGTTGGTGGGTATTTGCACTGATTTCATATCATGTATTAGTTAGCCCAAAAATATGGATGTTCCTGTCTAATTACTCTGATGTTTAAATAGAAGCTTAAATTTTGACTAGGTGTCCAACCTAGAAATAATGGAACATTCATTTATAAAACATTGTTCATTTTTAATAACCAAATGTTTTTTCAAAAGCCATCAAAATGTGTGGCACTTTGCATATTGCATTATGAACGTTGCACAAAATTCTGTCATTTAAATGTGCACATAAGAAAAAATACATTTAAACGACAAGTATTTTTGGCGTCGACTGGTGAGAAAAGTATCATTTTAGCACAAATTACAGTACAATTCCTTTAGATTCTTCAGATTTTGCTCGGTTTTGGTCAAGTCTGATTTAATCTTTTGTCCTGTTTTTCAGTTAATGGATCACAATTTAGAGTAAAGTGTTTAGAAAGAAAAGGTCACATGTCTAGTGATTAAGAAACCTGATTATCACCCTGATGGCATAAGTTCAACTCCTAGTATGGGAACATACTTATGTTTTATTGGTCAATATTTTAACACTGACATTAACTCTTTAACTTCCATTGCAAGGTAAAAGCAACCCTTTACATAAAGCAAACAGTACTAATCTAACCTCTTTGTTGGGATTGTATTATAGTTGGTGTAGAAATGGAACATATAGCACCTTTAACTGACCTGTCAATTTATCTTGCACATTTCCATCCAAAACTTGACCCTGCTACTTCCCAGCAGTGTTCAATAAACCTGCAAGCTTTCTTTTTTTCATTTTTTTACTTCACAAGCAGTCAATATCGAAAAAGCAACTTTTCCAATTCAAGTGTATGTCAACAAACTTTCATTTGTTCTTTGCATATCCACTGGTTTCTTTTCCAGCAAATCAATTCATTTTCGCCACTCTAAACTAGCCTCACAACATAAGAAAGAGTGAAGAGAGGAACCTCTTATATCAAGATGCACTGTGAAAATGAAGGCTCTATATTCCGCCAAAGGAATTAATATCAGAAAAGGAAAAAATAATATCGGAACATATCTATTTACGGGAGCAGTCAACATCTCTGCTCCCTGCTTTGGATCACTTGGTTATATAGAGCTTCATCCACCCTGTTCTAAATGCATAACTCGCCTCCGTCATGCAATCTGCCTCTAATGAAATTACTCTGGAGGAGTTAGGGTGATATTATCATGCAGCTTGACTTTGTGTCAGCTGATTCTGTGAATGCAGAATCAAGTAAAACCAAGACATTAAGAAAATCTGTCATAATGACATTTTACACACTGTTAAAAAAAATATCATTTTTAATTTTAAAAAATGTATGGAAACATTTTAAAAGTAGCAACTTTATGGAACCTGGTGATACTATTCACAACATGTTTTAATGTGTAATATAGAAAAATCTTCACTGGCTCAAGTTGCACTTAAGCAGTCACATACAGTACACAACAACAGCAATTAAAATCAGTGACCCATACAATGGAAGACTAACCACTTGTCAGTGTTTTTGCTCTCCCTCTTTGGAGGAGGGGACAGAGGGGACAGGATGTCTGATTGTGTGAGTGTGTGTGTGTGTTTCAGGGCAAATGCGTGCACATGTGCATGAAGGGCACGGAGGAGGCAGCAGTCTCCCGAAGGAGGAATGTCTTTTGAAAAGAGCCTCCCATGACCTGGCTTGATCTCGTCCCTTCATTCTTTGGTGGGGGTTGTGCATGCACATGTGTGTCTGCGTGTGTGTGCGTGCATGCTCAGCATTGGGGATTTGCAGATCTTTCTAATGGCTGCCCCCTCCCCGAGGATATGAGTGCTCACCCACCAAAGGCTCCCAGCACTAATCTGACTGACAGCTTGGTCCAGCTTTCAGCCAACGAGCAGCCCACCAGCAAGGTCCAAATACCTGCAGAGGAATCTGATCTGCCATGAGATGACAGAGGGGAAGCTGCTCTCCGCACACTGTTCCCAAGCAAATGCTGTAACGCCTGTCTCGCTCTCCGCCACTTTGTCTGTATGCTTGTTGTTTGTCAGCAAAACTGTAAGACCTGCACTTCTCTGGACTCAGCTGGATGTGACAGCTTGACAGGCTGTCACAGTAACCAAACTAAAAGGCAATAGGACGACGCTGTCATATTATCCTTCTGCAGGCATTCTGACAAGACCTCTTAACCTTAGTCCTTGATGCTTTGTTTTTATATGCAAACTGCACAAACTGTTCATACAATGAGGCATTTTTGTCATTAAAAAAAACAAGAGAAAAAGGTTCATAATTTCATACAGTCATGCATTTATTTCCTGATAAAGGTCAATATTTTTGAAATGCACATTGAATTCATTTAATTTAAAGCTTGATCAGACTAAACTCTAATTTCCTGCTGTGCTCCTGTTACAGTGTACACAAGGACTGCACAATTAATCGATATTAAATCAAAATCGCAGTTCGATCCACCGCAATTTTTGAATCGTAGGAAGGCGCAATATTTATCATAGGTGAAAAGTGTGTTAAAATACCATTTAATTCAAGTATTGTAGTGCTGTTGAGTTGTCCTGGCCAACACATCATGTTCTACAGACTTAAGAAAACATCTTTGAGGGTACACATCCCTGCAAAAAATCTAACCACAAACATTTTAATATGTTAGTCAATGAGAAAAAGAATAATGACAATCTCAAATCATATCACAATTACAACATCAGTGCAAATTATCGCAATTAGATTTTCTCAAGATCGTGTAGCCCTAGTGTACACCACTAATAAAACAAAAGTACCAGAAACTCCTACCATGTCAGTAAAAACACCCCCACAAGCCATCTGCCTTGTTTTCTTTCTCCTTCACGGGCACTGTGAGCCTATTTAGCTAAGATGCCCACTCATCAATCAGTGGGGCTGTTCCACAAGCCATCCAACACAGCTTGAACTAGAGGACCCTCATAATTGAATATTAAACCCCTGATGAGTGGCAAGGAAAGCCACTGAGATGCAAACTGGAGGCAGTGATGTGCTGCTGCCGTTGTGCTGGCACAGATATGTGTGGCGCTGCTCAATGTGGTGTCAGTCGCATTATGCCTGCCCTGGGGTTATTTTGTCACACTGTCACAATTTCAATCTCTGGGATGAGAAAACATATCTACAGACAGATACCCACAATCTCACAGGGTCCACAGATGCAAGCAGACATGAATGTACTTGGCAACACTGTCTGAGAAACACAGCGGGCTCTAAATAAATGGTGGCATTTACAGGAAAGCTGTAGAAATGTGCGTTTTGTTCAGGCAAAGGCAACAAATAGATTTGGTTTCAGGGGAAGATGATATGGTCTAAAAGGAACATCATGATATTTCAGGGTATTTCTACAGTATTGCTATTCCCGGTAACATAAAAAATGACTGAAATCTGATGATTTCCAGAGCATATTACAGCAGCAAAATAAGTGATATAGTTATTCATCTCAGCATTAACATTACAGTTTGCCTTTAAATACTCAGTGAGGGCTAAACAAAAAATCGCTTCAGACTCAAAAAGCTTTGAGCTCATCACAGGATTTTTGCTTCTCTTCGTTCTTTATGGCTGCTCCTGCTTAAGGCAGTGAAATGAGTTTGTTGCATTGCTCCCTTTTGTTCATACAGTCTTCCTGCATCTCTTACACGTTATCTTTTGTAACCAAATCCCTTCCAAACTAGTGTAGTTGCGTTCATTTTTGGCCCAACACATAGCTGTGTCCGTGACTGACTGTTAACTCTGCTCAGTTCATCAGTCAGAGTGTGTTTGGGTCTTTCTGTAGCACCTCGGGTTTGCTCGGAGCATGTGTCCATGCCTCATGGACTCAACGCGAGCGGAGTTGAGAAGCAGGAGTTTGCAGAAGCAGGTTTGTTCTTAAACACCGGTCTGCTTCTCTTTCCCTCCTGATGTCATGTGTCACTGATTTTTAACGTGAAACAGCGGCATTGTGTTTACCTATCTTATTAGGTCCATTTATATTTGAGAGGAGACAATCTCTGCAGACCAGTTTTTAGACAGTCACCAGCACAGCAAGCTAGCTCTGCAGCTAACAGCTCCTTGTTACAAAGTAGCTTAAAAAGGAAGCTGTGTGTATGCCATTTAACCGATTAACTTAGCTTTCCACAAATCTAAAATCTCATAAACTCTTGTGTACTGCTGCTGATTGAGACAACCAGCCCCTCCTCGAGCAGCAGCACGAGGAGAAAGGAGATCCGATACTGAACCTTTCTTTCCAAACTTCACTTAGAATTGTTTGATGTCAGGAATATGATTAAATTTATCAACATTTCAGATTTGTTTCCAATGACATATTATTGACTTTACTTAGAAAATTTGGAAATGCACTCAAAAGTACCTAAGCACTGTGTGGTCTATAATTTAGTCTCATCTATAACAATTTTTAAAAAGATAACAGGCCCACAGAAGTCTTCATCCTCCTCGCTGCGCCACATAATGCAAACACCCTATTGTTCCTCGAGGCACAACTACATTATTCATGCTATTATATCTTGAATGACTTACTAAGAATACTGCAAAACAAGTACTGATATAAAAACATGCTCATGTTACAAATTACATCTATCACCAAAACACATTGGCCAAAAAGGAAAAAAAACAAACAAACAAAAAAAAACACGCATTCACCAAACGGGACCAGCCATGTACTAGGTTTTAACATAGGCTTGTTGGAATACACTCCTCTGTCATGAAACCGGTAGCAATGTTACTTTAGCCGTCAGCCATGTTTGTTGATGATGTGCGAAACTGTCTAACATAACGTTACCAAGTCAGAATGCGGCCACTATCAACATAAGACTTTGAAAAATCACATCAGCAATCATATCTATGTTATTGTGACCAATATGACTTAACACCAGAGTGCCTACCTTTAAGTTGTTTTTTTTGGTCACTGTTTAATAGGACTCCACCAATATGTTAGTTCGCTTTATTGGCTGATATTGGTATATTGCAGGTATATCGGTATTGGCGTATATGCTCTGCCATATGTGCTGATATCAAAACTGTTTTTAAAGCCAGAAAGAAATGCTTGGACTAGTGATTTAAAATGGTATAATAACGTAGTTTGTCCAGCAGAGAGCGTTCATTTATACAGTAACTAATAAGTGAAATGTTTACAGCTCAGTGCACTGATGTTTGGAATAAAGTTTCTTAAAATGTAAGATATCCTGCCTTTACTACATATTTGTCAAGTATTTGAAAACCACATTCAACCAACCATATTAAACATATAAATGTTACATCTGATATTTCGATATTGGAAATTTCTTGGGAAATCCCTCAACAGTCAGACCCTGCTGTTTAATGAAGTAAGCTGAAGGAGAACAGGAAGAAGAAATCTGTAGACAATAGATCGGACTAAAGATTAAGGAGCAACCCGGCCCTCCAAGACAAATTTAATTGTGTATCCACAAGCATAAAAGCAAAATTGTTGGCACTGACAAAAAGACAGGAGGGGGAGCTGGAGGTGGCAGAGATGAAGGTGCTAAGATTCTCTCTGGAAGTAAGAAGGGTGGACAAGAAAAGAAATGAGTTCATTAGAAGGACAGAGCATGTTGGAAAGTTAGGGGACAAAATGAGTGTCAAGATTGAGGTGGTTTGGATAAGTGCAGAGGAGAGACTCAAGATACATCAGGAAAGGGCTGTTAGAGAAGGAGCTTCCAAGCAGAGAGAAGAAGGGAAAGACCAAAGAAAAGGTTTGTGGATGCAGTGCAGGAGGACATGATGGCAACTGGTGTGATGCAGGAAGATGCAGAGAAAAAGGAAAGACAGAGATGGATGATCCGCTGTGGTGACCCCTAATGGGAGCAGAAAGAAGAAGAAGAAGGTAAAAGGAAATTTCTGGGAAGTTTAGAAAGAAATAGTTTTTTTCTGGTGTTTCACCAATAATCTGATGTATGACACGGCTGCTGAGGTGAACGTGACGTGGGGATTTTTGATAAGTTCAAAAGGATGCTTTGTGTACTGTTCACATTTTGTTTTCTTGTGAAGTAAAACCAAATATCAAACCAAAACATCCAAAACAAGAAAACAAAGTGTTTGCTCTCACACAGGAAGCCGGAGTTTTATCGTTCACCCAACTTTAGCAAAGCTGAAACAACATGCCGAGCCCCCCGCTGCTTCAGGAGGCTCCCTGTAAGAGCCAAGAGGCCGACTCTTAGAGAAATGCCTCATTCAGACTCAAACTGGCATCAGCTGTTGACAGACAGCCCAGAATAAAACATCTCTGTGATGGATGTCCTTTCTGGCTAACTGATCTATGAGGATGAAGTCATTAAACAAACAGAGAACCTTCCAAAACCATATAAATAACACAAGGAATAGCTTTCAAGGATTAAATTTAGTTGTGCCAGGCAGTCAAAGCAAAACTGCACGAGATCTCTGTAATTTACCCATCAAAGTTTAATTGAGTAAATCTAAAGGGGCCAAATGGATATAGTAATAATAACGTGACCAAGCTAACAAATTCTAATCAAAAGCGCTCTAATTATGCATTGGTGTTAACTTTAATTATGTGTGGGTCAGCTAGTGACATTTTAATATTGCATGCTGGCTTTGCTATAGCATGCTGCTGGTGAGATTTATAGTTGTGACCCAGTCTTAATATGAGTTTCTGGTTTAATTTGCTTTAATCTGATTTGATGAATATGAAAAAGCAGCGAATGTAATCACATTTCAAAGCAAAGTCCTCAGTTCCTTCCTCAGAGGCAACAACTGCACAATCTGCAGTAGAGATGCAACCTCGTTTCAAGCTGCAGATAGTCAGCCAGGTATACCGTTGTAGAGTAAGTGTTTACTTCTGGGAAATCTTTGCAGCTGCAGCATCAACAACCCTCTGTGACAGCCATAGTCATCCCTGCATGGAGGAGCTCACGCTGTCTCTGCCTGAAAAAGACTGCTCTTGTTGTTACAATGTCTTAATAATTATCATTTATCCTGCAACTGTTGAGTGAGAGAGAGAGAGAGAGAGAGAGAGAGAGAGAGAGAGAGAGAGGCTGGCATGGGTGGACACATGATGAACGACAATGTCAGCTGTATTCACCCAACTAGCAGAGCTGTCTCTGAGAGGGTCGGACCCCATCTACTGAGAACTGTCTCATTAACTACAGTGATTATGCATTAACAAGAGGGAGTGACAGAGAGAGAGAAAGAAAAAGTAAGTCATTGTCTTTACGATGGAAGAACCAACTGTTTCATGGAAGACTTCAGTGCATAAAACTAGTTTTACTACTGGTCATGAATCTGACAGAGCTGCACACCAAATTTTGGTGTATTGTTTGATTATTTAGATCTGAGGTAATTACTTTCAGTAAATTTGAACAAACACTATTACTTGATAGAGTCAGAGGGCACATTTGGAGAGAAGGACAGGCCGTGCCAAACACTCACCAGCACTGGACGACAGCTTCTTACCTCTGCCTTTGTTTTGGTTTCCTGCATTATTGATGTGAAGCTGACATTTTACACTCCACAGCCACAGAGCCTCCACTGTCACCTGCAGCACCGTCAGTCTCCACAATGACCATCCTGACACTCTGTCAGAGCCACACAATGATGATGTGATGGGCGCAGTGTGGGGATCCTATTGTTTTTTGTGAGTGAGTTCATGGTGATGTGCTTCACTCTATATTGTCTCCTTCAGTGCTACAATTCATATTTTATGTTCTCTGTATCATAAACCACTCACTTATATCATTATAGTGTACAAAAAACATGCATTCATAACTTTGACCACATAGTATGATGACATCAATAATGCAAATGTCTTTTCAGGCCTCATGGATAAGCAAAATGCTTTGCACCTACAGCATCTACTGTGTCTTCCTGTTACTCTGGTGGGCATCAGGGATGTGGCTGAGAGTCAGCTCAGGTCAGTGCCTGAAAATACTTTGAGCAAGCCTCACAGTCACCCTGTGCCGCTTAACACGATATGGAGATATCTCACTCAGCAAAGCCCCCTCATGGCAGTTCCACTCAATAACCAGATAAGAGCAGCTGTCACGCTCATGAAGTGTAGTTTGTTTCTGCACTCTTCAACAGCTCCTATCACGCATTTATAGGCCCTTTAGAAATAAAGATAAATGCATAAATATTAAGTTAATGATGTAATGCTGACGCACACATTTCAGAGGGCACCTTTTTTTTGTTCTCTCTCTCTTTTGTACATCACCAGATCTTTCACATACTGTTTTTTTTTTTTTTTTTTTCAGGTTTCTGTGCAAGAAAAGAAGCTTTTCATGCGCTCGTTAACTGCCAGATCCGGTGTCCACTGCACGGCGCACAACTAACAGTGTTTTCATTTAGCTCGTGTGCACATCACTCCGTCCATTTCCCACAAAACCACAAGAAAGAAGCACAACCTACCTCGGTTCGCCGTGACAGCTCCGAATGTCGACTTGTAGCAGCGGTTGGCAACAACAGGAAAGATCACAGTTGGTAAGCGCAGAAGTTTTGACGAGTAGGTGACTGAAGGATCACACACTGTGTCAGCGCCTGACAGGTCTGTGTGTCACACGCCGCCGTGGAGTGAACACTGCATAACAACGCCCCAAAACAAAAACTGATCTGCTTGATTCGCCGACCGGATCATTAACGCCTGGCAACGATGTTGCTGGCCACCTCAGCTGTGCGCAACGGTGCGCTCCCGCTCACTCCCGACCCCAATCTAAACCGTCCCCGAGGACACGTGACCAACACACGGGGGACGCGAATAGCTCTCACTCCCCTACGGCAGCAGCTGGTATCGGTTACACCGCTGCTCCAGTGCCCGTGCAACAAACCCGAGCCGTGCGCACCGCCGCTCCTCCTCCGCTCGCCCTCCCATCATCCCCTGTGGCCTCATGGGGTCGCTGTCAGGAGTTGCACTACAAGCAAGAACTCTGTGTGGAAATGCACCTGTCTCAACTCATGATGAAGACAGGAAATTACGGAAGTAGTTCGTAGTAAGAAAACTATATTTGTAACAACAATTGAGACCATTTCTATAAAAGTTATTTAAATGTAGAAGACGCGTTGACTGACACACTCTGTGGATATATGCAGGCTAAATTGAAATGTATACAGAATCGCCACATTAACTTTATTAATCAGCAAAACAGCCACACATGTCATTTTTACTATTTTGAAAAGCCCTACAAATGCCATAGTGTTTTCCTCTTTATGACTAACAGGTTACATAAACAGAAAATGAACATGTTGATTCATTGAACATCACATCATGGTGCAACTGACTAGGGCCCTGAAGCTCTGAGGGGCCCATGAAGGTTGCCAATTACTGCCTTTTTGCCTATAGCATCAAAAGCAACCTTACAGACTGCTTTAATGTGAATGTGATTGCTATGTTTGCATGTATATATATGTGTGTGTGTGTGTGTGTGTGTGTGTGTGTGTGTGTGTGTGTTAGCATATGTGCATGTGATTGTGCTTGGAGCAAGAGGGAATGCCTTAGTAAAATATTTACACACTGAGGCCAATCATAATTATGTTATGCTCCTGATATGGAATATATTGGTTTATGAATATTTGACCACAGTTAGACCATCTTTTTTCTTTCCTCTCTAACTGGTTTAATGCTGTTGTGGCTCAACTGAAAACAGCAACAACAACATCAGCAACCAAAAAGGGTGACTTATTCCCTTGCACATGTTGGAATTGAAAAATTTTCCTATTACAGTTCATGTGTGCTTTTTAACCTGACGCTGTCAGACAGATTTGATGAGCCCACACCTACTGATCCTGATTCAGCAGACTGACAGGGATTTTTAGTGTTCAACTCTTCAAAATAAAAAGAATATATACATGTTTTTTTTCCTACTTTAAATGTGCACTAAATATTTTACTAAATTAACAAGAAAATAAAAAACAAAAACAAGGCAGGGTTCTTGATGCAAGGAATAGCAGCTTGCAAGAGCTTAAATGATTTTTAGGTGCACTTTAAATCCATCTGTTTACACATTTAATAATTTTAAGAACACAAAGAACAAAAGAGCACATTACCATCTACAGAGCAGTGCAGAACAGTGAAGCCACTTCGAAGAATTAGTTTGACAGAATGATTTGGCTCAAAAGGCTCTATTGTTATTTTTTCATGTTTCCTCTTAGTTACATACTCACATACTCTTCTGTTTTTAAACAGATCATCACAGATTAGTTACCCCAAGAGATAGTTCAGTTTGCATTTTGCTGCAAATGATCGTAGGCCCAAGTTGTTCCTCATCTTGTTAAAACTCTGCTGGTCCTATTCTACAGGAAAGACAATAGAAGATGTTATTGCCTCCTTTCCTCTTGTGTTTTCTCTGTTACAGCACAACATGAGTCAGCGGAAACTCCTGCAGGTTAAATTGGGCTTACTAGACATATCTGGAGCTGACTAACTCTAATAGACACACTGAAGGCCAGCAGACAGACTGAGAGAACTTGCTTGCCTTGCACCATTAAGACTACAAGCAACCCATAATGCCTCACTTTCTAACAGACTCACTTTGTAAAACAAGGGCCTATTTTTTGGCATTTCAAGAACATTTTAATAATCTCATTCTGTTTGTTGTTACTTTATTCTTGTAATGTTGTTATGTTTTAGAGTAACCACAAATAGAACAAAGTAAACTCTTTTAAGGGTGTATGTAAACAGGATGTTGTCGTTGTTGTAAAAAATCATGCATCCTCAGCTCCTCATACAAAAATATGGAACAAATAATGGACACTGTGGTTGAGGTTGTATACATTCTGATCTCACAAACAAAGCTGAAGCATTAAAATGCAAAAATGAGAACTCCGGCAGCAACCAGTGAGAGAATAGAGGAGCTCTGAATGCCTCCCTCTGCATCTGATGTCTTCTTACAAAGCAGGTGACCACAGTCAGATGCTCAAATATCTTATATGTCATCACGCAAAAGTTGCCAAGTGCAAAATTCCAGGGCATGACACATTCCTGACAGACAAACAGTATGTAAACACCCTTGAGAAAGGATGCAAAGTTTAGGTTTTCCCAGTAATCATGGCGTGTTTCCAGAGGAGCTAATGTGAACAAAGTCCCTGTGGTCCTTTGCATCAAACAAATGCTGATTAGTTTAGAGTGAAGCAGGATATGGCAGCAATACTGCAGTTGGGCTGACAGAAATAAAAATCCTCTAACATGGCTAAGTATCTTTTTCTTTTCCTTTTTTCTGTCAGTTTTTGTCAGATATTTTGTGTGCAACGCCCGCCTTTCAGTTTGCAGACACCTGAAATTGTTCCAGGCTTTATTCATGACCGCTGTGTAACAGCAGGATATTCTGACCATGAGAAATACTAGAATCATTCTCGGCCAAAGCAAACAAAGAAACCTCCTTAGATATACATTATAAAAAAGGAAACTGGTTTTGGTTTTGACATATTTAAAATTATTTGCATGGAAAAATGATGCTTAACTTGATCTTAATGTCAAAGGCAGCTTCATACATTCATAAAAACAAAAAAGAATCTGCTCAGCACAACAAAAGCTGCTGTCAACTTTTTAAATATTCATCCCTTTAATTAATGTCAATTTTGTACTGTCTGTGCTCGACAGTGTGTGACATGCACGCGGTTTTCTCTCTGATATCAAACAAGATGCAGTTAATGCAAATGAAGTTGAGCATCAACTTGAGACCTTTCAGGCTGAACCCACCTCCTCAGCCCTCCTCCTGTGGACACATTTTGAAGGTGGGCGAATGGAAACGGCGGGCTGATGAGTGATCATTAGCCTGCTGTGCACATGCAGGCGTGGGAATGTCTGTTATACCATTACTGCTGACAGCTGCTCTGCATTCATAATTGAAACAACTTCCCACTGCGATGGAAACTTTGGATGTGCGGTGTAACAAGATAATAACTGTCAAGTCAAATGTTGCAGGTGGAAGATCGGGAATAGATGCTTGACAACTGGAGTCCAGTCAAAAAAAGTGATATTTAACATATGCTTCCGTGTCAACATGGTGTTTGCATGGTGATAAAGTGATTACTGTTTCAGGTAGCGCTGATCAGACAGATCAATGCTTAAGTGCCACATGAAAGGGGGTGGAGATGTGTGCATCCTAAAATATTCTGTCACTGTCTGTGGAAGCACTTTGAAAACAAGGTTACGGGCCTGTAGATGAAGACGAACGTAGTCGTCTTCTCTGCACGTAAGTCAGTCAACGTAGGTGTGCTTCTGAGAAACAAGGATTTGTCTGTTGAATTACTGCTTTCAAACAGCTCTCAAATGCAAATGTGACAGATGTTAAATAGTAGCAGAGCTGTACAGTCGTACAAGTCGCCGTCTTAATTAGTTCCTCTGTGACAAGGTGCTCGTTCAGTGGAGACGAGAAGGACAACTTAATGCTGGAGGGGAAACTGGTGGGTGTCTCTCTCTCTCTCTCTGTCACATCCATCCGCTCCCATCCCACTTACACTGCCAGCCGCCATTTCCCTAACACATTAATTGGATTTTGTTCTACAGTTAATGTTCCCTGTTCAGTGCACATCACAGTGTTTCACAAAATGCCTTTACAGTTTTGCCTATTAAATCTGTATTTGCCCCATAAAAGAATACCATTGAAGAAATTCAGAGGAGGGATCTGGGTTGGGTAGAAGCTAAAGGGAAGCCCAGCAATCTTCCTCGCAGCTTGCCTGGAGAGCATTTGAATATTTGTATATGATCTGTGAAATGGGACCACTCGGGATGAGGTTTAGCAGAGCAGATGATGAGGACACAGGGGTGCTGTGACTCCCTCCCACCTTGCTTTTATGTGTATGCAAAAAGTTGATAAACTGGATCCCCAGGCTTCAGCATGACCGCGGGTCTGAATATCAAAAGTGGCAGGTGGATCTTTGCGTTGGCGTGTGAAGACTGCAAAACTAGTCGTTCCTACAGGGACGTGTCATTGCTAGCTAGGCGGGTTTCTTCTCTGTCGAGGTATGAGTCATGTCAGGGCAGAGTGACAGACGCAGGAACCACCCCTGACCTGATGATGGCTTTGATGTTGTCTCACTGTCTTAGCAATCCATGCATGCAAAGTAAGATACTGTTGAAGTGTAACTTGAAGAACAAATTTTTAAATTTCTCAGCTCACACTGACTTCTAATGTCACCCTCCTCTGCTTGACTGCTCATGTGTTTTCGAGCATCTTTCAATGAAACATTTTCTACAGTTGAAAGACTGTCAAACACATGTCTTCATGTTTTCAAACAATTTTTGGCCTTCTTTATCTTGCATGTGTGAAAGTAGCAATGGACAACATTTGATGATTCCCCTTTTATGATGAATGTCCTCCGGCTCAAACAGAGAAATGAGCCATTTTATCTTCCTGAATAATGAGCCTGAGGCAACATCCACGCCACGGCTTTTTTTGTTTCCAAAATAAACCATCTTGGCCTAGAGGAGCATTTTAGTACCGTGTTAGAGGTCTCCTGTCATACTACACCTAAAAATGCACATCACATTATTATTCAAGCGTGCATGTGCTGATAAAAACTCTAAGTAGACAGTTGATTAATTAGTTGCAAAGTAGACTACTAGGGAAGAATAGCAATGATGAAAAGTACAGACCAGAGATTTCTTTGCTTGGACAGAAGAGGAAGAAAAATTGTTGGTGTAGACAACAAGGTCAGCAACGGCTGTGTTTCATGTTCCATGCAAAATTAACTAGTGGTGATCAAGGCTCAGTGATACACAGGCTGTCTGTTTTCTTCTGGAAATGAGTCACATGATAGAAGCGTGATAAATCATGGAAAGATGTGCCGTGACTGATACAGTAAGTGCAGGAAGTGCACGTAGGTGCCAGTGTCATCATTTCCAAAAGTCCCAGTTTTCACCCTAGGAGGCAGAAATTTGATGTGGTGGTCAAATGTGTGTGTGAAGAATGTTTTTCTTTGTGTTCATGCCAACTGGCAAAAAGGACGGTGGCTATGAGAGTGGCCTAATGCAAAAATCGCATAACTTCCAAATGGATTAACAGCCTGCACATTATGTAGTGCAAAGGTGGGTCAAGAGCCAAAGGACAACTGACTAACTGTTTAACTGCCATTGGTCATTACATGCCCTGCCCCTACACTATAGCCCCGCCCCTTCCATAACTCATTAACTGTTTGGCGTATTGTAGACTCTTGTAGGAAGCATCATTGCAGTGAGTATTTTATTTTTTCAGTTTCTGTCTTTCCAAATACGTACTGCGCTTTTTTAGGAAAATTAAAAAAAAAATCCATCTATGTCACATCAGTAACTCAAAGGTCATATTTGTAAAACTCCCAGCTGTTCAACTACCAAAGCTTTGGGTTGACAGTACAGGCCAGCCACCGACCCAAAGCGCTGGACGAGTTGAGATTGAGGCCAAGAAATCAACTATTTCTACAAAAAAAAAAAAAAAAAAAAAAAAAAAAAATAAAAATATATAAATATAAAAAATA
>JAQLOL010000026.1:15000305-15012864 GCA_029783665.1 Naso thynnoides | reverse complement strand
AATATATATATATATATATATAAAATCTTCACAAAATTGGTTTTAAAGATTCTCTGCTGAGTGTTTGACCAGTAGTAGAGAGGCAGCTTTCCCACCTTCTACTCTCACTCTTATCTCTCTTGTCTTTTCAGCTGCTTTGATGTGTGAAAGGCCTGACCGTTCCCTTTGCTTGAAGATGTGCTCAGCCTGTCAGTCTTGACAGATTTTGCATCAAAAGTAGCCTCGGTGTATTGTATTTCTCGCTACACAATCAAAAAGAGACTTGACATCAGCCAAAATCAACCGTAGCTTTGCCCAGTCCAATCATATCATTCGATATCTGTATGTGAAAAAAAAAAGCCAAAAAAAAAGAGCAGTTTTTGTTCCTTGTGTACAGGTTTATTTATGTTGTAGTAAGGGCCTATTCTCTCGGTTTTAGCAACAACCTCATGGGGTCCAGTGTCATTGCACTGACTTGACAGTCTGTGTTTGCGCTCCTGTACCGCTGCCGGGGATTTCATTGTTTTCACCTACAAGTGGAAAAAAAACAGAACAAAACGTATTATTCCTCTAATAAATCATGAACCCTCAAGAATGCCAAACCCTCAGAGGTGGATAAGGGTAGCCTATTTAGTAATGTGTACAGATAAGTGGCAAACTGCACCATCTCTTACAAGAGAGATTAGCTCAAAACATATTGTTAATCATTACAGGGCTTATGAATAGTTAATTAAAGAGGGACAACTGAGGCTCGGGAAAAGAAATAATTAATGAGGCTGGATGCAGATGGGAGAATAAGGGACACTTGATTCAATTTTGGCACTGGGAATGACCCATTTTTTAAAGATTTTTGGAGTATGCATGCCAATTTAAAGAATCTGTCTTACCAGTACACAAAATCAAATTCATGCCAAAAAAAACTTTGTTTCTATCAGTCAGTCTTGTTTGATCTTGAGAATTGTTAACATGCTTTTATTCAAAATGAGTGTACACTTTCAAAAAGCAACAGCAATGAAACAAATAGACACAAAAACCTTAAAACTTTGAATCAGCACTCAGCTGTTTGCCTGCAGGCTAAGGCAAGAACAACACTGGAAGTTTCCAAGAGCTTCATAATGCTGCAGCCTATATTCCACATTATGTAAATATCTCAGTGGCTGAATCTCTACTTTCCAACTGTATGTGTTCAAGCATTTGAAGTTTTAAAAATATTCCTTTGTTAAGCAGCTCTGAGCTCTGATTTGGCTGTTTGTTGCCTGTCTGTCTGTTTGTCTGGGGTTTTTTGAGGATCAGTGCTGAAGTAAGTAGTAAGAAGCCGCCAGCTACTGTGTTTTGGCTCGCCGTCCAGTCAGTTCTCTCAGTCGCTGCGTCAGCCTCAAATAAAATCCTGCAATTACAGCAGCTCGTAAATGCCTGAACAGGAGAAAGTCAGGGAGGTGGTTGTAGGATGAACTATTGCAAAGCAGGAGCTGTTTTTATCTGTTTTGATTCGTCTTATGTGACACTCTGCAGGTCATTCAGAGATGCAGAAAACGTAAACACCACCAACACCATATTTTCTACAGAAAATCTGAGTCACATTTTTTGCACTTTTCACACCTTGACACAAACTGCCTTGCAGTTAACAATGTGTTGGGGAATGTTATTAATATTTGACATTTCTTAAATTGTAAAACTTTGAAAATTTTGGCAAACCTCTCATGGCTCTTTATAGGTTGCACTCTTTATTGTTCAGGTTCAGAGAACACATGGTAACTGTGTTCAGAAAAAATGCTACAACACCCAAGACCATTTAAAAAAAGGACTCGCTGAGGTCTGAAACACAACTTTACAGTTAAAAAATCATATTAAGGTGTTTTTACACCCACCTTGTTTAGTTTGGTTGAATCGAACCGTTGTCCATACTCCCCCTTGGTAGTGCGTTTGGGTGGCTTTGAATACAGTAACTGAACTGCGGACGAAAACAACCTTGTTTGAAGAGATGGTCTCTGTCCAGTTACAAAGAAACTCTGGTACAGTTCAACTGTAGTATGAAACTAATCTCGATCAGCTCCAGCTTCAGGAAGAATTGAGCACTTTTGGACTAAATCAGCTTCCATAGCCAGCTGCGGTGCGCATTGTTGGCTGAGGACGGCTTTGTAAACAAACAGCTATCAGAGACTCAAACATGTTTTGAGGGTTGACCAGAAGCAGAGACAAAGAATGTTACCTTCTTGATTTTGGGGCAGACAACCATATAGCCCAAAAGCTGGAAAAAAACACATTCAAATCACAAAGTGTGTAAATTGTTCAGCCAATGGCTGAAGAGGTTATTTAAATGATGTGATTTTTGATCAATGAATGGAATGGCAGCTCACACCTGGCTTTGTTGATACATTTTGTTTCGCTTGAAATTTTGCCTGTGTAAATCAAACCGAACCAAAGGGAAAATGCAAATGATTAGCAACCCATCTGCTAATTTTGACCAGTGAACCGAATTACAGGTACGAAAACACCCTTACAGCTGCAATTTTTACCTGCACTGACTTTATATTTTCACTGAAACAGGACTGTATGGTTCTGTGTTATGCAAGGTATGTGGTTTGAATTTAAAATAAAGAGAAGAGCTACACTGAATTAGTTTCATACCTCAATTACACACCTGTACTACATGTTATTTGAACAGTTGAACAACAAAATATAAAGGTTCAAGTTGTGGACAATTTTGGTACCTTGCTCTACTTTGAAGCTTGTTGTTTTCTTATTTTAGCATCTTCCTGTGCAAGCAATGAGCATAAATTGCGTTTAAATTTTCTTTTGTAATTCTTGCAGATTTGGGTCAGCCACTGTGTCACGTGTGTATTACTGGAGGGAATTTCCAATCACAAAATCCAAAAATTACTGAGTTAGAAAAGTGGATTGTTAAGTCATAGATTGCAATCAGATTAGCCCCGAGGTTCAGCAACTGGGAAAACGTTATCTCACTCTCTGTAGACATCTTCTACAATTCCACTCCATACTGAGACACAGCTGATACTGCACAGACAGGAATGTGACTGTCTGACAAGAGACATAAAGTGGGGTTGATAAGGGTCATGCTCAGCAGGTGGCACCGAGCTCTAAAACGAAACGTTGACATAGTTAGAATAGCTCAGGGGAAAAAATAATCTGTTAATTCTCCTCACTATTAAAAGGCAGAAATTAATTAAAGATAACGAACGATCTCTACAAACACTCACATGTTTCACCTGCAGTGGTGGATTACATCTTTGAAAGGGTTTATTTCAGAATTGCAGGGAGCCAAATCTCCAAAATAAGCAAGTGATTTGTGTTTTGTTTACCTCTGAAGAATGACAGCCAGCTGGGTGTATCAAAAGGTAAAAACTAGCCCGATCCAGTTTAATTCTGAAGCTGATTATTTGTCCCATTCCATCACTCCATTTCAGCACCTGACAGCCACCTCATATGGGCAAGATAAAACTTTGCCCGAGTGCAGAGGCCTGCGGGGGTGGTCTCATGTCACAGCAGAGTCGAACAGAATATCCAAGCGTCTGCTCCTATCTGCCCAGGAAGCATCGCCAGATTATAAAACCTGGAGGGGTCTGTGATTATCTTGGGGGCCACGTCTACGACAGGGTGCTGGTTGGCGATGGCAGTATCGCCATCCTGAAATTGAATTGGGAAGGATTTAATGGGTTTAAAGGCTTTGGCTCTCAGTGTGATGGAATCGGACAGGGGTGAAAATGCCAGGAAGTTGTGACAGACAGGAGTCTGGATGGTGGAGCTCAAAGAGAGAAACATAGAGGTCGAGAGAAAGGATTGGACACAGTTAAGACAGATGGATGTGAGGAAGGGGATTGTCCTTACTGAGTAAAGGCCGTTTTCCAGGTAAGTGTCTCTGTGACTTCAATTCTGTAAACACAATTACATGACCCCCATAAACTGATATTAAAACATCTGCTGTACTGTTACTGTGACATCTCAGATATAAAACCTGAAATGATTCATGCTGTTTCTATTAACCCTGACAATGACACTGTAAGAAGCTCCAATGGCCCCAAAGACTGCAAGTAGGACATTTTGATCCTATCATTCATGCGTATGGGAATCAGCATGAAGGCCACCTGATGTAAAACACACTTTTCTTCTGCTCAGTAGAACTCCAGGATTTATTCTCCTGGGAGGAATTTAAATCAATGTAAATCATTTCAAACACTGAATATGTGTTTTCGCCACACGTCTGACTCAGAGTGAAAGAATAGTTAATCCTCATTAAAACCTGCAGCCCACAGAGGAAAGGAAAATGAGTGACTGCTAATTTGTGAAACGATGATGGTGCTCGTGTAGAAATGACTGTAAGGGAAAGTGTGACTGATGCATTGTGTTCAAATTAAGGATGCCAACCTCACAAACGTAACGTATTGGTTCTGATTCTGCAGCTGAAAGCACAGAGAAGTCACATCGCATCCCACTTGATAGCATAATGTTGACTTGAAATGGTGTCTGCATTTAAAATGGAACACTTGCCTTCTCAGCAACCATATGTTAAAGGAAAGGATGTGTTGTTCAAAAATGACATTTCATACCCGTCAGGCTTCTAAGAGTGCATGGCTCCTCTGCAGGCATTCTCTTTAGCATGGTCGTCCATGGAGAAACAACACTGGCCAGTGTAACACTGATGCTTTTGTGTGTAATGATCAGCCTGATAGATTATGTGGTGTGAAAGAAGGAAATGAAAGTGAGGAAAATGAACTCAGTTGTGTTGGACATTCTTTTCAAATGAAGCATGGAGCTCATAGGATATCAATACATCCCGATAGTGCTGCTAGCAATAAGGAGCTTGCAAAAAGATACAGTGTGTCTGTGGACTGAAATGCTCACTGCTGCAGCAGGATGTTCAGCTCAGTGCTGGAAAGGAGCCCTGGTTGTTAGTGGTTTGGCTGTGAGAAATCAGAGGCAGGTACAGCATGACAGCACATTAACTCGAACTCCGCAGTGACTCGCCTCCTCTGCCCTGGACTGCCCCCTTCCTTTTACCACATTGTTTCCACTTTGAGGACCCATGGGCTTTAAAGGACACCTTGCAGGGGAAAGTGTCTCTCGCCGCCTAAACTTGAGGGTCACGACCACTCGTTGTCATGGCTCCCAAACAATTCTCCAAACTGTCAGTCCTCCAAAGGGACTGCCTGCCTTCAGGTGGTCACAGCATCAGCTGGCCTAGGGCATGACTAGAAGACATCACCCAGAGGCAGATAGGAGAGGTACATCTTTATCACAAGAGAGCTACTCTGAAACACATGAGTACAAAAAAAGCCTGCAGCTGAAAAAAAAATCTATTAAAGAAATTTCTCTGCAGCATTTCAAGATTGAAAAACATTTTTCTGAAAGCTCACTGGTGAAGAGACCATTTAAGAACAATGCCCAGCCTTCGTTGGTTTCTCATCAGTTCACAACAAACAGAAATTAACTTAAGTAAGAGTGCGATCCACCAATCTTCCAACTTACTGAAAGAGAAAATAAACAAAAAGAGTTGAAATGTGTCCAGAGCTTCAGTTTGAATATGAAGGGAAATGAGAGGGCTGCACAGAAATGTTGTTTGCCACAACACCACCAACAACCCAACAGATGAAGCTCACGCTGTGCTGTTGGACAAACATCAAACACAAAGACCTCGAATAGTTTCTCTGTCACACTGGGTGACCCAGCAGCACTTCGTTTCCTCCATATGTACACTATGCCGGCAAGGCCATATCCATGAGACTAATGCATGCATCCTAATGCGATGACTCATACACTTTCTCATGTATTCTCTTTTACCACCCAAACTGTTTGCTACTGTCCTTCTCATATAAAGTGGCATTTTATATGTTTTCAAGGTCAACTAACCCAGCACACAGGCATGGAGTCACAGTTGGCAATGTGTCACAGTTGTCTTGACCTGTGATCCCTAAGTCACCCTATTCCGCCAGCCCCACCCACCAAATCCAGCCCCTCCCAGTGCGGCATCTGTGGAAATGTACACCAATGAGATTTGTTACTAAAGTTAGCGTTGTAGAAGTCAAGTCACACAGACAGAGAGGTGAGGATGTTTTCATGCTTTTTGTGCTCTGACTCTGGACTTTAGCTTCTTTAAAGCAACACTATGTAACTTTGACTGTGACCCACTGCTTTGAAAAACAAAACTTAACGATGCACGTTAATGCATTGTACAAAATAGCAATTTTAGTAAAATCGCGTCATATTTTACAGAGAAAACGTCTGCTGGTTTTCCCTCTAATGTTCGATGACTGCTCTGTCTGTCTGCAGCCTTTTATTTTAGTGGAGCTGTCGCCAGCAATGACCCGGTGCTGCAGCCTGGTGCTGGAGGAAGCCTACATGTTGCTTTCAAGAACCTCTGCGGATCACAGAGTTGAGGCAGAGCAGTTGTGGGACATCATCTTCTTAAAATATGACCCAGTTTCACTCAAATTGTTGTTTTATGCGACGTATGAACGTGCGTCATCAAATTTTGTTTTTAGAAACAGTGGATCTCGGTCAGAGTTACATAGTGTTGCTTTACGTCTAATAGTTGTAAATCATGAAAATTTCTTTATTACTTCAGAGAAGAACAAATCAGAAGGCCCGGCTTGTTTTTGAAAAAAAAAGAAACAAAAAACAAGCAAAATGTATGTTGAGTCAACTCACAAGAAAATGAAGGACTTCTTCAAAACCTACTACATAATGCATTCAGTGCATTTAAATTCAAATCTTATCCCAGAGAAGTGTATCATTCATGTCTAACACCAGGATGCATATCTCATACTGATATGATGCATGATTTTTCTGCAGAATTACAGTGAAATGCTGAGTGAAAATAAGGTTTGTCTGTCTTGAATCTTTCAAATGATCCTGCAGACATTTTGATTACAGGGTTAATGAACAGTGTATTAGAAAATCTGTATTTGTTGCATTTAAGGCACAATAGCTACTCTAAGAAATAGATTAAGAATGGTCTTTCTCATCACATTGTCTCTTACTTAAATTCAATTAGTGAACTGCAAATTGAAATAAATTACATGGGGCAGGATTTGATTATAGGAGCAAGTTGTTTTGGCAAACAGACTTGAGAGAGGCCTTCTGAAAAGAGACCGACACACACAGGCATGCAGATTAGTGTGTCCAGCATTTTAAGTAAATACTGTGACTGAAAAAAGATTTAATGTCAGATCATTTCTAAAAATGGAAGGCATTCTAACAGTATGAGGAAAAATAATAAAGCACACCAATGAGGACTGTGTGAGGACAGATCAGAAGGGGGCAAATCAATAAATTGTTAATGAGTAGTCCTGAATATTAACAAGCTTCATGAACAAAGTGGCCATTATTCTTATTCACAGACACTTATGAAGTCATCATTACCCAATAATTCATTTATATAGTATCTCCCAGTCTGTCTCCCAGCCATTGTTATCTGCTCAACAGACTATATTAAGGGTTTATTTATTATGAGGTCAATTATGATTTGTGCTCCACCATTTACATTTTTTATATTGTGTAAAGAGTTATCACCCTTAACAAGCTTCATTGTGTTCTCCTTGTGCTGTTTAATTAAACAAGATATTTTTCACTCTGGATAGATGAGAATTCAATCACTTCAGCACTCAAGAAAGCACATTACAATAATGTCGTCCCAATACTATTTAAAATGCAGAGAAATTACACAAAACATTGTTTCAATTAACAAGCGTCTCCTCGTTCGATTTGCTGAGAATTCATTAGAGCCGATAGTAACACATGAAAACAATAAAAAAGCAATTTCACTGTGAAAACTCCCTCTGAAAACACAGTGTGACTGTGCAAGTGGACAGACTTCAGACCACCTGCTGGTGCCTGCGTGCTCGGTCTAATGGTGTTTGTCCTACGAAGATAAGAACCTCTCCATGGAACAACCGATGGGATTTAATTAACGGTGAGTGACAGGGCCCAGTAGCTGCGGCACCACATTTTTATTTTTTAATCCTGTCACATAAGATACAATTCTGCTGCGAGAGCAGAAGGTTACATTTCAGTTGTGGGCTTGAGGGAAAAATTCGAGTCAGTTTTTTTTTTTACTTGTAAAAATGGAAAGTCAAGACACAGCCTGGACTTAATTGTTCAAGTATTTCAGAGAAAGAATCCAAGTCGACATAGCTGCAAACCCTCCATTAACACTTCCAATGTGAGGGGCTTAGTCAATGGCACCAAATGTTTTGTGCCCTAATGACTCTTAAATGTTCATGTCTCAACCTTAATGACCTGGAAAGTATGAGTGAACTTAGTTTGGACTCTGCTTTGGACATGGATCAGTGGTGTGTTCACCCTCAACCCGCCACCAACGACATATATCCTCTTTGACCAGCCAAACAAATGCAGAGTGCCACAACTCGCCTCAGGAGCAAACAAGCGTGCAGTCATCAGCAGCGCCAATCAGTCGCTGGCCTGTCACAACATGGCTTTGTTTTTGAACCCATTTTTCCCCACATGTCCCTCAACACTCACACAGAAAAAACAAATGAAATCATAAAGTTGTAAATAAACATATCTATTGTTCTAATGCTCTCGTGGGGGCTCTGCGGTAATTAGCTGAGAGGAGGGGGGCTTTAAAAGCCAGATGAGGCCAATCAATGCTGATCCACATGGAGGGCAGTGAGCAGCACAAGTCCCTTCTCGAACACAGTGCACGGAGGCTGCTCAATCAAGGAGAGTGCTCCTGCCATTTTCAGCCTAAATGCAGTCATACATAAAAAGGGAGGGGGAGAGGACTGGTTCTTAAAACTGGAGGCAGTTTTTAATTCAGTCCTGGTCATCAAAGCTGTTTTCTTTCTTTCTTCTTTTTTTAAGCTGCTGCTCAGGACAGTTGGCTGCTGAGTGCCAGGAAACTTTGGGAGAGAGTTGTGTGCAGAGCCGGACCTTATAAGGGGCAAAAACCTGAAGTGCAGAGACGTTTACTGGTGGGAGGAGAGCTCAAAATGCATTTTCTTAGATTTCTGGGGATTAAAAAGTGAATTTGTCCTTACCCTCGCTGACCTTCACTGTCAGGTGTTTGTAATTAGTTTCTCTGTCAATGCTGACCTCTGACTGGAGGGTAAATGTATTTTATGTAATGAATGTACAGAGAGGAGAGGGAGGAGGAGAAGTGAAGAGAAGCAGGAGAGAAAGAGAAAGAACCAGAGTCTCTGGTGAGTGCTGTGTTCGTACAGGGGCTGCTGACCTGAACACAAAAACACACCCACAGTCGGTGCCTGTTTTTGCTTGCTAGAATGTATGTATGTATGTGCATGTATGTTTTCTTGACTGAATGGTTGGTAGGTTTATGCTCCTTTGGTGGAGAAAGAGTGATGAGGTGGCCCCATGAGTGACCTCAGATGGCCTTTAAGCTATTGGCTTAAAAGTTGTATGTCTGCTGTGTGTGTGTGTGTGTGTTGGTGGACTCATGGATGCAGAGGATAAAATAGATTGCATGTCAGGTAAAAAACAGATTTCCTGTCGTTTGAGACTGAACTCTCCAAACTGTGCGCGATTAGACAATTTCAAACTGTGGCAGATCTTTCATCGCATGTTTTTGGCTGTGGCTGTTTCATTTAATTTGCCTCCATTAAAGATAATCAATACTTTATTGATTGCTGTTCCCATTTTGCTCCATTTCGTGATGTGTTCCTGCACATGATCGTACTGGCAGTGTGGCCGCAGCCTGCTGATTATGTGCATATGTCAATATGAGTGTGGTAAAACCTTTTTTACATTCATTAACACCTCAGATTTTATTCCCAGGAATGCCTGCAGCCCTATGATCATGGCTTCATGCATATTAACAAAACTTTCATAATTGGAATTACAGGCACTTTCAATTGAAAGAGGGTGTTACGGGGATAAGGTGAGAGCAGTGCCTGCAGTGTGTAACTCTGACTTATAAGCTCCACTGGCAAAGAAAATAAATTAGATGTAAAAAAAAATTTCAGCATCTGTAACAAGATTTGTCTTCTTAATTTCTTTCCTCCCATGTATGTTCAAAATACTTCTAAGGTCTTTTTCAAACAAAAATTTATCAAGTTGAGTCTGTGAGCATCCTCTTTAAACGACAGGCACGTTACCACTTATGGTTACCCAGGCTGAAACACAAATTCCCATTTATTTGCAATGCAAGATAACATATCATAAGGAAAAAGTGTCTTCACTGAGAGATTTTTAAAAGGCATATCTAAAAGCTCCTGTTGAAATTACACTGGCTGCTGAGCACCGATCCGTTTGAACTTCAAATAAGCTACAGACAAATGTGCTGGAATGATCAAGCATATAAATCAAAGTAGCAGCACTTCAAACCCTAACTGCAGAGACAAGTCAATCATAAATGGGAACACTTAAAGAATTCCATGGTTTTTTTTTTTGGCCAGAATTACAATCAGGTTCTCTTTTCTTTTGGCATCTAAAATACTTTAGTTAAACAAATATAAATATTCCATGCCTACATCATGGATTTATGCAAATCATGGCAATCGATCTGTTACGTCAGCAAATCTGCTTGTGTCTTTTTCAATATGTAACTCCCGCACATGTACTTGGTCCAAATGCTGTGTTTGAGCTCAGCATCTGTCAATGAGAGGAGCAGAAATGCTTCCTTTAAATAGAGAGCTTGCGAAAAAAGCACCATCAAAAGAATGCACAGTTAAATTTATGCCTGTAATCACTTTAGATATGATAAGGGGGCAGCAGAAGCAGATAAAGCTCAATTCCTCTGAATTTCTATGAAAAGTGACAGAAATGTTTGGATTTTACCTGTGAGAGCAAATGAGAGATATGTGGTGAATAAAGCCAGGGTGCTCATAGAAAGAGAGCTAAAACAAAGTTGAAGGCAAACAGTGGAAGGTGCTCATACTGAGTCAATACAGGTTTCCCCAGCCAGGAAGACAAACTGAAGCAAATGGAAGATATGTTAAAGACAGAAAGGAAAAGAGCAAAAGCTTAGAATTAAAGTTGAATAGCGAGAGAGATGGTACGGGAAAGAAGTGGAGTGCATGAGCCCGAGCCTTGACAGTTCAGACCTCTGTTTCCTGACAACGGTAATTACTTCCCTGGCTTAACTCGTGGCCTGAATCTCTTTCACAGCCAACTAGTGCTCACCACCCGGGCTCAGCGCTGTATGTTCCTGTGATGAGAGATTGCCTGCAAAGAGTTTGTGCTTTACTTTTTCCACAATCCAAGTTGAACCAGTGGGGAAAACTTCTTAAAGATGACTGGATGGCAAATTTAATCCTCAGAGGGTGAGAGAGGCTTAGGATTATGTGCCATATCTCGCCAGCCAATAGGAGAATTTGAGCCTGTCTGGCCTCGATGTCTTAGCCAATCACAGCCTAAGACAGGGGATCAAATGCACATGGGAGAGAGCGGCAACAAAGAAATGATGCACTATGATATAGCCACTGTGTAAAAAAGTCATTTTTTATTGACCTGCAGAACAACAGAAATACAACAAGAATCTAAAGACAAAAATAATGTTAGTTTGTTAAGTTACTTGTGTGTATTTTTGTGTATTTTGGGACACACAACAATGATTTTACTGCAGATCAGATCCATTATTCAAAAATGAACTGTCACAATGGATGTTTTTCAAAGCTGTTAATATGAATTTTGATCAAATATTTACATCATATCGAGGACCATTTTTATGCTTGTTTTGTTGTACTTCCCCAGCGTGATGGCGTCTCTCATATCAATGCTGGGCATGAATTCAAAAAGGAGTAAATCTGTTACACTTGTCTGGCTCTTTACAGACAAAAGTAAATTATCAATGAATCACATTTTTTTCTATGTCTTTTTATTGCACTCTTTTTTTTTGTTTTGCAGTGCATCTTCATGATCTCAAGTCTGTACACCTGTTGACTCTCATTCTCATTGCAGTGCAGTGCAGGAACTCAAAGGTTGGTTGAGCACAATGATGCCCACAAATTGTTTCTCACCAGCACAATGGGATGCGTGGAATAAAAACAAGGTACTTTGATATTCACAGACACAGATGTAATCAAGCTGCAGCATCCAAATCCACTAAATACATCAACACGCCTACGAACACAGCAGCATGTGTTGCAAACAATAAAAAAGGGAAGGGAGCCCTCTCACTCAAACACTATGTTTACACATTCAGATACAAATTAGTAGGCAGCCTTGCTCCTCTCATAAGCACAAGTGATGCTGAGGTGTAAGAATCTTCTGTTTGCTTTTACTGCCCTCTAATGGCCATACACATGTAATGGTATTGTTCAGAGAAAATCCAGTTTCAATAGATTGCTGGCACATTTTTACTAGTTTTGCAGCTGCATTTGATTCATATTGAATGCCAAATGGAAAACCCAATAACAAAACATTTGGTATATGTTCTATTAAAGTGCAAGGCTGCTTTATAATGTATTCATTCATTTATAGAGAAACATCTCATAATCTTCTGTCTACTGCAGGCCTATGTTTTATCCATTTGTGGGCAAAGCCCCATACATCATGCCATATAACACACAAATTCACACACACACACACACACACACACACACACACACACACACACACACACACACACACACACACACACACACAC
>JAQLOL010000026.1:14937472-15000205 GCA_029783665.1 Naso thynnoides | reverse complement strand
ACACACACACACACACACACACACACACACACACACACACACACACACACACACACACACACACACACACCTTCAAGTTCCCAAAGACCGGGAGTATATGAGTGTGAGGAAGCATAAACATTTGTTAAACAATGCTTTGTCTGCTAAATAAAGAAGAGTGGAAACACACAGTTTTCTTAATTTCCTTTATTTGATGTATGGTGTTCTGTCAGGTGACAGCTACAAAAAAAATTCGTGTTTAGAATTAGTTCAAGTCATCTTTGAAAAAAAAAATAGTAAGAGTTAAGAGTAGTAACCTGATGGAGTTGAGTCTTTTGTAGAAGCCATCTTGTGTTGGTGCTTAAAGAGGAAGTATGCCTCAAGAATAGCCCTTCATAAGGTGTATGTGCAAGCGAGTTCTCATCTTTGATTGGTTGAAGAATGTGTGATTAGACTGGAGCAAATTAAGGTAAATTTTAAGGTCTGTTTGATTAGTTTGTTTACCTTGAATGTATAATTTTTATGTGGTAATATTGAAGAATGTAATAAAACCTTGTTTTGTTCAAAAGCTGAAACAATAATGTATATTTTTGTTAATCTTAAGTCATATCCAAGGAGTGAAATACAGGGGGTCTCGGGGGGTCTGAGACCCCTTAATTGACAGGTCAGACAGACCCCTTGAAAGACTCAAATATTTTTCGCCCATAGTTTTCAACAAAAATATCTTTAAAAGGCGTACGCTGTCCAGAATTCATTATTTAATTCAAATAGAAAAACTTTTATTTAGAAATATGAATACAGAATTGTGTTTTTTTCTTGGTTACCTGGTTGTTTCTGGCAATGCCACCTTCCATTGGGTGGTGCTGTTGCAAAAGTTCGCACACTCTCCACATTTCACCAATCTGCAAAGCCATAGATTTTTTTCTGCTTTGGCTCATTCATGAACTAGACATGGCAAAGAAAACAAAGCCCCTTACTAACCAACTTTGAATTTACTTCTAAAAAGCTTCTCGGAACAACCAAACTGTTAGGGGGGAAGCTGGTTCAGCTGCCTCAGCTAACGTTCATATGGGTCCATCGTCTGCCCAGTCTACTATTTGTAAGACTTCATAACAACACTGGAGCATTAGTTTGGGGGACACATCCTGATTGCCACTGGGTATTTCGCACACTGGTCCTATCCCTTAACTGATAGGCCAGTTTGAACTAGGAAGGTTAGTTTTCTTACAATATATGTGGGTTGGATTTCAGAGAATGGCCTGTTTTGATTCTGGCGTGTGAGAAGAGCTGCTGTGTTGAGCTCTGTGAAGAAAACCAAGTTTATTCTTTGAAATTTGGAGACTGAAAATAAAAGTCTGCCAATTTTCCCCTGCAAACTTCCTCGCCAGCGTGATGTTTTTCCTTCCTTATGCCTCACCATGCCTCTCAGTTACCCATTCCTCAACAGTGAGATACATCTAGTTCTAATCATAATTACTCCACAGCTGAACTGATAGAGAAAATGAAATGGCTCTGTAATGCCTGTCTGATAAGATAACAGTTATGCAGACAAATCAAAGTTCATATCACACTCATTGTTAACTGGGTCACCTGTTGATTTCCAGCATTGCAAATATTTAAGATGTGTACACAGTATATTGTGCAGTTATCACATTCTTCCCTGGTTTGCACAAAGTTTCTTCTATAAAATGCAATTGTTTGGAAATATTGTGCAGATTAATTGATAGGACTAGACTCGGTATTATGCCATAAAATTTTTCTGAGCACTTTGCTCATATAAAACCATATGAAATCTGAAGTATATCAAGATAAAAATGTAAAATCAAAATCCAACAGTAAGATGTAAATAATGCAACATGTTCAAATACGTAAAAGACAGGATAGTTCATTTGCAAATGACTCTCAGAATTACTTGTAGGCTTTCCTCCAAACTGGCAAATTTGACAGTTGCAAAATACTGCTTTCCTGCAGACTGGATGACACTTCACTCTAGGACACACCGCAGGATCTTTCCCATAACCTAACCAAGTACTTCTTTTCGGTGCCTAAAACAAACTAAACTGAAACCATTTTGAGCGTTTATCCTGTAGTAGGTGAGTAGTACTGTCCGCAGAAGTAATTTTATTACGCTGCCACAGTTAGGAAAAGATAACGGTTTGGTTAAAATAATGCAAACAAAAGTCAATTTGATTTTAGATTTAATATGAGAAACCTGCAGCAGTCTCCTGGGTGAAAGACCTATACATTCATCATAACTGCCTTTCTACATGAACTCTGTCACTCTCTACATCACCTGATTCGCTCTTTTGCTCCATTCATAATTACCACATCCACTATAGGTCACTGTCCATCAGTGGAATTTCTGTAAATATAGGTCGAAATAAGCTGTTTGAACAGTTGACCTCTATGGCAGCTTTTTTAAGGAGGACAGCCCAAAATAATGATAGGCAGGCAAAAATTCAGGTACATTATTGGTCAGTTGTCTGTAATGTGCTGAGGTAAAACATCGTGACCTATACTTCAAATGGACCAAGGTAATTTGCCCTAATTTTGTACATGTATTTGCAGTTTGTCAGCTGCTTGGGGACAACTTTCTGGTAAAAAAAACGCACAACTGTCTGGTGATAAGATAAAATTAGGAGCAGCATTTGCAGCAACCTTCAGTACAACTCTCATGTAGTCAGACGGATTTTGCGTATGTCTGAGTTAAAACCTTCAAATTCAGCATTTCCACCACGTTCAATTAACTGATGCTCTAGATGATTTAAACACAGTTGAGAATTCTGTTTGATATTAGGCTAACTTACCTTTGGTATCACCTCGGACTCAACTTGTGAGCTCCGTGTTACTGCACTCTTCAATTTTCTTTTTCCCATTTTTAGATATAAAAATATGGTTTTAGTCTTTACATCTGAGAGACAGCAATCCTAATGCATCACAACAAAGGCTGGAGAAATGCCTACATTAATTTTTCATATAGTACATGAAATGAAATAAGCAAAAGAAAATAACCCATTTACAATAATAGAAAACAACAAAACAAAAAAACCCAAAACGTCAAATTTAACTAAATTTACTGGGATGGACATTAATCAGATTTATTCTGACTGTTTCTAATGCAAACTGTGCCTTTAACTCATTTAAAAAAACAAGCCATCAATAATTCCACTTGTCATAAGTTACTAGGCAATGATAAATGAAACAAATCAAATACAACTTTGTCTCTGTGCTGCAGATTAAAGTTACCCACTAGCACCTACAACTAGCACCCACTGTCTAATGTTACATTCTCCCTAATGATACTATTACTTCTTCTACTATTACTACTACTACTACTACTAATAATAATAACAATAACCGTCATCATCACCATCATCATCATTATTGACTGCACATTTGACTGCTCAAATCATTGAAAGAAAGAAATTGCAATTACTGTCGTAAGAGATTTGTATGAGAACGCTGCACCCATTTATTGTTATTGCTTTTGCTAAGAATTGTAATTCAGTTTTAAGTATAAATATTGATTATTACAATATAACCACCACATAGGCCTTATCACTTGTTTTCCTGATAACTGCACATAAGCATAAAACTTGTCTCATGGCCCGACTGAACTTATCAGTGTTATTTGGACAGACTATAGGAATGTACTGCTGATAGCAATGAGCTTCCATTATCATAGTTTCACTGACCTACTTTAGACAGCTGTGGGGGTCCATCTGTAAAAAGCAATACTCCTCAAAATTAATAATTTATATCTACTATCCACATCATTTTGCTCAGTGCAGTCTGAATTTCTGGAGACAAATATATTCACCCGTAAAAAGGTACTGAGAACCAAAATAACACATTTGCAGCTGAATCTGAATATGCCTGTGTTATATCTGCTCAAATAATTCACAGGCTTTTTGAGGTTAAAATGAAAAATTCACACCAAAGCAAGCTCTTGAGATCTATGGTACATATTAATTAGCAGTGTGGCAGATGCATGCACTGTGAAGACTAGATCATATTAGATACTTTTCTGTGACTACACGAGGACAGTCAAAAGTCATTTGGAACAAACCTGTCGATGGCCAGTAAACATGGGAGTACAACATTTAAATCAAGTGATAAAATATAAATATTAAAATACGAACATAGAATGCTTTACATGTTATGTATGGACGGACTAAGCTCGTCTTTCTTTCGTCACAAGAACACAGTGCAATGTGAAATTTGTCCTCTGCATTTAACCCATCCTGGTTCATTCTTCCCTGGATGAGGCCAGCAGCGGTGGGCAGCAGGACAGACAGGTGCCCGGGGACCATCCTCCTTGATGTTGTCGTTCGTCAGGCAATGATCCTTTGTATGTTTTAGGGAACTTATCATTGGGGAGGAGGACAAGTATGGGGGCACAGTTAGAACATCCAAACTCCCACAGACTATTGGCCCTTAGGAACCAGGTTCTGAAGACATGGGGAAGACACGCTACCATAGCATCACGGATGGGAATCACATCTTGCAGGTGGGCATTGGACCTTCTAGCTGTGAGGTGCCAGTGTTACCACTTCTCTACAGTACCCCTGATGAAGAATTACACCTGATGAAGAATACTACATAAATAAGTAAATAGACAGCCATTGGTGTTATAGTCTAGTCAATAGTCTATTAAGAGGAGACCCCAATTAAACAGTACACCTCAGGACGGCAAGCATGGTATGGCTCGTTTTCAATCTACACATGACAGTTCATTTAAGAACAGATGAAGAACGAGAGAGTAAAGTTGTCACATTGTAAAGCCTTGTTAGTTTGTCCATTTGTTTTGCTAAACTTAAACTTCTTAAGCATTATCCATGTAAGTTTTGGAATGAATGCTCTTGTTACAAAAGATTGTATGTTACCAAACTATCATCCTGAATTGCTTCCCGGCCATTATCTCTCAAAGAGTTAACCATTTTGTTTGGTTTGACTTTAGTGTTTCCAATCCACATTACACACAGACTCTTGCACTGCTGGTGGCTGCAACCATCTCATGGCAAGTGTATTGCTCAGGACCTGAAGTGTCAGGTAGTTCTGGCAAGTGGTTCTCAAGAAAATTGCAAGCAGCCAAGCACTAAACCATTCTGAACAGGCAGGTTTTGAATCATTAGTTACAAATTAACTGGACAAAAGCAATGTCACCACAATGAAATCCAAAGAGGCAAAGAGGACAAAATATTTATGATCCTTATTCTAAGACAAAATCAAAGTAAAGAAAATTTTTAATATTGTCTTTTGCAAACTTCTATTCAGTTGTTTTACAGCTTTAGCTTTAATGCATTCCACAGTTTCATGCTCATAGTTCCTCCATGCCATGGATGATTGCAGACGACATTTCAGAGGCACCAACCTTTTTAGGACAACCTGTGTGATAAACCCAGTTGTTCTACTTAACTTCCTGTGATGTGGACTGTCCCACTAGTACTTGGTATCAGCTGTGCATTCTGTTCCGAGGAGCAACAAGTGCTGGCTCAGTGCCATAGCAGTTACAGTTTAACTGAATATTTGACAAACTCACCAGATGTCCTTTTTGAACTATTATCTGTAATCTTTCATTACAGTCGTCTTGCTATTGTTGAATTTTGATTTAACAGAATTTAGTTTCCCTGCAGTCAGTTTTCTGCCAAGCTAGTGATTATACTATCTGTAGAAGACTAACGGATTTCTAACAACATTCAAAGTAGCTTAGCTGTTATTTTACCATTGGTCCAACTGTTATGCAATTTGCTCCTTTTACCTTTCCTATTATGGACTCTGCCTGTATGTTTGCTAGAGTAATCACTGTATTGTAGCCTACTTTCATATCAGGAATGTAAAAAAATGTTTGACATTTTAGAATTTTTTGTTTATTTGCTGCCTTGTTGAGTGCTATTGAAAAAAGATTGATACCACTCTCTCATCCGTCCGTTAAAGTATGACGTTACAGCAGGAAGTCATTAGCTTGGCTTTGCACAGAGTCTGGGAACGGGGAATAACAGCTGACCTGGCTTTGTCAGTTCACTAATCAACTCTTTACACCTTGTTTTTTTTAATCAGTACAACAGCTTAAGTGTAAAAACAAGCAGTTTTATTAGGGATTAAATGAAAGACTATTTCCTAAATGCAGCAGTTACTGCCTAGAGTTTCTGCTAACTTGCTGCTGGCTCTTTCCTCATATTTAATACACAATTAGGGAAGTGCTATTGATCTTCTCATGTGCCACTGTTAATATTTCAATTTCTTTCTGGCATTTGTAATCAATTTGACAGGATAGATGATTTACGTTGTGAATAAAATGCCACATTGATTCAAAATAATTGATGCAAGTATTACAAAAATAAACCCATCTTAAATAAAAGTCTTTCAATTCTAAACTGATACATGGGAGAGCAATCTTGTAATGATTTACAACTACTTTCAAATGGTTTGACAGTAATTCAACAGGCATACCTCAACTTCTTGTCTTACATTTTGAATACAGAGACTATTTTATTCCTCATCTATCCTGATTTACAGCAGCCAACCAAGAAAAGCCTAATTTATACTCCTACTCTACATACTTAAATAGTTCAGCATAACTTAAATAGCATTGAAATTTTTATGTTAGACCGATTTAATTTCAGATAATTAGTGTTTTTTTAGGAAATGATTTTCAATTATGTTTTTCCAGG
Organism: Naso thynnoides; assembly: GCA_029783665.1. Lineage (NCBI taxonomy): Eukaryota > Metazoa > Chordata > Actinopteri > Acanthuriformes > Acanthuridae > Naso > Naso thynnoides. The sequence continues at coordinate 14,993,552 of JAQLOL010000026.1, read as the reverse complement.
TGGAGTTATAGTTTTAGTACTATTTTATTTACTTTTTAAAATAAACAGTTTGTGCCTTAAAAATGCTCACAGATTTTTTTTGACTTGGACATCAGTGACTATACCAACAATTTTCCACTAGAGGGCAGCCCCTACCCGAAGCAGTCCTCCATCCCCTCCTTCCACCAACAGAACGCTGCCCGAGGACATCATTACACACTCAATAAAGCAATAGTCAGTCATTTTCTCTGCTTAATTGATCCCACTGCTACCCAACAATGCGTGGTGTGACATTTTTTACTGCAGCAGAAACAGCAGCATGCCTCAGAGTGAGACATGCTATTTGTAATTATCTTGTTGTTGTGTTCTTCTGTGACTGGCCATCTGTAGACAGCATGCAGTACACTTGTTGGTCAGCGACCGAGGTCAGGGGCTCAGCAGAGCATTCCTCCTGGAGCCGTCTGCAGAGCTGTAATGACATTGTCCTGGTATTACCGGGGCTTGTGAAACACTGGTCTGGAGGATAAGAGCACAGCATGCTCTTAACCAATCCAAAGCTGTTTGTGCACAGATATTTAAATTGATGAAATCATAAACAAACACTGGCAAAGTCTGATAAGATGATGTTTATGTTGAACGTGCAAGTTAAGAACACACAATCAGTCTCTCTCTCTCCCTCACACACACGGTGACACACATGACATGAGAAGCACATATGTGTGCCTTATATAAGGCATGATATTAATTATGACTTGGAAAAAAACATAATGTAAAAAAAAAAAACATAAGCACTGAAAAACAAGCTTTACTGTGGCTGGCGTTCATGTTCAGGGTTGTAGGAGGCTGTAGCTGGTTCCAGCTGGGAGAGAGGTAGGTACATCTAGGACATTTCAGCAGTTTGACTAAGGGCTAAAAAACAACCATTTGCTTTCACCCACAAAATTTGAAGTTTTCAATTTAAGCAACCAGAAAACCCAAAGGAAACCAAAGCAGACAGGGGGAAAACATGCAAGGCCCCTGCCAGGTCATCTTTGCAGGAAGGAGGAAGTGCTAACCAATGCAGCACCAAAAATGTTTTTATTTAAAGGAAAATCTTTATGAATATTTACTGTTACTCTCCAGAAATATTTGCAGCCCATTCCTAAACAAAGAAATCTTAAATTGTTTAATGGAAAAGCCTATGCTGCAATTGAGAATCTATATATGTTTAAAAAGAAGCGAGAAAAAAGGAATAAAAGCACACACTGTCAACCAAGAAACATTCCTTAGATTTGAAAAGCATGCAACATGCCGTGCCGGCAACTTATAACTACAGGAAACATTTATTTGTTATTTCATCTATTTACAAATTAGGGAGGCAGACATGTTGTCATGTGCTTGTGAATGTTCCTGCAGCCTCCCTCTCTCAACCACTCCTTGTGCTGTCAGCATGGTTGGGTGGAGCTGGCAGAGCTGCACATGTTTCAAGCATGCTCTGAGGTTTCACTCCCTCTCTGTCTACTTCCCTCAATGTGTGCATGGCTAAGCTGAAAACAAAAAGAGGAGGGCCTAGTACATACAACCAGTGTTGCTTTTTACCAATCACAAGGGCTTCCCCTCCCTCTCTGTCTCCCTCCCTCCCCTTTAGCTCCCTCCTACCGTCTCTGGGCGCACCAACCAACGAAAAAAGTGCAGGAAAAAAAAAGTGATAAGCAGCAAGCAGCTTCTGGGTTTTGCTTTCAAGCGCACTCCTGCTGAATCGGTGTGAGTGAGTGTGTATGTGTGTGTGTGTGGGGCGTTCACTCTCTCCTGCCACAGTAGCAACACATTGCAGCAGTGACGGCCTCGAACAAAAGGCTAAACGCAGCTGAGGCTCAGGAGGAGAAACTCAGGGACAGAAGCAGGCTGAGTAGCCCAGCGTGACTGCACTTCTCAGGGAGGAACTCAACCTGACATTTAGCCCTCCTGGCCCCCGAGCGGAGACAGGACGGTACACTACACCAGCCCAGGCTGCCTGTCTGTCTCTCAGAGCTGAGGAAGAAACACCTTATTTCTGCTTTCACTTTGTCGCTCATTCACTCACCTCAGTCTCTGACATCCTTTACTAAGATTCCTGCACCTGCCTGTCTACACCCAACTTTCAACCCACCCATCCTTCAAGATGACAGAAGATGACTGCCGCTCGCCTATCGGCCTGGACTGCTGCAGCTGCTGCCTGGACCTGGCCAATGGCTGTGATGACTCCTTGCCCAACAGTCCGGCTCAGGGCCTTGGCACCAATGGGGGCCTGCCAGCGAGCCCCACCAGCCCCATTGTCAGTCACTTCCGCCAGCTCCGCAACCAGCTGATGTACCAGAACCTGAACACGGACAAGCTAAACAACATCATGAGGCAGGACTCCCTGGAATCCGTGGTGAGGGACCCCTGCTTCCTGCTAAATGAGGGGATCTGCAACAGCAACATTGACCAGACGATGCTCTCTATACTGCTCTTCTTTCACAGGTATGTCTGAAGTTTACTTACCTGATAGGTACACACTTATCTGATAAGCTTACGACTGAGTATAAAAGGTATTTCATCAGGATGTGAAATTTGAACTTGAACTTAAAGTCACCAGAACAAAATGAACCTTTTTTTGCCTCTGGATCTGTGTCAAATCTTTACATTAGTGCTGCTTAGGAACCATAATTTCATTAAATGAACCAGATGGCTAATGTTTGCTAATCAGATTTCTTGGATCAGCAGTTTTTCTAAAAAGGCTGACAGAAGAGTTTACAGCCAGGGATTAAGTACAGTATAGGCTGGGATGAAGGTGTTGCCATATTTTCTGCTAAACAATAAAAACTTACTAAAAATATTAGTTCACGTGTAAAATAAGTTGAATATTCAAAACATACACTTATGTCCAAATATTTAGGCAGCTCACAGTGTCTATTTGCACTTACACCATCCATGTCTTTCATGCAACATACAAGTATCTGACATGTTACAAAACATGACACTGACATGTGCTTGTGCTGTAGTATTAACTGCTCAGTGTGTTTTCCATTAGTGAAGCTGTTCAGTTTAAAGACATTTGTTTAGATTTGGTAAGACAGGTGTTAACTCTGAGGGAGAAATGTTTTTCCTACATTAATCAGACTAAAGTTTTCTACTCATGATGTGGAGAAAAAAGACAGAGAACAGATGTAAACAAAACCGAACCTAAACAGAACTCGCAAAAACTCCTTGCTGTCATATTGACTCAATTAAAGTGATGTTTTATTGCTGGAAGGTCAATTAAAACTGGCCTGACACCTTCTCCTTAGCTGTCAAACGCTGTTTAGAAAATGGCGTTTGGCAGCTCACCTCATAGTGAAAAGGAGAAGGTCCTGCTACAAAGTTGCTGCCAGTTGGAGAATATGTTTGGCAGCTACTGTCAAATGACTTCAGCCTCAAATTAACAGTTTCCATCTTTCCAGTTGGCACCGGTTTTGATCTTTACTGAACCCCTGAACCCGAGCCAGCAGTTAGTGTACAGGGATTACTTGGGAAAGCTGTAGCATAACTATATGGTGTGTCGGGTTATCAGAGCTGTAAGCTGTGTTGATCTATAGGCTGCATAGCTATCAGTTAACACTTGAAAAACACAAATATGTTATCACTGTGAGAGCCATCTTTGAATGTCATATAATCTAAAGTTGTCATCATCTGTGTCACTAAAGCAGAGATATGTGTTAACAGATTGTGACATATATGTCAGACAGATGTACGTCAAATGATAATGTTGTTCTGATAAGTTAGCCATAAAAGCAGGTTAAAGAGAGGGGAAAGAGAGATTTTTAGTTTGCTGATGTACAGAGTGATTCTTTACATCTCTCACTGAACTTTTGTCCCCACTTTCACCAGCTCTATCTGGGCCTAATTTCTATCTGTGTATTCACACTTACACACTGACTGTAGTACCCTAGCATATGAAGCAAATGAACTGTGTTTACTGACAACAGTTTTACAAAGTATTTGTGAGTCCATGAGGTAAAGTACTGAACCTTGTTCCATCCTTGCTTGTGAATAGATGAGCCTCTCAAGGATGTCCCCTTAGTACCCAGTCATGATATTTTCAACTGTTTCCACTGAACCTGTTTACCTGTGGCATGTTCCAAACAGGTGTTTTTGTTTTATACAGCTTTTCCAGTCTTTTGTCGCTCCTGTTCCAACTTGTTTTAAAAGTGCTGCAGGAATCAAATTCACATTAAATAGAAAAAAAATCATTGAGGTTGATGAGATAAAACAATAAATCCATTGACTGTCTTAATTAAATAGAAAATAAATACAACATTCTGTTACACCTTCCGATTTACTAAGTCGCTTTTGAAGAGGCAGCTTAAATGCAACTTTTCAGCATAAGTTGCCTGTAATGTAAGTCCTTCTAAAAAATAATTCATATTTTTTAGTGAAATTAATTAAAGTATCTCAGGTAAAACCTGATTCCCTCTTCATCAAAATAAACCATATGTAATAGTGTTTTTCCTGATAAGATTTTTTCTGGAGAAAACTTAGCGTATGGGACTAATCATTATCAATGCAATTATTTGCAGATGATATCATATCTGTAATGTTCTCTGTCCGAAACATGTTATCAGTATTTTATCAAATCTTGCCAGAAGCTGAGCTGCCACAGCATATGCACATAAGTTACATTTTAACCTGTTTAACTTTGCTATATGCTGCCGCCATTAAGGTCTTTTCTTATCTCCTGCAGGGTTGATTGATACTGCATGAGTACAGACAGTTCAATGTAGTAAAAAAATTTACTGTGCAACAGGGCTGTTGAGAGCCATTATTAGATGTTACAGCCAAAAACAGTTTCTTTTGCTGGAAAGCACTTATCAGTGCCAAACTCTCTGCAAGCTTTTATATTAATTGTTTTTAATACCTGACACACTGCAGTATACAATCAGTGGTTAGGTTAGTTCGTCCTGAATAAAACATCACAAATAGGCTGCTTGGACAACTTCCACACAGACACTTTCTTTTTCCATCTGTTAAGTTACATAACAGCTGCTTAAAATCTCATTAATTTGACACCTTTTTAGGTAATATTGTTCCTACAGTAGAGCTGAGTCATTCAATGGAGGAACAATTTGTTCTTTTGATTTATTAATGGCAGTGAGGGTGTGTCATTGTGATACTGTAGGATGAAGAAAAAGGGGTGAGGAAAGTTTAGGCTGAGGAGTACAGTGTCAGGGATTGCTCCGAAAATTACTGCGAGAGCTTCCTCCCTGTTTTTTTATGTCAGGACAATACTTTCAACATGTCCTTTGACTAAAAGTCACACTTGGGTTTGCTAAGGTGAGTTATTATTCAGTGTTTACAGTAGCTGCATCTTCAGGTCTCTGTTAAAAATGTTTTTCTTTCTTGTCCTGCTATTCAGACTCAGTCATGACGACACCACTGTACTCACTAACAAAATCAAAATCAGTTAAAAAAATATTCAGCATTGGAAGCTTATCCCTCTTCTACTATGTACAGAAAACATGCATCTATTGCACAAATGGTTGACGGACTAGCCTCTTCTTGGAAAAGAGAAAACTCTGTTTATAAACACCAGTATTTTTGAGATTTCTTTCTCAGAGGCAACGTGCTCACCCGTGTCACTAGCCAATGTGACCGTGCATCTGCTTGTGCCAGCTCCACTGTTTGCCTGACAAACAGAGTCTTTAGCCAGAACACTTTGTTCCTGAACCTCTCCATCTCAAGTCCGATCATGTGACTCTCAAGGATAGGCTTTCTCGCAGGATTTAAACATTGATTTCAAATATTAACCTTGCCTTTTTTTCATGCAGGAACACACAAACGCGCTTATTCAGTTGCACATGTACTCACATTCTAATCCTGTCACTTGAAACAAGAAAGCTGCCTCGCTGAGCTGTTTGCAGAAGTTCATACATTTTTCAGGCGCTCGCTTTGGGAGGGCTTGACTTCTGATGAAAGTCTGGCTGAGGTTTGTTCTGTGACCTCACTCTGGGTGGTCAATCTGCTAAGCAGCCATCACTTGTGTTGGCCACTTGTTAGCAGAATAAAATGTTCAGCATAGCTCGAGGATGCATGCCAGGACATATTTTCAGCTGAATATCAGAGTGAAGCGGTGGCCAGCAAACTTGTTATGTAAATGTTTCAAGGGTCACAAAAATGTGCTGAGAGGAGAATGTGAACTCATACATCTTGTTTGGTTTTTGAGGAAGAGCCAGAGTGCACTGAGGGGGGCAGGATCTGTGATTTCCCTGGGATACAACCAGAAGAGACGTGTTGATTTACTTTGAGGTTGAGAGAGCCAGACTTGGCTGCAAAGACAGCGGTACTCCTGCACACCTTCACCCCATGCAGTCTGTCAGTGCTCAGCAGCCACTAAACACCATCACATGCTGGGGTGAAGAGGGGTGAAGAGTCTGGAACGATGACACAGACGTTTATCACAGAGCCTCAGCTCAGTAAGCAGTCAAAATACAAAGGGAAAGAACTTGGTGCTAGCACAAAAGATGTTAGGAAATGGCATAAATGTGACCGAGGAGGAGTTTGCATCTTTAAGCTACAGTCTTCATTTTAGGTTTGTTGACAACAGAACAAGGATCTATCTTTTAAATCTTTGAAGAAAAAGCGTTTTGTTCAATGTCGCTGTCTGGGGCCTGTAGCCACAAAAAAACGAGATCTTAAAACCATGGGCTGTCTATGTCTAAAACCGGTTGAAAAGGTTTGCTATTAAACTGTCTAAAACAAGAAGACTGGTGCTTGTGTAAGGCTGAAATAACTTTCATTCCTTTATTCGAGTGTGTTGACTGAAAAACTGGAGAATTTTCCAGCCTGGTTAGGAAAGACAAATAATTCCTGAATATCTGAAGGTGAAGTTCAAATGAATCAATTCAAATACACAGACTCCAAACTTGTGCTTTGATGATAAACTGTAAAGAAAAAGGCAATGAAAGAGAAAAAAAAAGTAATAGGACTCTCAGAGAAGAGCTGCGACCTCTAACTTTGGTTGATTTTCTGCTCTGACACAATCATTTAGCCTTTGTTAACTTGGCAATGAGGCCTCATAACACTGATATAGCTTCATGTTATCTTGAAATGATCTCTGGCTTTTGGCTTTTGGTCCAGTTGACCACTGAACTTCACAAAACCTGACCCAGCCCTCCTATAAAAGAATGGAGACAGTATCCAGCTGTGTCAGAGACCCCGCTGAGCTCCACTCTGGGATCAAATTTAAAACCACAAAATAACTTTGCTTCAAAAGATCCAAGGCCTCTATTTAGTAATCCGCTGTGGAGGTTAGAATCTTTGCCATGTGCAATATATCCGGAAATCCATGGTGGTAACTGTTTTAGTAAACTACATTATTTGACGCCACAGGAGAAGCTTTTTAAATCAGAACAGGGTTACTTCAGACTACATTGGTAATGAGACAGTTTATATTTTGGTTGCAGTACAGGATGTACTTATATTCTAATTGAAGTAAACACCATCTTTATCTCTGATGTGACCATAATGTTACCTGTAGAGTTAATTTACATGCAGGTCATACCTGCAGTATTATCTCCCGTCAAAGCAGAGCTGAGTACAGGACAGTTCTGCCTGCTCAGTCTCTGAGAGCAAATCATTTGCATAGAAGACTTATGACATAAGTCAAACACAGTTTTGGAGAAGTTGCACAGGGAACATAGAACAGCTTGTTTGCATCATTTTTTTTTTTTTTTTGTTCAGTGTAGTCACACTGAATAGCATGTGAGCAACACGCCAATGTCATAAGTCCTGTGTTATCATCATGCAACTTTTTCTTTTCATGTGTTATTGAATGCAATGGAATTTTCACATAATTTTACATATGAATGTCATGAAGAACAAAAAGTGTTAGCAACATACAGTGGTGTTACATTGAAAAAAAGTCTGCATGTGGAGGAGAAGAGGAGGATAGATGGTTTAAACAACAGAACTTTTACCAAAAATTCTTGTGTTTTTGTCATGTGTGAAACCAGAACTCTGTGTTTACTTATTTAACTAGTGTGCATAATGCACGACATTTGACTTAACTTAATCTAAGACACTTATTGAACTCCAACCACAAACTCCAAACCAACAGCAACCTCCACATCCAAAACACATGAAGTACATGAAATGTTCAATGACATGCAGGAAGTTTAAAATGAGTCAACCAAACAAGAAAAATGTGCTCACATGTGGTGCGTTTTGCCACCCCATGAGGTCACGTTATTTTGTTGTGCATAAATGTTTTATAGGCTCTGTGCTTTACCATTAAACATGGGTTTTAACAAAATGTAAGAGGGTGAGAGGGTAAACGAAAGTCCTGAAACAAATTTAAACTTGTGACATTGTCAGTAAATGACATCTACCTCATTTCTGCTGGTGAATTCAAGCTTGTTTTGCAGATAACATTGTGGCAGTATGGTAGAATACAAATCAGTCAGAAATGTAAAGATGGTAGGATAAAGTAAACAAACACACTTTCCTCTGTATTCTCTACTGCCATAACACTGCCCCCCTTTGCCAGATATATACTGCATAATGAAGAAAACATCTCTGGAGCGGAGGGCAGCACAATTACAGCAGCACTGCCAATGAATTATTATATGTTAGCTGCTGCAAACTTTAACGAGAACATGTGTGTGGACCCGTGGCTGCAAGAGTGTTGAAATTCATATCTCACATCCATTTCCGTTGCTACAAAGGAATTCCTAGGAGAGAGCACAATAATCTGAAGTCCTCCCGCATAGATACATTACATCATGAGGGAGGTGAAACATGCTAAATTTTAAACTAATCCTCTCATTGCTGTTGTCTCTCCCAGTTTTGGCCACATACAGTAAAAAGCTAACACAAGTCAAACACATCCTTTTGAACACAGAACTTGAATCCAATGAAATTTTATTACATCCAATCTCTTCTTTTTGCAACAAAAAACTAAACAGCGTGACCTGTAAAGGAGGAACTACGTGTCCTACCCAAGTTTTAATTACATAAGTTCACAGCCGTGGCATGACAAGCAGATGTAAACAAAAAAACAGGGATTAGTGGCGTGAAGGCGGTGAGGGAAGGATGTCGAGGTGAAAGAACAGATTCATGGCCAGACAAGTCACAGAGGCCGATCCCTTGTAAAAACAAAGGGCATGAAGGCGAGGTCTGAGCAATGTCAGAGGAGAGAGAGAGCGAGGGAGGGAGAGCTACAGGAAGAGATAGATTTGTAGGTAGACAAACAGCCAGACAGGAGGCCAGTGCAAAGACAAAACATAGACTGGACATGCTAAAAATAGCGTGCTGTTGACACTGGAAGTCATATATAGGTAGACTGCAGAGGGTTCTGGTAAAAGTCACAACCTAATTGTTCGGAGGCGGAGGAAGCAAGTAGCCACAACAAGTGTTTTGTTTTATGGTTGTTTTTTATGAGCTTCCTCAAGAACACACTCTCTGACCTCTTCTGTGTCAAAAAGAGACATTCAGGAAACAAAAAATGAGTTACAATATTAAAAACCATTGGTTTTCCAAGCACAAGTATATATTTGATGTGCTTGCACCACAAATTAGCCCTGTGCTTGATTTTATCACTGGGGGACCAATTTAAAGAGGGATGTTCAATAATGACTTTTTAATGGACCTCTTGAATTACTGCCTTGTTGTGTTGCCACTGTGCGGATAGGCTGGCCTTGGTGCTCTGCCAGTGGATGCCTGGAAACGCTGCTGAATGCTTTATGTGCAAGTGTTTGTGTGTGTAGCCTATATGTGTCTGTGCTGATCAAGTTGCTGGTGTTTTGTTCAGGGAATATGCAAAGTTTATCACTATGCATTTACTTCCCCCCTACACACATGTACCACGTCCACTTCAGCTGACAGATCCCTCTGTAACAAGACACACCCTGTGCCCTAGGTTGAAATAACTTGTGGTGTACAGCCCTTTCTTTACCAACACTGCCCTGGTCTCATTAAGCAACAGCTCACAACAGGCTGTTATATGTTGTGATTATATCACAACTACGAGGTGACCTTCAGCCAAACACAAACCCTTTAGGCAGAGATAAATCACAACATGTCACAGGCTGAAGTGAGCTACTGCTTTTATTGAATGGCTAGCAAATATGGCCAAATCTTAGTAATAGACTTAAACCTTTTTATTAACATGTTCATAAGGCATTCAAAGGCCAATGATTTTACAAAGAAATAGGTCTCCTTGCAGCATTGTTATTAAACATGCTTGAGGTTTAACTTAACCTGCTGCTGCCCTGTTAGCTTAACCTAGCCTAGCTAACCACCTATCAGTACAGTCAACCGAACCTCATAACCTGTTTTATCTGCCAGTTAATCATTGCAAGTAATCATTGAAGGCATTATGGCTTGCTTTCAGTAGCCGGGACAAAGTAAAGTGGCACAATGGCTCTGGGCTGTCTGTGCTGCTGAAATTGACAACAACGAATGTCCAAACACCTGAGAGGAAACTGAAACACAACGTTTCTGTAGAGGGACAAAAGAAAAGTCAGCATGTATCGTCTGAATGACTCATGACAGTTAAACAAGGTTTGCTATTAAAAAATGCTGACATGGCATACTTCAGAATGTGTTAGAGTAGGCTACCAAATAATCTGATCGTGACTTTGACACAAAAAACAATAAACACAACTTATCCAAAAAAAAAAAAAAAATCGCTACTTGAGTAAAATTACTTGAAATAGTATTGAGTCTCTTTCCGCATAAAACTATGTAAAAACATCCAAGTGATTTTTCACAGTTCTGTTCTGTGTTGCCGGCTGTATGTAATGAGACAGTTAGACATATCAGACCTGTTTGGGCTTGGAGAAAAAACTGCATCGCTTTCATCTCGTCTATCTTCAGTGCCTATAGTGTTTTTCAGGTAATGTGCGAATAAAATCTAAAAATTCTGCTTTGAAAAAAAGTTGGACTGTCTTTTGCTTAAAAGTTGGCAATATTCCATATTTTTATTGTTAACAACAAGGGGAAAGACCAATACTGATAATAAACTCACATGCAACTGCAGGTGTTTGTTGTGTCGCTGAATCCTAATATAACTCATTATCTGGGTGATAGGGCTCCATTGTCATTCAAACACAAATAAAACACAATGAGCCACATCATTGCACAGTGTTACTTCATTACCTTTTACCTACTAGCGAAGTGTAGTTTATTTTGAGGTGATCAAATACACCATGTTATTGCTATAAAAATAAAAATAATCACCCCAGATGCACTATTTATTCTCGTTTTATCAACTTCCTGCAAAAATTGTAATGGCCATATATTTTTAGGATTTTTTTGTCTTTCTTAAAAATAAAACTGTATATTCATGATCTGTTTTCACAAATATGAGTCTTTAGTAGAACAGAAGAGTTTGGGGCTGAAAGCACCGCAGGTTCGGAAAGACGTCTTCGTGTTTTTGTGGAAAATTTTGACGATGATGAAAAAAACAAACACAAAACAGCCTTACTCTTTGGGGGCTGGATAAAACATGACCCTTATGTCAAATCTTCATAAGTAAGCCATGTAATCTTTTAATCAACCAGCCCTGTCCTCCTCAATGACAGCTGCAAGGGTCAGGAACGAGTGATTCATGTGTCTGTCTGGAAGGCGTAAGAAACACTCCTTGGCAACACAAGCACACACAGACAAAAAGAAACACGCTCACAGCATGCGCAAAGGTGACCCATGGTTTCATGTCTTTCTTGACACGTCACCACAGCAGAATTCAGCTAAGCTCTTTTGTCCCGAGTGACAGACAGTGGAGACAGAGTATGTATGAGAGGCGGATTAGAAATCTATAAGTAACGCCTCAAGTGTGCTGTCCGAGTCAAATCCTCAACATCAGACTGTGCTGGGAAAGTCTTTGAAAGGGATTTAGCACTTATGTGTTATATAAACTTAAGTCTATTGTCACTATCTAATTATAAAAAATTAGTCATTTTGAAAAGTCATTAGATGTTGATTTTGACCTAATTTATTTGGCGTTTAAAGTGTGCTTGAAACAAAAATGATTAAATGAAAGTAAAGACCTAGAGTTGTAAAACCTCAAAAGCTAATTTTCTGATCGCTCAGTGTCACTTTTCTGATCGTTATCATGCTGCGGTTATAGCATCATAAATATCCAACATCCAACTGTCAAGGAAATACTAGTTTCTTTGTGTTGTGGCCATGATGTGGAATTTGCCAAGAGTAATGTTGTGGTTTCCGCTGAAAAGCTCACGAGGCTCAGCTTTGCCACATAAACATGGTGAAGAATTCTTGAAATGAGTCCATGAAAAATACGGATGAAGTCAACGTAAATATGAGGATCTCCGTCCTGCTGCGGCACAGCTGAGTGCAGACACCTGTGAGATGGCTTTTGAAAAATGCAAATTTGATAAGATTTCAGAGCAAATAAAAAAGTGAAGCATTTTCATATGGATATTCCACAAATTCCTTAAAAGAAGAAAGCAAACCCATCCATTAAAACCCTTCATTCTTTAATGCTCCATGTTTGTGAAACTCTCCTCTCCTCTCATCCATTCACCCCATCTTTTTCTTTTCCTCCTCCATCCTTGTTTTCTCTCCTTCTATTCCTTTCTCCATCTCGGTTGTTCTAGTTGGAAGACACTTGAATTATATAAGTCCAACGGAAGGAGGGGTTGGAGCGGCCATGGCTTGTGCTCTCTGCCTTATCTGTTTGGAGCATGGCTACAGCGATTGCTTAGATAATAAGTCAGCTTGTTAACACTTGCCATCACACGCACTCATACACAGACACAGCCCTGTACTTGAGGATGACTAACAGTATTAAAAACAGTCAATATGTTATAATTACACTCTTTAAGTAGGCATTAGACAATAATACCTCTTGCATAACGCGCAATATTAAGGGATAGTGCACTTTGACTGATCTTTTTATAAGACTGCAGCTGGCACATGATGATCTGCTACACTACAGCTTTCACCAATGGAAAATATGCGTATTGTCTCCAGTGTAGTTCATGGTGTAGATACAGGAAAGCTGAATTGATGGAGTTATTAGCTTTGCACTCCTCATACCACCAGAGCTGAGAGCTGGAGGGCAGTAAATTTTCATTGTGAGTTATTTTCATTAGCATAGGATTCCCACTCTGACTTTTCTAACTCTGCATGTGAAGTGTGAATGTGGTAACCCACCCTGCAACTAAGAGCCAACAAAAGTTTGTCTGAGGTGAGGAACACTAGATCTAGACTGGATACAAATACTTTTCATGAGCATACTTTGTACCCTGAATCCAAGGGATAATTCAGCCACCTAGATGCATAAAAGCTGAATATTTTTTCATATGCATCCACAAGGGAAAGTGTTTGTGTAAAAACTATGAAATTCTGGTACCAATAATTAGCAGAATCCCTTCAAAGAATTGGCAAACCTGAACTTCATTTCAAATTCATTCAAACTCTGATGCATGTTCCATCTGTTTCTCGCTGGACGCCTGTTTCATAATCCCAAGTGTTGTTGTCCCACACTGACTAAGTTTTTTCTGACCACAATAGTCGGGTTCACAATGCAGCCAGACAGTCCTTTTGTGGAGTAGGCTTGACCCAGGCCAGCCCTATCATTAGCCTATCTTATTCCTCCCTGGGCACTATTCACATGCAGGTTGGGTACATGATGTACCCAGGTGAACACACATACATATACGCACACGCACAGGGAAAAGAAATGACTTAAATTAGCAGAATTAGGATTCAGAGCAGATCTCAACTTTTTCTCAGCTCCAAGCATCACACCAGTGTGTACAACCTTATCAAAAATCCATGAGCACACATAGATGCAGCCACACAGACACTTGAACAAACACTCTTGCATTATATTCTCCCTGCAGGGCGTTAGGCTATTAGACTTACTTTGGCAACTTTATTGCCACAGCTGATTACTGAGAAGTGCTCCCACAGCCTCTGGGAAAGAGAACAATTACTTCCCTGAACTTCTGTATGTCATGAAGACATGTTTTCCACAATATAAAGAGGGTTACAGCAGCATGACCAATCACATGTGCTATTTTTGTAGTTACTGGACATCTGCAGTTTGGCAACATACTGTGTTTTTCTTCCCTGGCTGAACTTTTGTGTTCTCCAGTAAACAACTTGAGCTCTTGAGGGTGGGCATGTAATTTCAAAGCCAAATGTTTTTTTCCACAAACAGGACTCTCCTGTCATGCAAAGGGCAAAATGGTAATAAGCTCGGTAATAAGAAGCATAAAAGAAAGCAGGTTTGGTCAGGGTGCGTATGTCAAACCCAGCCAAGCACCATTAGGTTGTTTTGGAACATTAAACAATTATGTAAAGTGGGTGTTATATAGTAAATATGTAATTGGATTTAAACTGGAGTCTCTGACATTTGCTTCCCTGCACACAATCATATTCTTAATTAAATCTACAGCGCCTAAGTGGTGTTACAACATTTAGTTCAATTAAGGCTTTCTGAAGTGTTTAAATGTTTACTTTACTCTGCAAAACACACCATGTCTGAGAACGACTGTGCTATAGTGGCACCTGTAATTGCATCATTAAACTGGGCCCCCAGAGAGCATCGAGAAAAATAAAGAAAATAGACAAGGGAGAGGATTTAGAACACGTTGGGCAACCTGCTCACATTTTGCTGCAATGAGTTTGTTTCATCAGATGTATGTAACTTTGAGATAAATCAAGAGGATATTTGTTTGTCTCTTTTTCCTGTGAGGAAGCAGAGCTTGGCAGACACTGAATGTAATGTAGCTGCCACTCCGAATGACAGTTTAAAGTATATATGCTCTGAAAAGGCCTAACAGTTGGCAAACCTCAATCAACCATAATCAAAATCTGACTTTGGTGTAATGAATATGGTTTCCTGAACCGGTGAGTCCAAATTTCCATACTTCCTCTGAATGGCCTTAAGCATTTCTGCACAAATGGAGACTGCCTCTGTGAGAAAGAAAGAAAGAAAGAAAGAGAGAAGGGAAAGACAGAAACTGGAAAAAGAAAAAAAATGAAGTGAAAGATTGACGCAAACAAAACAACAAAAAAAGGTACAGAAACTTCCAAATTTACCACAATTTCTTCTGTGATGACAATGCAGAATTTTACTGTGAGTCACAGATCACGAAAAAACAATTTTATATCCGCATTTTATTGCATACACTGGTGGCTCTTAAAATCAAGCCCGTTCTCAATATAACTTCAGCAGAAGAATGAGAGCACTGAGCAACAGTTTGATTCCACTGGCAGACAGCACAAGCAGAAAGAAAAGGTTGACCTGTTCTGCCAACTCTTTTTTTCCTCTCTCTGGATTCCTCTCTGGCTGACAAGAGCTTGCAAGAGAGAAATAGGAGAAAAATGAACATACAGATAAGTGCCAACTTTCAGTGAGTCTGTGATTTTTTTTTTCTGGCCATTCCCCAGGAGAGAGAGAAAGAGAGAGAGAGAGGCACTAACTCAAATGAGCGAAAATAACAAGATGCATCCTATCCAAGAGTTAACTTCTGCCTTTGTGTCAGTGAATTTATAAGAGGCAGTTGTACCACAGGGCAACACGGGCAAGTCGTGTCTGATGGGGCATTATGCCACGTGCCTATCTTACTGTGCCATTACAAGGAGCAATTAACACCAGTGACATTACATGACCTCTTTGTGCATTCCTTCCAGTATGCTGTAATGGAGAAGGAATGAGTCACAGATCATCATTATGTTTGCACGCTGAGGTGTTTACACAGTCTGGGATTAGGCTAAACACAAACCTCTGAATGCATGCATGTGACTACTTCTTGAGCGAAGTAATAAAGTTCTGGTGCATTAAAGTGTGGAACTCTGGGAGGAATGTTGACAAATGCTGAAACTCTCCTCCCTTCCTTCATCTATTCTCACTCCCCGTCTTATACACCTGTGCCACTGAATGCACACACAGATTTCATCCTGGCTGCCATCCACAAACCCAACACAAGTTTCACACGGGCTTGCAATGTCCACAAAGATGCATTTATCACAGACTGCAAAACAAGATGTCTTCTAAAGGGAAGTGGAGCCCGCACCTCTCTTACAGACTGAGAAAAAGGACAGGACTTTATGTAACACTTAAGGCCGCAACCTTTCAGAAACAGGGTGGAAGTTAGTTCGGGTCAGGAGGTTTGTCTTGCATCAGTAGGGGCGTCTTGAGCACGAGCAGAGGAGGAAGACTGACAGTTGACCTCCTCTTCACCTACAAATCGCTGCTCGGTGCTCCACAAAGGTCAGCTTAAGCAAGTCAAGAAGAAACAGTCTCTAGCAGTGGAGTTAAGTAGATTTTATTTCATCACTGCAATGGATTTGTGGGCAATTTTTGAAAAAGAAACCTTTATGGTTTTTGAAAAAGAAACCTTTTAAAGACAGATTATCAATGATTTCCGTACTCCTAAAGGCTCACATCTACAGGAATCATAGTTATTTGTGATGCCTCTTTTCTCTCTCTATCCTACATTCCATCTGTTCCACATGCTCACCCTGCTTAACCAAAATGTCTTAACGGCTATATCGCCTTCTGGCTTGTTTGTCATAATTTAAGCATTGCTATGCTATAGACTCATATGGCAGGTCAGGGTGTGTGGGAGTGAAACAGTACACCAACAGAAAATTGTGTTGAAACAGAAAAATGTACGTTAGAAAATGTTGCTTTTTCTATTGAATGTCAGTGAGTTGTAAGAATTCTTGGGCCAGAATGTAAAGTAATGAAACAACTGCGGTTGAATACCATGGCTTGATTTTTTCATTAAGACGTGTAGCTCTGTGTGTTCTGGCCACGAACTCACAAAATACAATGTAGCAGTGTAGAACATATGCAATAATAGATCGATGGAAAGAATGGCATAACTTTTAGCTCAGTCAAAACTCAATTTTACAAAGAAGAAACACAGTGAATGTTATCTTTCAGTATGATTAAACTTCTAAATAATGACTGCGAGTGTAAAATGCTAATTTATGAGTTTTCAAAATCATCCAGTCCATAGTTAAGTTGGCATACTTTTTATGGCACAAATTTTAATTCCTGTTTATCTGAAGTAACAATAGTTGCTCTTAGGTGCTCTGACAAAAACAACCAAATCTGGCAATATTACCAAATCCAGTTATCTTATCCGATCAGGAGCTACCATAAAAGCACTTTTTCCATTAGTCAAAGCATTTCTTTATAATAATACATGAACAGTAACAACTGAAATTTAAATGCATGTGTGCTCACACACGCAAATAATGAACAAGATTTATTGTTAAATACGTACTTTACATTTAAAACTGCAGGAAGCATCTGGTTGAAGCTTCTTTAGCATGAGATTCACTGTACGCAAAAAAAAGGCTAAAGTGCAGCAAGACAAACAAGAAAAAGGTTTGAATAAATCCAATGTAAAGCAAACTTTGGTTCGATTTTTAGGGCTTAGTGAGATAAACTTTCCTACATTAAAGAAAGAGCAACTAAGACAATGTTTTCAGAGTATTTGCCACATGATCATGGATCAAATTGCCTGTTGTGTAGCATTTAGCAAATACATATTGTGCAGTTTGAAAGAGATGTTTTGAAAAATAGAATCCAGTCTTTCCCACCAGAGTTTTTGATTTGACAGTAAATCGAACAAACCACACCTCCATCTCACATGTTTGTGCATGAGGTTAAATCCAGTTAACATATGGGTGATGAAGGTCGACAAGGGTTTGCACAGTCAATAGGTGAATGTTCTGACACTCCAACCATGAATAATCTGTAGGGTTGCCATAATGGTCGAGTGCTCCCTCTGATTCCAAGCCAGATTCCTGTTCTCAGCAATGGTTACATAACAAACAGACAGACACAACGGTGTGGAAATGTTGGCAAAACATTGGCAATCTTTCCATGCTTTTCTCAGGATTTTAGTCATGGAGTCATCAGCTTGAATTGGAATTAATGTGCTGATAAATAGACCATTCTAATAGTTTGGTTGAGTGGTTCGATGGTTTTCTATGGCTCTTGTGTACATGAACCCACTTCCAGGCCCTCGAGAGGGAAAGGATGCTATTGTAGCTCATATCAGTGGGAAATTCAGAGAAACACCCAGATAAAAAACAAAGTCTTTTGCTGTTATTCAATGACAGCCAGCAAGGGGTGGGGATAAAAGGCAAAAAAAATGAAAGACAATCAGGATACTTCCTCCAATTCATTTTTAAATATGCTCTCTAGAAGGAGATATCAGATTCAGACAAGGCAGTACTTGTCCCCCTGTGTGTTTTCTGTGGCGATATCTAGGCCATCGCATTGAAAACAGCATTGCTAAGCACCTCTCCCCCGGGTCCGTCTGCTTGGGAGAGTGATCTCATTTTCTCTTTAATGTTGGCATCACAACTGGCATTTTCGCTTAGTTGAAACAAATTGAAACCACTGCAGTGGTTTAAATGAGAAGGTCAACATGCAGCAGCAAGCGTTTTAAGTTGCTCCAAGTGCATCTCATTGGAACTGCCATGATTATCATGTTTTTCGTTTGAACTGTTCTTCGTTAGTATTTTAGCCTTATTGTCAAGTTAATGTGCTCACCTGGGCTCGTAAATAATGTCACCCTAACTAAAGACTCCTACACATCAAATTGACAATATAGAACAGGCTGCAACAAAGATCAGCTGCTACATCATGTTTTGTCTGCCGCTGTCAGGCCAAAAAGTGGCATTGTTCATACTGTGTAGACAACAGCTGGCTACCAACAGGCTCGCACATACTGCGCCAAGGCAAATCCCTCTCCACAGATATACAAACTGCTGTTAAGATTAAGAAGCATTTTTTGAAACCCACTTATGCTAATATAACCACTTGTAGTTGATAATATGTCTGATAAAAGTCTAAAAATGGCTCTGGTGAAGAGGCAAAGGAGAAAGTTAAGGAAGAGCTGTGCTATCATGGAAACTACAGCAACAGGCTCAGGGGGCCTCTCTGTTTCCGTGTATTTCTTCGTGCACTGGTCTGCTTACATGAACAGCCAGTCACAGGGATTTCTCTCACCAATGACTTGCCGCTGATTCTACATGTTGGAGCGGCCAAAAATCCTCTGACAAGCGCAGAGGAGCTCCGACGCTGTTGGTCACACCACTCTGACAGCCCTGACAGGTCTAGACCCTCGTCCGTCGACCTAGTGTGTAGGAGCCTTAAGGCTTGCAAGACTGTAAAATCGTGCCCCTCCCTACATGTTGCAGTAGATGTGAAAGTGTGACCTTTTCCCTAGGTGAGTTATATCTTCCCTTTCAGTACCTAACCGTAGAGCTAAACAGTTCTTTCAGACCCGACCAGCTCCCTTGACTTCCCTTTGTCCATATCAATTGGCCAGCACGCACTTCGATGTTCTTAATTAAGTTAAAACGTTGAATATTTACAGTTTGTGGCAGTTAGAGAAACAAAACTATGCTTGTCTCTGTCTTTTGTCTCCACGAGGGCCTTGCAGTGCGGTGTCAGATTCTCATTTAAAAACAGGTTTGCACTTTTTCCAAGGCCATAAAGGAAATCGAGGATCAACATTAAAGTCTCCAGTCAGGTGTGGAGGTCAGAAATTTATCAGTCTTACTCTCAAACTTGCGAACAACTGCCCCATTTTTCTCATGTCCTCCAACACCACCAGCTAAATTTCTGTTTCCAGGGTAATTCCTTGCACTCAAACATCTTCCCCCACCAGCATTTTCTCATAAATGTCCGATAGGTACTATGCATGTGCAACTCTCAGCAGAAATGAAAAGGAAGCAAGATGGTTAACGCCTAAGCTACGTCCATAGCTAAGAAAAAAATGAGGGGCAATCAGGCGATCCTTGTTATTGAATCCTGGTACCAATGACAGAGAACAGTAATTGTAAAACCGGTCACCCTGCAGTGAGAAACTAAACAGTCCATCGCACCTGCTTTCACAAACAAACGAGGCATGCAGCAGGACAGATTTAAGACTTAGATTATTGTCTTGATCACATGATAAGAGGCTAACAGGTTTTGCAGATGTCTGCACTATTGCTTCTGCACAACATCCGACTGAATGAGCTCTCAGATGCATCGTCCTATAAAAACATGACAAAGTTTGATCTGGCTATGGCTTATCTTCATTGGGGTTAAAATATAATATTTAGTGATAGTAATGTGTGTGATTTTGCTATTAAAAGACTTTGAAATTGATGTTTAAACTTTACAAGAGTGCATCTGAGGTTTTCAATGGAATTCTAACAAACCATATGTGGCCTCCTTTTTCTCTGAACTGGTCCAATAAAATATTGACTTAATCTTTTGCTAATAATGTGTCATTTTATCATTTACAGTTTAAGTCTTTATCACATTAAGACTCTACTGTATCTCCCTTTCTCCAGTGCAAACACAGCAGCATGCCCTCCTCATATCTCAAGGTAACTGTGTTTTTTTTAACAGTTTATCTAAAGAACTGGGAGTACAGCCAGAACCTCCTATCAGAGGAAACACTGCCTAACAACAGCTGTGAAAGCCCTCTCCTCCCTCCCTCCCCCTCGTCTTTCTCCTCCTCTCCTTTTTTCTTCCTCATTTTTGCATTTTCCTGTTTTGGTGTTTGGTCGCTCTCTGTTTGGTCTTTGATACAGAGCACGGGGGCTGTCCTCAGGCGGCACACACGCAGTATCTGGTGAACTGATGAAAGGTGATATCACAGATTCTTGTTTATGCGCTTACTTGCGCGTCTGTCTGTGTAATGGTTCTGGATGTTTGTTGTGACTGTAATTTCTCTTTTCATACAGACAGACAGCCATGATAGAAGAGCTGAGTAACAATAGAAAACATAATATGTGGTCAATTTCTCAGTAATATGTGCACAATTTCCCAGTGTCCCTTTAACTAATAGCCAAACAGAGGAAATATTACCTCAATATGTGCTTTTCGGTATTGTCATGCTGAAGGAAGGAAATATCTTGTAGCACTTCCTTAGCTTTCATGGGCTAAACTATATTGTCACACAAAAACCTGTCATCTGCAGCCTCGCCAGTCTAAATGAAAAAGACACCTATTCGTTCAAGTTGCTGCATGATGAGTTTGTGCCTGAATATTTGGTTGCATTGCTTGAGCAGCTGTGTGTTTTACCTGTCTGTTCACCCTTTATTCTTGAGTAAAGCGCAAACATGGTATCCTTGCAGAGTAAACGCAAATATCAAAGTTCATGTTGTTTCACCGTTACCCCTTTCACCTTGCATCCATATGCGCTCACAGCTACATATACAGAGTCTGCAACACCTGTGCCAAAAATAGATAAGCGTGCAGACAACCAGGTTTATGACGAGACAGTTCAGAGACAGGATAATTACCTCGAGGCAGGGTTAGGCTGTCCTGAAGCATGCCAGTCAGGTTGGATTTACTGCTGTGTGACAGTATGAAAAAACTGGAATAACAATGATGTTATGGGAGAAGGTGTGTAGCACAAACAGAGAAAAAGAGAGAGAATGAGAAAAACAAATAAAACGAAAGAGACAGGCAACACAGACAGCACGACAAACGACTGTGCACAAGGTGGCAGGCAAGATGCAGATGTTACATGAAGCCAAATCCTCAAGTCACTAACAAGAGACTTTACATTTGCATTAACAATAGTCAAAAAATGAAAAGTCTCATATTGTTACTGTTACTGTTCTGATTTGCTGAGGGTGTCCATGTTGTAAAGTCTGCCACAGCAACCCTGCAGGCACCACATTGTGACCACATTTGCGGTCAGACTAGTAACCAACAGAGAATACCACAGTCATTAAATGGGTGTGAAAAAGACAATGAGCCACATCAGCTGGTAAACAAAGATGATAATTGACTGCGTGCATGAACTTGGTATATGTGAGTGCGCGCGTGTGTGTGTGTGTGTGTGTGCATGTGTAGGTCAGGAGCCATCATGTAGGTGTGGGAACTTCTGAGGAAGGCAATTTTGTTTCAGTTCTGCAATTTCTCAATTCTCAAGTTCTCAATCAATTCCTATAAATATTTTACATGAACATGTAGACTAATAATAATTATAATAGTAATGATAATAATAGTAATATTAATAATACATTTACAGAGGTTTTAGAAAAGTGCAGAATAAAAGTATTGCTTTTTCCCCCAAAATGTTATAATTATGAATTAATTATTTAAATTTTTTGTTATTGTGTTCAAAATGATTGTTTTGTTTACCTGTCTAAGGTGGCCAAAGGCTTGTGAGCCAATAGTGCAACAACACTGGTGCCACGTGTTATCTCTATGTGGTTTTTGAACTAAAGTCTCCCTGATGGTTTGAAGTTTTATTTGTTTTATTTGGTAATTTGTTATCCATAGATTAAATTACTGTTATAACAGATAAGTGAAATTCTTAATAGTAAAAAAATATATTTTTATAAGAATCTATAGCGATAACAGGAAATCATACACTGAACTTATGCACCGAGAGAAAGCAAGAACTGTGTTGTGTATATATAGCACAGATCAAAGAGGTGTGGCAATGTAAATTTAATTAGCCACGTTCTTAAAACGAATTGTTACAACTTAGTGGGATGGACTAATGATAGATAGATAATTTGAAAGCAGACAACAAATTAAAGCATCCTAAAGCAGCTGGCATGTACTTCATCTGCAAGTGTGTGCAATAATACAGACATATGTTTTTCCAATTCATGATGCACTGCAGCTCGCTCTTGTATTATTGCAGGGCTGAAGCCAAAGACAACCCTGAATCAGGACGGAACTCTCGAGTGCAGTGCTCAAAGTGTTTGACCTCCCTGACCTCTCCCAGTTTTTTTTCTCCTTTGAGATCTTTTCCGGGTAGTTTTAATTGCCTTCCCGGGAACGAGGTTGAACGGTTGCTACACAGTTCATAGGCTAACCGTAATACCAAGTGAATGAATTTTTAACTTTGACACCAGACTTCACCTTGCCGTGCAGAGGTGCTACCATGCTGGTGGGAGTCTTGTTCCTTTCTGAACTCCGTGATTTTGGGTGTGAAGATAAGACGATAGCTTACTGACTTCAAAACGCTGCTTATGTCAGCAGATCCGTCCATCTCCAAAACAATCAGGGGCTCTTACGCACGTCTCCTCACCCATAGGCCAGATCTGATTAGAAATACTACGTCAGCCTCGGCTTTCGTTCCAGAAGATCGCCATCATTTCATAGCCATCATATCCTTGTTCTTTTCTCCTGCACTTTGAAAATGCTTGATTGATGCCACAGAATGACATTTTCAGAATTGAGTTAGACATTTGTACTCAATTGCAGCCCCTTAATCCTTAAAGCTCCAAAACATTTCCCTCAAAAGTATCTAATCAAGCATTAAAACAACTCAGTCTTATTAAAGGTGTCAAGCAAAGGTAAAATGTCTCTATTTCAAAGTCATATGAATGCTAGCAGTTGCTTGCCAGACACTGTAAATCTACACGTCCAGACAGAGACAAAAACAGAGTGTGTGTAGTACTTGTGCATTCTTGCTTCTTTGCTTTTGTGTGATTTGTCCTCTGACGTCAAAAAACACAAATTCTTGTGCACATGCACGTCCAATTTTATGCATGTCCATGTATGCCTGCGTGTCTTGCCCTTGTCCTTTTTGCATGCATACAAAGGTACGAAAATCTCAGTGCTGAATATCTCAGTGTCCATGCTTGAATGCACACCTGTACTTGCATGGGAGTGTGACTGTGTGTCTGGTATTTGGTACGTGCGTGCAAAACAGATAGTGTTCTTCAGTGAACTTTGGACCTCTTGGGTACACGGTGGAGGCGGGCCAATTTAGCCTACATTGTTTGCCCACACCTTTTATGCAATGACTGAGATGGCAGATCGTGTTTACTCACTTTTCTGTGCAGCCTGGAGACCAGAAAAGTGACATCTGAAAAAGACAGTTTGTCTTGTGTGCTCAGACTGACGCCAAGTTCAAGAGTTGCTTTAAGTGGAAGTATTTCCTGTTTGTTTCCTTGAGGAGAG
This sequence comes from Naso thynnoides, assembly GCA_029783665.1. NCBI lineage: Eukaryota > Metazoa > Chordata > Actinopteri > Acanthuriformes > Acanthuridae > Naso > Naso thynnoides. The sequence continues at coordinate 14,969,665 of JAQLOL010000026.1, read as the reverse complement.
CTTAAGCCTCCAAACGGTTCTCAGCAAATCATCTGCTGTGAAATCACCAATTTTAAAGAGAATGTTTAATTTGTGGAAATTAAACTGAGTTGAAGTGAATTCTGCATTTAAACTTCTACTCAATGGCAAATCCATCACATACATGCTTTTTTAAGCAGCAATGTAAATGGTCCCTATGAAACCTCAGCACTATTTTGCAGTTATGCATTCAAACAAAGCAACAAAGCAAAATGCTTATTGAGCTGAGGAGTGTTTTCAAGGGGAATCCCATTAGAAAAAGACAAATTCAGCTCATTTGTTTTGTCATATTGAGACTTACTGCTCAAAAGTGTGTCACTCAGCGAATGCAAAGTGTGGTGGTATGTTTACTTTATTCAACATTGTTTTATTGCACAAGGTGATGTGTCACTTAAACAGTGTCTCCAAATACCTTGAAGTCATTTTTCTTGTCCTCGACTCTGCTGCACATACACAAATGGACTGTAACCAAAGAACAAACATAAAAAAACCCTCAAATGACCAATCAGTGAAGCTTACAAGACTTGCGTCTTTGTCCGGGCTGCAGGCATTTTGGCTTTTTGAAGGCAGGATAGGCTGGGGTTCCTGTAAACTCCCAAACAACCCCTCAGCTCAGCACTGCACAGAGCTCCATATCACTGTGTTCCAGATTCATTTGGATCACACACAGAAGCTTTTGATGCTGATCCTTCTGCTGGCTGAGCCACATCCTGGAAAAAAAAGTGCTCTGATGCACTCGAAATCCTATTTAACTTAAAGTTCCTCAAAAACATCTACTAGTTGATTAGTTAACTATTAAAACCTCTTGTGCATCTTGCAGACTAATCATTCTTTAGTTTAGCACAGGGCAGTTATAAGTGCATTGGCAATGCACCAACAGCATGAAAATGGACACTGTGGGTAGTTTTTGATAGTGATGAAAATAATGTTGATCTTGCAGAAAGTGCAATAGGCAGAAAGTAGCAAAACTTCATGTCCGAATGCCAGACTACAATTGACAGTGTGGAAATATTTTATCTGATCAAAGAGTTGTTTGATCAACCATTTTCTACATTACAACAGATTAAAGGAACAGAATTGAAGGTATTCAGAGAAGGAAAGACTTCCATCATTCCTGCAAGAAAGCATTCCTGGTGTACCTTTAGAATATATCTCAAGAGACTGGCAATCAGAATCTAAACACAGACACATTTTCATTAACTTGATGCACTGTTCATGAGTCAGGAGAGATAAAGCAAGTATATAACTCGTAGTTAATCCACAGCCACGATAGAATCTCCAGAGTTGAATCAGACACACTGTGTATAAACTGTCCGTGCAGTGACACATATACTCTTACATACCACTCATAAGGAGCAGTACAGTTTGTTGTATCACTGCATGCCTTCAATTACAAAGATTTTTTGTCATAGAAAAGCATAAAGTAGATCCAGGGCAGATGTGGGAATGCTCCATGAAAAAAAAACACAAAAAAAACAATAAATGACCATGTGAGGAACTAACGGATCATGCAGTGTTAAAACATTGCAGACGATAAAATATAGACAAATAAACTGATGTTCACAGTATCGGAGCATGCAAGAAAGACAAGATTGATTTATTTTTACTGTATAGTGGGAAAAAAAAATGAGTAGGCCTATGTAAACATTTTGACGCACGTATGTAGAATCTTATTATTCTAATCATGTATTACTGCGACATTAATGTGAAAAAATAAAATCATAAATGATGTGATATTTTATGGACAGAAAACAAATATAATGAGTTTGGAAAAGCCTATTTTTTCCCCTCTGTGTTGATATATTGTAATAGAATGTAATGTCATGTCATGTTATTGGATTACTCCTCAATTAGAACCTTATCAGGGATTTAATGAATGAGATAAAGCATTGTCTAGGCTGCAATTACTTCTTTAACTTTTTATTTTTAAAGTGTGTTGTAATTAACTAATAAGTCCTCATTAACTTTGCAGGATTTAGCAGTTAGAGTGATGATGCAACATGTGCATTAAGTGCCTGAGCGGATTTGTTTAACAGTCTCCACGCGGGTGGCCGACATCTGGATATACATTTAAGTGTTCCTCCTTCAGGAGATGTGGCTACCTAATTGCACTTTCTCATTAAAGTTTCTTGAAGCATTCTTCTATTAAAGTGCAACGTGTTTCTTTTTAAACCTCGGTGGAGCGAGGAGCAGGCCCACACATCTGGTCCCATCCCCGTCTGTCTCAGCCTGTCCTTTGTCGGTAGGGGATCCTCACCACGCAGACAGGCTGAGGAAACACTGAGCACACATCGTGTTCTCTCAGTCTCTGTTTGCATGCGATCCACATTGCACCTCTGTGGGACTGCACAGACCCATTGGCCCTGTGGCTTTTTCAGACTCCAAAAGCAGAATGGTTTTAATTTGTGGTGCTATTTGGAGGAGGAAAGTTATATGAGGTGCTGAATATGTGAGTTCAGTGTTGCTCCACTTCACAGCTGCACTTTGAGTTATATCAGGTTCCCCTTTGGGAGAAAGGTAACTTTGCCTGTAAATGGTTTTAATGCAAGTGTAAAGGCTGGGCTAAATTTATGTGCATGTTATTTACATATGAAAAGCCTGATGTCCAGCTGCACAGACACTGTGTCTGTGGCAAGTTTTCTATTGCCCAAAGTTAAAATAGAACAGGGGGTTAGATTCCTGGACTGAGGGATAAAGATCTGGAGAAAGCATTCACTAACAAAAAGTGATCTGTGTCCTGTTTTTGTGGCCTGTATATGTGCCTATGGCTTTATGTTAATGCTAAAGTCCCTTTGAAAGAATGGCTGCTATTGAGGATGTTATATAGTCTCAACTCACTGTCTGAGTACATCTCTGCCTTGTTTTGTAAGAAAAAAAAGTCACTATGCCCAAGGAAGAAAAGTAGCATGTGATTTAATTACCGTTGTTTGGATTTCCAGCTCATCTGCTTGAGTCAGAGCTGTGTGGAAAGGTGACTGAATTATGATGAGTCATTCCTGTGTTCCCCATGAAGGAGAAAACAAATTGACTAGTTTGGCTTGTAGAGATCAGCGGATGGCGGACTGATGAAACAACTGAAAAAACTGGCTGAACCTTTCGGGGATGTCCCTTTCATACCTAGTCACGATATTATCACCTGTCACAAATGAACCTGTTTACCCGTGCAAGCTCCCACACAGGTGTTTTTTGAGCATTTCACAACTTTCCCCAGTTTGTTTTCTTTCCTCTGTCCCAACTTGTTTAAAAGGTGTTGACAGCATCAAATTCAGGAAAAGAAAATAGGCCTTCTTGTAAAAGTCGTACTATTTATCCGTCTAGATGTTTTTTACGTTAAAAAGCTATGGAGGTGTTTAGCAGTGAAGATGCTGCCTTCTCTCATTTATAATTAAACAAAATGGCACAAAGATTTATGAAAACATAAAGTCTATCCTTAGATTTCATCAAACAATAGTTAGTGCTTGGATAATTCCTTGAACTGTCTGTCTGCTTTTTAATGTTTTGTCACATGAAAATGTTAAACTTTCATTTGAGCATTATGTTTCAATGCCCTTCTCTTCAGCAATGACCGCCAATGACTTGTCTCAAATTATCCATGGGAAAATTAGTCATTGCTCCATCGTCATCACGCAGGTGACAAACGGCTCAGCTTTAATACTCAGCGGAGGAGCCTGCAGGAGTCTGTGGGAACGACTCTGTGTTTGGAGGACACTGACAGCGAGTGTTAGCAGGGTGCCTCTCATCCAGTTAAATCCAGATCTTGCTGACAAGGCCAGACATGGATGAGCCAGCACGTACGTGGCCGTGCAGCCAACCGCACGCATTCACATACACACGCGCAAACAAAAACACAAGTGAGCACACAAACACACGCCGGGGGAACAGCTCCTTGAGGGCTCAGCTCCCTCCAGTGTTGTCCCAGTTGCTGGTGACTTGGGTCAGACAGCTGCGAGCTCAGCCAGACGAGGATGGAGAAAGATAATGAGGAGTAGAGAGATGGAAAGAGGGAGAGAATAAGAGGGAGGAATAGACTGGAAGAAGATGGTGATGTTGGAGTCAGTGATATTTTAGAGAAGGAAAATAGGAGAGGAGAATTTAATCATCACTTCTTTCAGCTGTTTAACTTAAACCAAAGACTGGACTAGGCTAAACACATCACTGAGATGTCTTAATATTTGTCATAAAGACAATGTTGCCTCTTGTCATCTCCGACTGTTGTTTTTACTGAAATATATTCTCAGTCATTTTTCATCCTATTTTCCTCTGTCATTTGCCCTTTTATTAAACTCATGCAAACTGTTTTGTGTAAGCCAGTTAAGTGTTTCTGCACGCCTATAAAGATGCTCAGCCATCATTTAGCAGCATCTATTTACTTACAACACTTGCTGCCAGCCTTTTTAGTGGCAGCCTTTTTGCTTATGACACACACACGCGGTGCCAAAACCATTTTTGTAATGACTTATTGATGTTTTCACACGAAACACATTGTAGCCAAACAGAGCACACAGTTTGCATTTACAAGTGTGACACGATTGCTTTGCTTAGGGAAACAACTCTTTATGTGCACAAGTTGCTTCACGGCATATACAGCAGATTTCCACTTCCCTGCATGACAGTCATGTGACAAATTTTGGTGCAGTATGTACCCATTAGTCTTATGTCAGCATGCTGCGGTTGATGGCAACTCAGATTAGATACAGACACACACAACCACACCAACAACAGCTGAAGCACAGAGTACATGAAAGCAACATAGGCAGATGAATATAGACAGATGGCGCTGAACTCTGTAACCTTTCGATCTGGGACGCGATCCAACCACCAGTGTTTTGACTGCAGGTGCCATGCAAACTGACAGCCATCTAGTTTTTTTCAGTATCACTTTTCAGGCCTTACATTAAATATATACATATAACATTTTTTTTAAAGTAGAAGCTTCAATTTTTACTATCATATGTATGCACTCATGCACTAATTTTTTAGATTAGGATTGCATTAGATTTTTGGTTCCCAGGTGGAAAAATTAATGAGCAATCCAACAGCTCCCTCACGAAGGTCCGCGGTAAACTAAGCAACCCATGACGACTGAAAGGGCTTTGACACAGCTAATAGTAAAGTGCGTTGTTATTTAACACTACACGGCCAATTGAGTCCACAACCTTTGACCTTTTGTAGAGAATCCACGGAGTCATCAGGGAGACCACTTAACTGCATCCCATTCCAGAGAGTCTAATCCCCTATCTTTTGCAGCCGACAGTCTAGTATGTGTTTTCATGGGTGCTCATGTTTGCACTGAGACACAGACGGGATCCTGTGGGCTATGAGCTAGAACATACTGTTATGTCTTTGTGGGGTGGATGCGAGGTTTGTGGGATAATTGTGTCATGACAAAGGGTGTGATATTCCTTTAACACACTCCTCTGGGTTCCAGCTCAGTGTTTTCACTGTAAATTTTAGCCAGGACATTCTCCCCATTACAGCACAAGGTAAATCTTTACATTATGGCCTGAAGCTGTCTGAGTGCGGCTGAATCACAGCCTGGTGCCAGATGCTGCAGAGTCCCCGAGCTTGTTAAGTGTAATGTACTGCACACAGCACCAATTGCCATGCTTTTGCTTGTCCTGCCTTAACAACAGCAAATGCTACTTGTAAATGAAGTGATTATCATATTGTATGAAATACAGTGCATTCATTATTTTTGGGAAGAAAAGCATCAAAGCAGGCCTTTGTCTTCTGGATCTAACGAATCAAGGCAAGTGAGATGGGACAAAGCTTTTTGCTGAAGCGAGCCCTTCTCCATTTCAAAGTTGTGTATATGTGGCCCGATGGCTGCAGAGTGACGTGGCATGTAATAGCTCTGTGGTAAGACATGACAGACTGTGCGAGTGCAGCAGAGCATGCGTCGTAATCCAAAAAGCAGAGAGATAGAAAAACACATACATGTCTGTGGTGTTTTTCTTTTAGAATTGGAAAATTGGAAGAAACTGTTTCTATCTTTCCTGCCATGCAAATCATAATTAACACCTTCCTGTGGTAAAGTAAAGCCACTTAGGTTGGTCCTTTGGCCCCTGAAACCAACATTTAGCCAAACTGCTTGACACTGCAGCTCAGACTCAGTAATGCCGAGTTCATGACACAATGTTGTAACTTTCAAAGACTTTAACTAAAACTTGTAATCTGGCTCGCAGCCTGGTTTTTACTGTAATTCTATATATACAGTGTGTATGAAATCATTGATATCATGCAATGCCATGGCAGCAAAGCTCATGTTTATTTTTATTCCTTGCTTCTCATCCATTTGCTCACTTTCTCCAGAGATTCAGGGAAATAAATTGCTGTTACTAAACTCCATATGATAATAGGATGATTCGCCTTGTCAGTGACTCTCACTGCTGCTCCCTGATTTGTGTGCGTGTGTGCGCCTTCCCGTGTTTGTACAGACATACTGGTCATGTGTGCGAGAACATAATTATCTGTGGATATGTAATTACATGGCACCACTTGTGTGGCAGAAGAACAAAACAAGAAGCTCCCTATGGTTTGCAACAGACTGTAAAGAAACATGGGCTTAAAGTATATGTGATGTCAGCCTCGATTTTATTAAGTTGAAGGTTTTAGCCCATCTTGTCCAACACTGGAAGTGAAGAAAAGTAAGAAAACAGATGTATACTTCAGGATATCTAACAAGATGTGTCACATCGAGAAGAATAAAGACTTTATGTTACAGAAAAAAATGGCTCGATGTCTTTTCATGTTTTGAGCAAAGTAAAGTCTCATGAAACTGGAGACAGAGGGAGAGAAGGATGAAAAGAAAAAACATCCACCTGAGTCAGAATGACTAAACTGAGGACAAAGGGATTAAATGTTCTCGATTTGAAAGGGATTGCTCCTGACATGATAGGTGTAAACATGCCCGATACAAGGCAATTTCCCCTTTCATGGAAACATAGCTGCCTTATTTTTTTTACTTAGAGGTAGATGCATTATTCACCTGATCAAATGTTGATGCTATTTAACCATTTATAATAGTCTCTCGTTAATATTATTAATATTTCATACTGTGGAAGAACATTTCTGAAAGACAGCAAATGAAGCTTCCTGTTTGATTGTTCTATATTCAGGACAGAGCTGCTTGACATTTATTTTTTTTTTACGCTTTTGTCTTCTGATTTTAATGGCAAAACGATTACAACATTAAATCCCGTCCGGTAATAAATGTTATTTTTCAAATGTTAAAAACAAAAAGATTCTTTAAGAATACAACATGCGCAAACTGGTTTTACATGATTATCAAGTAACACCGCACCCACAATTCGACGCGTTCACAATATCAGATGTCAAAAACCCTCAAATTAAATGGAGACAGAGGTGTGAGAAATTCACGCTTAACTGTCAAACTAGAAAGGATGAAGGCTCCATGACAAGAGCGCCTTAGTTGTGTTGTAACACCTTTAACAAGAGCAATAGTTAATTATACCCCTGATGACAGGGGCGGCTTACTGAGTCTGACTAACCCACTTAATCAGAATTTTAAAGTATTTAGGGGATTTGCGAACGCCACGCACGTAATCTGAAATGTTACATAAGATTTCAGTGAGCAAGTTTATCCACCTCAGCTTGATTTTGCATGCAAATTATAAGCAGTTGTGTAACTATTTCTCTTTGGTGGAAAGCTCTAAAGCCAGTCCATATTAGAAGCCATATAACTAAGCAAACACTGAGATGTTTGCTCTTGTTTGGCTAATTCTAGTGTCTTAGAAAGTCTAGCGCCAGATAAAGTCATTATATAGAGAACAAGCTTTGTGAAAAAATGGCCCAACAATGAGTTTCACTACTCATACAACCACTGATTGGATGAGGCATTGAGATAGGCATGATAATTGTTCCCTTCAGGTACACTTAGAGAAAGATCTTTTGCTTTAGCTGCCTGAAACAGACACTCATGCAGTTGTGTGGAGATGAAACAACTGGAGCCATTTCAGGAAACTGTCATTTTCATTGTGATTCTGAGGCCTTTGTGTCCCTTCTGGATTGGAGACACATCATACAAGCACCAGTCTGAGCATGGCACTCAGTTATGGCTGCATATCCAGAGGTATCGCCAGTGCTCCATTGTCTCTTTGTGCATTGACAACACAGTTGTTGGGAGCAAACAACGGCAGAGCAGTTAGCAAACAGTCAAAGGGCTCCTGCCCCTTGAGCACTCGGCTCATTCGGAAGCAAAGATGGGGAAGTCTCACTCGCGTCCCACCGAAGTTCCCCCTTTGGGGGCTATGCCACCTTCTCCCAGGACGCTGTGCGCCCTGCGTTTGGCCGAGCCACCCCACAGATTCTGCTGTCACTACCAGCACTTCAACTATCCTGAGAGAGCCATGAGCTACTCACCCCCTTACTCACCGAGTCTGTTCAAGAGGCCAGATCGGCGGTAAGTGGGGGGCTGCAGAGCACAGTCGAAGAGTTTGTCTTGTGTGTGAGAGGATGTCTGGTATAATATTAGAGACAGATTAAGAGAAGATGGGTGATACTAGCAATGGTGATTTAGGGTTATGGATGCAGTGTTTGTCATGAAACGGCTTGGATTACACTTCATATGTATGTTCACATTGAAAGTCATCGGAAACAGTACTAGGGACTTTCATAACGTTTAATCTTGTCAAATGGAGACAAAACAGAACAAGACATAACGCGACCTATTCTCTGCATTTGCTGTGTTTGAAGAGATGTAACACCTGTGTAACACATCTTCATTTCTCTGACATAAACCTTGATGATCATGTTGTTGACAGTCATCTTTTTCTTTTTCCACCAAAGGTAAATTTTGTTAAATTGATATGCACAGCGTTGGCTGTCGTGCGTGCAGCATTGAAAGCAGGCAGACAGAGATGTCTCCACCAGGCCTTGGATAACAATGTCAGCCCTGTCATCGTCTTCTGCTCGCACTGCATGTTTGATAGAACCTATTACATAAAGTAATATTACATGCAATCCAAGGGCAGAAATTGACAATCGGTTAAATTTATGGAAAATCTCATGAGCAAGACCAAGGCCATATGCCATGTTTATATTCATGGCTCTGGAGACTTATAGGTGATGTGATAATAATGACTGCCTTTGGGTGTCTTACTGTATATAGAGTGCTCAGTATTCATTAGCTGTAACCAGCCATGTTGTGCACAGTGGCAGCTTCCTCTGAGACAGCCTGTGGCTGCAGCCCATGGCAGGGCTGTGTGTTCTCAGTTCGCACACTCATATATGCCATGCATTCCTAATTGTGAGAGTGCAGATGGGACATGCACAGTAAAGAAAACGAGAGAGAGAGAGAGAGAGAGAGAGAGAGAGAGAGAGAGAGAGGGAGAGAGAGGGAGAGAGAGGGAGAGAGAGAGGCCATCTTTTTGACTAAGAAGCTAGCTCAAACAGATTTAGTTGTTTTATAGAGATTTTTTTTCGTTATAATAGGCTGCATTATGTGCACCTTTGAATTTGATGCGTCAAAACCCTTGAGCGCCGCTCCCAACAAAAGCTGGGAGGTTGGCGGCATGTCTCAACCTCCTTCTTCTAAAGCCATTGATGCAGATGAATCATGGCATTATATAACGTGGTTGGCTCTTGTGCAGGGGACATCTGATGGAAACCATGGACCATCGCCTGGCTTTAGTGTGACTCACTGGATTTGGCACATGCCAAACATGGTCATGCAATAGAAGCGCCACAAAAATATGAGTGACTTTATTTCTTAAAAAGGCAGCATAGCATAAACTGTTAAAACAAGCAGATGCATTTAAACTACCTTTGCTATTGATTTGTGTAAACATCTTTTGCTTGGTAAAACTTGTGTTGGAGCAGTTGTCAAACTGGGATTAAAGCAGGCAACACAAAGAGGTCATGAAAATCCGATATGACTCTGTCATCGTCCGGTTGCATGTGGCTTGCTTGATATATTTCACTTGAACGGTGCAGGAAAGCTCTCCACTGTCTGCAGTTTCTGTGAGTGCATCTCAGCTCAGGCACAGGCGGCCGCTGTGACTCGCCGCCCTAAATGGAACTATCGCAGTGGGGCGAGGTAATTCACCAGCCACTCATCGCCAGAACAGGGCCTGATATTAAACCTGGCAGCTGTATTGTCACAGCACGAAATCTAAGCCGACAGGCATTATGGGCCCTAATACCCAGTCAATGTGCTTTCTGCTGAGCCTTGTTAGGCCGACCAAGAGTCAGCCTTTCCACTTTAATTGTTTTGTAAGATAACAGCTCCAAAAAACCAAAACAAAAAAAACAGTGCAGATGTAGTTTGCTGTACTGATATTAGAAGGTTGAGGGCCCTTGGTTACAAATGTTTATTTTAAGGGCAAGTTTTCTTTTCCTGTGTACTATTTTAGCATTCATAGTGTTACCATTGCAGAGCAGAAAAATTTTCATTAAAAAGGTTATTGTGTCCAGCCAGTAATGTTGCACAGGTTGTTTATGTTTTGGAAAAAAGAGAAAAAAATATGATGCAAGAGTGGCTCTCTAATAGAATTTTAATTGGCTTATAATCAGTATTGAATCAGATAATTGTAACAACAAAAGGGAACATAATGTGACAGCTGAGAGGCGCTGGGCAATTACATGAAAGCTATTAAAACCTGCATGGACGCCTCAGTGAAAATAAGGTCTATAGCTCAATAACAGCCACAGTCAGTGCTCAGAGAAAATGTTGTGGAAAATTACGAAAACAGCAGGTATGTTTTTCTCTCTCGTCCCTCTCGTCTGTGGTTGGCTCTCACCACAAATCGTTTATTATACTTTGCAGGAGGCTCAGTGTGGTTGCGTCACACGTTGTAAAAGGCAAGTTCAAAAGACCATCTGAAGTGCAAGAAGTCATAGACCAGCAAACAGTGCCTCAGCTCTGGACCCAGATATATTGACTCTCAAATTAGTAGATATCAATACAAAATGAAAGTAACAACAACTGCATCACAGTTTGTGTTTTCCTTAATACTCTTATTCAGAGTGAAAGTCTGTGCGTGTTAATACAAGCACACAAGTTGTACCCTATGTATGCCTCCAGTGTAAAACAGAAAGCTAAATTAAGGAATAAATGAACGTAGCGCGCATTTGAGAATTTTTCATATATTTTCCATATATTTTCCAAGCAGGAAAACAACTGGTAATGATTAAATTAAGGAACCGGGAAAATCTGACTGGAAAATTCCATGGTAAACACTGTGGCCATGAACAAAGCCCCTGTCAAAAATATTGTCCCAATGGGCCGGTGTATTATACGTTTTCACCACTAGAGGCCAGTAGAGTTCAGACATACACTGAGGGGAAATTTACCGGGAGGGAGGGTGGAAAAGTACCTATGCAAAGTATATGTTGGCTTCACACGTGTGAGAATAGCACAAGATATTTATTGCATGAAGTGTAACAAACAAGAACAAACTGACAGGAACAAAATGTCATTGATGTCATTTCAAAGTACCTTTCAAAAATAGGTAGACTTTTTTTTCCACGTCGTAAAAGTTTACCATCCGCAAATCAAAGGAGGAACAGGGCCAATAAATAAATAATAATAATAAAAAAGAATAATACAAAAATCTTTTAAAATGCCTGTTACATATGCTACATTCAGTGATTCACGTGAAAATGAGGCGGTGGGCCCACAAATCCTCGCGTCATGCGACCTTGCTGTGGACAAATCGAGTTTTCATTTCTTAACAACACGAGTGATTTGTTGGTGCAGTGAGTCCAATTGTTTAGCTGGTTGTTATGATGTAGTTTGCAGCACTGAGTAACGTAAGGTTGCAGGATTTCGGTCTGTGGGTTAACTGCAAAAGCCAGCAGCAAAGGAGAAGTTCAGAGGCAGGGCAGACGTAATGCTGCGTTTAAATGCTCCACTCAAAATCGTTTTTCGGAGAATCGCTTTTGTTTATCAACTATTACGCAACCTCAGACATATTGTTTTAATGTGCGGTTGGTTTATAAATTAACCGATCGAAAAATGTACCTTACTCTCCTGAGAAGCATCACTCAGCAATAATCATTCAAAAACATTATATCAAAAAATAAAAATAGGCTGAACTCTAACTCTCTGTTGGGCTAAAATTAACTTTTAAATTTAAAATTTGTGTTTTTTTCCTTTCAGCCCTCATAAACGCAAAAGTCGCATTACAAAAAGAGATTCTTATTTTTAAGGTTTAAGTTAAAGCATTAAACGTGCATTGTTCATCCTTTAAAGTGAAAATATCAGGGGAAATGGGAAATGTGTGCAAGAACCTATGTTGGAGTGTTTTAGTTAAGATTATATTTTATATTGATAGCAGCTGTTGTTGTAGCTATAGTCGACTCGATTGCATAACATTTTGTGCCCTCATGTGCTTTTAATCTTTTATTTCATCTTATCATTACTTAATCTTTATGCAGCACAATAACGTCAACACAGAGGCGAAAAACATCTCTCTGAATAGTCCAGTAAGTGTCATAAAACAGCAATATACTACTAGAACCAGCTCAGGAATTCTTGAGTACGTGACCAAGCGTGTTATTTATTTACCCCCCAGTTTTATTATTCAGAAGTAGAGTACAGTCGTATTGATCAAATTCCTTGGGCCATGTCCCACCAGTTTTTTTCTGTTGCACTGGAACGCACCAAGCTGACCTGACAACTCATTTGACTAATTTATGCGCGCGTCAGATGACGTCAACCAGCCAGCCATTCAAATAGCAGCCGGTGGCAGAAATAGCATCAGACAGTCGCTTGTAAAACTTAGCGAAGCTCGCGCACCGACACAGCACCGCAGCAGCTCGGCCAGCAGCAGCGACTCAGTGCATCGTTAGCCCACCGACGACGACACGAATCCGGATATACTATTAAGTGAATCGGCCAGTTGCAAACGTGGCGAGAAGCGTAATCCAAACGAGTCTGGTACTCAACATGAGCACGGAGATGTTCGCGAAAACACCCATGGAGGTTGCCGTCTACCAGTTGCATAACTTCTCCATCTCTTTCTTCTCCTCGCTACTCGGAGGAGACGTCGTATCAGTCAAACTTGACAACAGGTAAATATCCCACACGGTCACGATATGTTTTTAAAACATAGTGATGCGTTCAGCGAGTTTTAAAGCAGAGCAAGAGCCGCCTCTCGTTCCACTGCAGGCCTCCGTAACGTCACTGCATTTCCATAAAACGGTGCAAATAGGCAGTGTCTAATGTTGATATTTACCAAACGCCTCCTGCCCAGCTGTTTGTTTCTCTGCTGCTTTTTACAATGTGAACTTTGAGCGCATATCTGTGCTACATTGCCACATCCTCATACACTCTGTCCACTTTACACCATAACCTTATACGAACCTAATCTTAACTCTCAGAGCAGTAAACATGCACTCAGTACTCAACAAAGATAACCGAGGCAACAAATGGGTGAACAGTTTTCCTTTCAGTTTTGCAAACTTTTTGTTTCACTGCCTTAGACCAATTAAATTAGGAAATAAAAGTGGGGTTCCTTTGTTCACACTTTGGCATTGAGTTGAATCCTAAGTTAACAGCAGTTTGTGACTTTGAACTGTTATTTATGGCTTCTCTTTCTTCTCCTCTGCAGCGCCTCTGGTGCTAGCGTTGTGGCCATCGACAGCAAGATCGAACAGGCCATGGTAAGCCCAGAAATCAGACACAAACACATGACAAAGACACGGATAACATTATGCAACACATGCATGACTACACAAGTACGTTTATTAGCTGATTGACTTCTAAACTGCACAGCTGGCGTTTATCAGTGCTGATGCTTTAATTTTAAATATTTTACAAAGACTGCTAATAGATCTAAATAGTCGCATATTAGCAGCATAAAAGTTGGAGCCTGGAGTCTCTTTGACTACAGGTGTTTGTCTTTATTTACAGAACTGCTATAACACACTGACCTCCCTAAAACACTGTTTCCCACATGTATTATGCACAAAACCTTCTCTGTATGAATTCCCTGTTATGTGAAGGCAGCAGAGGCGAGTGCATGGCATGCTTTATTCATGCAACAAAATAGAAAAGAGGTTCAGGAGGCTAGCAGGGAGTCCAAAAGACAAATGATGTTCCCATTCGTGCAGCACAGAATTATTGAAAGCACCCTCGAGTTGAGGTTGTGTAACATGTATTCTTTACTGCACGCTGAACCTCACAATAGATCCATGAGAGTAAAATCGACAAGGAGGAGTAGAAGATGCTCTCTGGCAGCAAACTTGCCTGGAAGCTCCAGCATTCTTTGAGTTCACACTTCAGCTGTGCAGCCAAAAATCAGCCTTTAAAAATTGGAACATTTCTCTGCCTTCATGTGCAAACTAACTGATCACCTCTTCTCTCTTCTGACAGGATCTCGTCAAGAACCACCTGATGTATGCTGTCCGTGAGGAGGTGGAGATCCTCAAAGAGCAGATCAAAGAGCTGGCAGAGAAGAACAACCAGCTTGAGAGGGAGAACTACCTGCTGAAGAACCTGGCCAGTCCAGAGCAGATGGAGAAGTTCCAGTCTCGCATCCCGACAGATGTGCTGTTGGACAATCACGGTGCCCAGGTGACATCAGACCAGCAGCAACAGCAGCAGACCTGCATGCACAGCACTGGCTCTGCTGTGTAAGTGGCTCTGCCTTGGGGCGGGCAGAGCCACTGTCTCCTTACAGTAATGGACCTCCATTTGAATGAAGCGTTACAATATCGCCGTCGCCAAGAAAACCTTCGAAAAAACGAAGGCGAAGCAACGGGGCTGTAAATGATCGATGGGACATAAAAGAACTGTTGACTCTGATAAGCACAAAACAGAACTTGAGACGCTCTGACCGGTGGTGTCAGGCCCGTCCTCTGATACCGTCCAACTCTTTGTCGTAGTCTAAGAGTAGACAAAAGCGCTGAGAATAGCGAGAGGGCCGACTAGACGCCGACGAGCGCTTGCTTTCAGACAGGTGGGGGGGCTTCCCCTGCCTAGCCAAACCTTTCCAACCAACACACTTTGCTCTAGAGAGAGGTGTGAGGAGAGGTCGATCAGGCCGGCCTTGAAGGTGCCAACTTGGAAAGCGTTGGGGGAAGCTGCTCCCCTACGCTCACCCAGGGGAGACCCATCTGAGACGATCCTCCGTGTCTCAACAAGAAGAGCCCCGTCATGTGGATTTGTCCGATCTCAAAATACAAGTTTCAAGGACTCCCAGCTGCACATTTCTGCCACAAAATGAGGACTTTTCCCATACCTACGATGTATTGCCCATGTGTTTATGTACTTTTAAACATTACAAGAATAATCAACAGGATAAGCTAAGGCAACAGAGGTTGTGGTTAATGCAGTATAGCATATTAGAGCTGGTGGACCGCTGCAGTAGATTGATCACTATACTGTAATGATTCATAAAATGTAATCTTGTATTGTCTGCAGATGGGGCTTGCTGCTTATGGGGGAAGTTAATCCTGCTATCTCTCCTGTTTTTGTTTGATTCTGAACAAAATTGACTCGTTTGTAAAATAGGAGTATTGTACCGTGGTCTTAAAAGATTTTTTTTGTAACTAAGGGGGCGGGTGTATCTGCCCACCTTGTCTGCCTAGCTCCTCACAGTGTAGGATTACTAAAATGTACATAGTTGAAACATCCAGAGGTTCAACGTAGTGGAGGTAGCGAGCAAGCGGCTGCCAGCATTTTGTCGCTGCAGATGCACTCCTGATTTTGGCAGCGTCGTCCAGTATCTGGTCTGTTTCTTGCTCAGGTGCGAACTTGAAAACAATGGCATGACAACAGTGCCTGTCCGTAGTAAGAGGAAAAATTTTCCACACTGAGCTCTGTTGTTGTTTTTTGTTTTCTAACTACCAAAGACTTTGCCTCTTTTCTTTTTTTTTTTTCCCCTTTACAACAACAGAGGCGGAGCAAACCAGGACCATGTGTAACCTTCACAGGGAGAAGCTAAAGTTTCTATGTGTTTTGTAAAGATAACGGTATTGTTGCTGTAAAATGTATCCTGGATGTTCACTGTGGTGTTTGGATACGACTGCACATTTGCAATAAACCTTATGTTTACATAACAGTTGACATGCTGTCTTTTGTTCTTTAGCTGTGTTCACCTACTTTGTTTGAGCCAGCAATGGAAGTTTGATGATGTGATCTGTGACACCATCACAGATTTCTGAAAAAGAAAACCAAAACAAGAGCTTAACGTCATGACTTTACAACATTATGGAACCAAAAAATCTATTTCACATCTTAAACTTCACAGCAAATGTGTTTTTAGATGATGCAATGCCTGCAATGCTTAACTACAATAATAATCCTATCCATTAAAACATGGTAGTAATAGTGAAATTCTGCTGAAAACAGATATGTATTTTCAACATTTCCCTTTATGGAAATGCTTTGGAGGCCACATGTTCTCTGCAATTGAGAGATTTCTTCCTCGGAAATCCAGTGGGAAGATGCATGGAATGAAACCGCTGAAACAACACCCAGGATGATTTTGTTTTCTGGTGCAGAAACAAGAATCTGTGACAGTGAAATCACCCTCATTTGAATTTCAGAAGAAACAACACGACTCTATGTTTGCGAAGCTAACCTCGCATTCCTGGAAGTTGGAACCATCGCAACATCTATGAATGTTGTTTTCAGTTGAGCTTTGTGAGGCTTGTTTTGTGTTTACGAGACCAGTCTGACAAGCAGCATGTGATTAATAAAACTCAACACAATGTTGCAGGAGCCACGAGACTTCTGCTTCAGACAAATGTACTGTTTTAATTCAGCACGTGGACTCCTTAGTTATTGAAAGTTTAGGGCAAACACAAACTTTTCCCCCCCAAATCCAAAACAGTGTGACCACTAATGACAGTGAAGTAGTAATAGCTAGTTGCCAGTGGACTGGAATCTGCCAGAGTGAAAAAACAGTTTGTCCTGGTAGCATTTCCCTTCAGACAGATTGGCAGCCAGTCCATGCAGCCTGTGTGTAACTAGATATGTTGTGGCTTCCTTGGAGTGCAGAGCAGACTGCTGAGAACAGAGAGACTCAGCTTGGGCCCAGAATCACCATCACAGATCACATAGCAGTGGAATAAACACAGCGTCTCCCCAGTTGCTCAGTTTTGCATTTGAAACTTGCAGTCTCTCTTGGTGTTTTTTAAAATCAAAACAGCTGATTCAATGTGAAACTGATGTTCTGATCGAAAAGGCTGCTCTGAGATGCATCTCATGAGTGTCAGGTGCAGTGTATTTACTGAGGAGGACATTTATTTAAGTAGCAAAGAGCAAAGGGTTGGATCTTTATTGGCTCTTTTGCACAAGATAATTGGATCCAAAGCGAGATGTGTTCTGCAGTTCGGTAATACTTGTGCTAATGGCTAAGCAGCTTCACACACAGTGGAAAAAACTCCTCTGGGTGCAAATCCAGCTAGCTAGAAACTCACAAATAGCCTGAAGACAACAAGGCTTTGGCTTGGTCTCACTATTTTGCTTTAACAGTCAGTCTGTCTTTCTATTTTGGGACTGATTTAGGAACTGTGTGTTCTAGATTCACTTTGGTGCTTGTGGCTTTTTATTGAAACCGATTGCACATAAATCCTCATTTATAGTTCGCAGCTGAAGCCCAATCGAGGGAATGTTTGTCTTTCTTTAAACGCCATGTGTCCTGTTCAGGCTTTTCCATCGGCCTCTATATTTATTCGTTCCCTTCTCTGGAAGTCAAGTTTTTTGAGGTCATAGAGTCATATGGATGTACCTGACATGGATGTACCATTCATACCTCCTTGTGAAACGATGTAAAAATGCAGTTATCCATTTCTATATTTCAACACGTAGACGTTCCAAACTGCATGACCCCATTTTAAACATGCTTACTCTTGTACAGTCATACATCAAACATTGATCTCACCCCCCTGGTTAAAGGCTCACTAGTTGATCTGTAGCATGTGTTCACATTCATTCATTTGTTAATGACTAAAGACTTGCACCCATTCTGGCTTCCGCCAGAATTTCTGGGAAAGGCAAAAACATAGAAGATCTGAGTCAAAGCATCAGTGACTTCACATCACTTCCTGTGAAGTACAGTTAAATATTAATAGTTTGGGAAGCGCCTTAGGTGTGGAGTTACACTTTAGACTGGAAGTTGCTTGAAACCAAAGAGACGAGTTTGTGTTGAATTTCTGGTGTTATGCAATGAGCAAGAGGAACATCTGTTTCAGATGGAAATTCATGGGTTGTGCAGGGATATGTGAGCTCTGCCTCAGTGTGGTTTGGTTCGCATGCGGAGGAATAATTTGGTCTGACTGCTTTTCATGCAGACATATACAACTTGTGCGTCCTCTGCACGTCCGCTTATTCATCTTGTCAGAGATAAAAGGCAGTGCAGAATCCAACAAATGTCAAATTTTAGCTGTATTTTATGCTGTATTTGCTGTGTCATGCATTGCCCTTTTCCTGTGTTATGAACAGGGACTATGGACAAGGGCTGTGAATTGTTGATGGCAAATGGTGTAAAAATTGGATGAAAAAATGAGTTCTCCCACATAAGAGAACTGTTTACAAGCTCCAGAGACAGAACACATAGCACAACTTAAATGCATAACTTCATGATATATTCCTTCACATTGCTTATTTGATGTTTTGACCGGTGAATTTGACCTCTTAAAAGTGGGTGTTAAAGGGACTAGCTGAAGGAGATAAAGTCAAATAACAAAATATATAGTCAAGTTTATGCAGAGGTTTACCACTCTAAGCCAGAGTGTTTTATTGCCATTTATGCATTTTATCCAGTTTGTGCAGTTTATCCGGTCTTTTTTATACAGATGCATGGTCAAATCTTTAATATGTTGCTTTTTGATATTGACTTTAACTTTCTGCTTCACCAGGGTAATGTTAAATAGACACAGTTGTTGCCTTGACTTCCTCAAATGTCCAAAGTCCAGCCAGACACAAACACACAGAGGTTGCTTCCCAGACAGACGCTTGCTTTTGCCTTGAATCATGCATTATCAAATAAATTTGTGGCTAAGCCTTTTGAAATCTGATGTTGCCTTGTTTCCTCTTACACACGCTTTCTATTTTTATCCACATTCGACGTGATGGACCAAACAATAATCCTTGCCGTTGTCAACATGGGAAATGAGGTCAGAGGGTTGATTGCAGTGGGTTTTTGGCTCAAAGATTGAAAAATGTGCTAAAAATGCATGCTCTGCTTATTTTTTTCCCCGCTAAAATCACATCTCTCTGTCTCCATCTTGTAAGAAAAAAAAGAGGATTTCACAGGAATTTGAAAACTTTGTTGCCAAAGTATTTGAACTTGAGTGGTAAAATATTTTAGTAAG
Source organism: Naso thynnoides (assembly GCA_029783665.1). NCBI lineage: Eukaryota > Metazoa > Chordata > Actinopteri > Acanthuriformes > Acanthuridae > Naso > Naso thynnoides. Next base: position 14,950,360 of record JAQLOL010000026.1, on the reverse strand, counting down.
ATAAATTTGTTTTCGATTTGAAAGGGAACAACTAACATCCTGCCTGTGGATGAACCTGATGAACTGGAGACTGTCTGTGGGTTAAGTGTTTGGAGTTTGTCATGTTTATCTACACAAAAAAGGTGACCTGAAGTGCTTATCAGTGCTCGAGGGTGTTGGAGATCTGTTCCTTAATCCAAACTGTTGGTTTGATTTATTACATTCACCAGAAGTTGTAGCCATCTTCCTGGTCATGAAACACAAACAAGACATTCCTGAAACTCTGCCGTTATTTCCAACTGCTTATCTGTGATAAACTCATCAACAATATATCATTTTAACTTAAACATCTTCATTTAACATGTATGCTGTGGAGTCATTTTACCATGATGATATAAAAAAAGGACATTAGATCATTTGCTTGTTTCCAGAAGAACTGAAAATTAAAGACAGCAAAGTGAAAACAATGCAGCAAGCATTTCAGTGGCTTGTTTCTTTGGTCTTGTGATCCTTCTGTTTTTCTTCATGACGGCGTCAGCTGTGAGCTGTGATTGAATCCCATCTGATCAAAGCAACTTTAGGAATGCTGCCAGCTCAGTACATCTTATTCTGAAAGACAAAAGGTCAGCAGCCACCAGTTTTGGATTTACGGCAATTCTCCCGTTCATGGTACCACTGCACAGCAAGAGGCTGCAAGCCCTGCAGACCCCCAAGCTGACATGTGACACATATGGGGTCAAAGGGGAGATGGTTGCGTAACATGCACAATTACTGAAAATGTACATTTCCCAAGCTTTGTCCTTTGCAAAAGCAGTCGCTCATCACATTCTTAAGAATTTCCGCATAATAATACCATAAAACAAACAATGGTTTTCTACATTTAGAATCTAAAACAGAGCTTTGTGGTTTGACATACATTGTTTTCTGGAACAGCTTAAATAAAATAGTTAAAAATGGAATCTAGTGCAAGACTGGTTTCTTTTTATGGGTTCAGGAAGTGGCTTAGTGTACATAGATTTCTGAGTTCAATTAAAATGGACAGTTTCACCATATTGTTTAAAACACTGCAGTGCTGCAAAAACTGTGGCTTTTGATCTATGTTTAATATCTGGTATGTGTGACATACATATGAGTGGTAACAAATAAAAGATGCTTAAGTTAAGACGAGGGCTGTTGGTGAGACTTCAGAAAACCTCAACAAAATTACAAACACAGCAGGGCCGTTTACAGAGTTTGTGGAACAGTTTACTGCAGCATGCTTACGGCTGTGTTACTTTCTATACCAAATACGATTTAACAGTTATATGGTGGAGGTTTTTTGGCGGGGGATTATGCAACTCACCGCCCCATCACTGTGGTCTATTTGTGTGCCTCTGCCCTTTGTGTGGTAAACATCCCCTATCATCTATGCTCTAGTTTTGGCTGCAGGAAGTTTAAGATGTAAACAGGGCAGGAAATTAACTCCAGAGAACCTTGGCCTTAGATTTGTTGTATAAAGAGCCAAAAGTGAGTCTCATTTTAGGAAAAACATACATAAACGATTGCTGTTAAGTTCTTCAATAACATGTGAAGCAACTGCTTAATATTATCTTTTAAAACGTGATCAGATAATAAAAAGTCAGGTAAACAAACTTTCAAAATCAGCTGAGAAATCTAACATTGTAATGTGCTGTCTTGGACTATGGCCCTCCTGTTTGAGCAATAAGGTTGTCTTAACATCAACACAATGTTCAGAAATGCAGCTTTAGTCTTTTGTTTTATGTGCTGTGGGGTGGAGTTGATCGGTTGGCCAGAACATCAAGTCATGTCAGGACTGAAACGTGCATATCAGAAAATCTAAACAGATGATCATAATTACAATTACACGTGACTGCCCTATTTGTGATGATACAGAATGTGGGAAACAATTCCTTCTTTGTTTAGAATTGCACTGCGGGGAAAAAACACACACAAAGAAAAGAATTAATGACAAATGATTAACAAGTATCAGGTGCTGTGACCTGATTTATACTCTCAACATTGTTTATCATTATTTGCAAAAACATATTCATCTGAATCTCATGTTTAAATCAATGGGAAAATGTTGATTTACAATTGTATGTGATGGAAGCAGCATTATTCTCTACTTTAAGTGCAGTATATCTGCATTATTGTTCATTCGTTCATCACTTTGTTGTAAAAAACAAGACAAAACAAAAAACAAAACAGGAATAACCAACAAAACCATCTAATTATTTATTTACTATCTAATTTGAGAGGGACACTGCAAGTTAATGAATGTTACTAACAGCGATGTGGAGTCTAGCCAGAGGTTAATTTCCATCTGTTGTACTTGGTAGATGAACTTAACATGCATGTTTTTGACGATGGGAGGAAACTGGAGCACTTGGAGCCCACACAGACACAGGGAGAACATGTAAACTCCACATGGAAAGGCCTTGCCCTAGCAAGTTTCGAACCCAAGATGCTCTTGATGTTATACGAGTGGACCTGGATTCGAACCCAGAAACCTTCTTGCTTTGAGGCAACAGTAACCACTAAGCCATTGTGCTGCCCTTTTGTCTAACCTAAGCAGGAAAGGGACAGATGTTTGATCAAATTCATAAATCTGATTATTTACACTTGTGTTTTCCCACTGTGAAGTATCAAAATGTCTTCTATGAAAAAGGTCAACACATTTTTAAACCAATGTGGATGCACATGGTATCACAAAACTACACTGAAACAACTTTTCTATGATGTAACAAAGCAACAACTTTGGTAAATATGTGTTTGACAGTAAAGTTTGTTGTACTGTACTAAAGAGACATTTTGTGATATTTGTTGTTGCTGTGATCTCCTGTTTACTTGAGACTGCAGCAGGATGAAGAATGGATGTGCCAGCTGTTTCTAAAACACCGAAGACTGTAAACAGTGCAATGTTTTCTCTGAAATGGCGGAGATGTTCTGATGTTTGACTGACAATACTGATCCTTTAAAAGATTGACTTGTCTTGGCAAGAAAAGCACAGCTGTAACCTATATCACTAACAAAGCGAGCCAGGAACAACACTGGAGCTGGTTCACCAAAAGGTAATTAAGAGTTTAATGACATAATTAAGCAAACCTGTGCTTTTCCTGCTATGACATGTCAAATATTTGCTCTAAAATAGGCAGGTTATATAGGCCAATGGAAGAGGGTGTTTGAGATGTCAAAATTTTGGTAAACAGAGAATCGTTAATGTGCAGGATAATAAAAAACTGACAGGCTTCTTCATGTGAACTTGAGCTTCAGGATTCCTGACAGCTGAGGAGAATTCACTTATAGACAATATTTCTGTCTCATGAAAGTTTGCACTTTGTCTGGTGAAAGAATTTGTCTCAGACTCTCAGGCATGTTTTTTAGAAAACACAATAAAGCATTGTTTAACTTAAAACAGGTCAGAGTAGGAGAGTATTATTGTTATTACTGTTTGTCACGTACGTGCCTTCTCCTCATTAAAGTGAGGAAAACAATCTGTATAAAATTTGATTTTCACTAATTTTTTTTCCAGAGATTAATGTGCTCAGTGTGCCACATGATCCGAATGTCCCTTCTTTCTCACGCTTTAATTGTGCTCAAAAGAGTCCAAAGAGTCCTCTCAGACAGTCGTCTTGTGAGCGTTTACAGCTTCCACATTCATTTCTTGGAAATTCACAAGGGAAATGTTGTGGAAAGGAGAACAGGCGGACTCAGCAGAAGTTCCCATTTCCCAGTGCGTTCCAATTTCTCAACTCGTCTTGCTCAAACGAGTCTAAAAGTGCCTAATGAAAATTTGTGACCTGCTGTTTGCCGCGTGAGCACGGTTGCGTGTGGCAGACAGAAAGCGGCCCAGCAGGCTGAGGACAGACGGTAAAAACAAAAACATTAACTCTCCAGTTGTTTCTCAGGCGTGTCTGAAAGCTTGTTATCCAAAACGTGAGGGAGGCACCTTGAATGCCAAACAGGTGATGCCAAAATCTTACGCAACATTGAGTCTGAAACCTTTTGACAAACAATTATAATGACCTCCTTAAATGTGATCTCCCATTAAAGGTGCTATACATCACTTTTAGCATAAAGTAGTACATTTCCTTTAAAGAGGTCAAATAAGTTTGGTGTGTATGAGGTTATCTCCTAGATTAACAGACGCTATGGATGTGCAAAAGTATATGGCAGTTAAGGAATGTATGGCAGCTAACAGTCAATATAGACATACAGCACCTTTATATTAGATTTAGGTCAAAGATCTGTTAAATAACAGTTGTTGCAGCAGAGAAAAAAAAGAAGTCACTATGTTGTGTTCTGTTACACATTGATCTTTGAGTTACAAAATTGGGAACACATAATTGAAACTTAGAGTCAAACACATATAATTAAAGCATATAATTGCACACTGGGTAACAGAGCGGAGAGAGTCTGAGACACCATCGGAGCTCACACCTGTCCTGTCCTGCTCATCTGAGCTGCTTTTGGATGGCAGAACAGCGTGTTCTCTGATGGTTTATGACCTTCCTGTGGTTTTCCGGGGTTGTGAACTTTATGAGGGCAGCTTTACAGCCATTCAACCTGTCTCCAGCTGTGTGGTGTGATTGTAGATCAGCAAGGATCATTTCTCAGTAGGCCAGATAATTGTGTTCCTATATTGGCCCTTGTTTTTTTTTTTTTTTTTTTTTAGCTTACATTATATTGCTCTTGCATTATGGTTATTCATCACAGATGCTGCTTCTTATACCTTGTTGACATCGTTACACATTTCCTGGTTTTCAAGGATTACGCCGGTCAGCTCCTGCTCTTCATTTTGCATTTAAAACTTAAAACTCACAGCAGAAAAAAAATAAAGAAATAAAATAAACACTCAAAGATTTTCCTTCTTTTCATGCACACCCGCTAACCAGTATTTTGCACATTTTTGCCTCTTCATTTTCAACTGCACAGCTCGTTACATATTTAACAATTTATTAATTAATGTTTATTTATTGTAAAATTATTCTTAGCCCTGTGACAAACTGGTGACTTGTCCAGGGAGTACCCGCCCTCGCCTTGCTCACTGTCAGGATGGGCTCCAGCGCCCCTTTACCCTGCAAAAGGCAAGCAGTTATGAACAATGAATGAGTTAATATTTTTCTGTTTAATATTTTTCACTTTCGGTTCTTTATATTTTCTTAAATTTTAACCTTAATGGTTATTGTGACCATTAAGACCAAAATACCAAAGTCTATATACAATATGGAAAACCCACTTGGCAATAAATCTGATTTTAAATCTGAAGGCAAATTAATTCTAATAGCTCTAAAATTATCAAAATAAATCCAGCCTAATATAAAGCAATTACAGCTGTGAAGTACAGGATAGACATGATTTTGTCAGTTAATATGTTCATTTCATAAACAAATGCATTGCAGAGTAACGAACTTATGAAAAGAAGTTGCACTTCTTGTGTTCATATTTAAAGTCTTTCTTTTGGTTTAGCTTTACACCAAACACTTTCAGTTAAAGTTAATAATCAATCATAGGGGTAAAGCATTGTGACAGCTGTCTGTGGCTCCCCCGAGGGTGAATGAGCAGCACATACTGCCTGGTTGTGCCTTTGAGCTACTTCTGTCACCCTGAACTGCAGCGTGTTCGTTTCTTTTCACTGCAAATGTAATTTTCAACACTCGGTCCCATGAGTGTGATTCCTTCCTAAAGGGAGAAAATGAAAAATGACAAAGGCTGAAGTGAACTTCGCTGATTTAATGTGAGATGAAGGAACATTGACTCGTTGTAGGTGTGAGTAGGAGATTCTGCATATTGAATAAAATCCATTATAGTTAATGTGCATTTTGGGGGAAATGTGTCACTGTCTGTAATATTTCTAAGACAGAAACAAGTGTAGAAACATGAATAAAAGCATGAAAGAAAATTAATAGCTTGAAATTACAGTTCTCTCTCGTACGAGGCCCCACTTACTCTACTTTTCAATCAATAATAGAGGCAAAATGTGATAATAGCACACATTTATATATATTAAACCTTTCTATTATTCTCGATTTTATTTTAAAATAATTGGGAACTGATTAATGAAACATGCTGGGGTTTTGAAAAAGTACATGCAGTCTGATGTCACAACTGGAGTTCATGCAGTTCAAGTCAATGTTTCAGCAGAGCATTTCACACTATGCGTTTATTACATAACACATTTTATTGCCAGCCCGACAAATTAACACACATTCTGTACCTCCGACCACAGTGTTTAAGAACATGTAAACATACGCCAGGCACAAAATCTGTAACATGCTTTCATGCAGAGTAAGAGTTTATGATTAATATCTGTTGACAGAGTTAAAGCTGCTTCATTTAGAATGCTATTCTGCGATGAGTAACAAGAATGGAACAATATCAAAGACGTGCAGGTGTGCATTTTTAAAATCATGCTAATGCACACAATGCAACAGACACAAAAGTTCATTAGATATTATGAAGAGCATATATATTTTCAGTGTTTATGCATATGAAGTAAATTAAAGAATTTTTTCAATCGAAATATGAAGACTGCAGCAAGAAATAGTCAAAGACGTTAAAGGAATAGTTCAGTATTTTGAAGTACGGTTGTACGAGGTACTGAAGCAGAGTCAGTCTATCACCTTCTCATGGCGATCGCTGCACCAATTTCACTGCTTTAGTGTTCTGCCAGACAGCTTTTTATTTTGCCACTACATTTTTTAAACCACAGTCCCGTTATATTACTACATCCAGTCACACCAGCTTCTACGGTGCATTGTTTTTTTCTGTTTTTTTTCAATACATTTTATCCATATGCAACTGCTGTGGCCATTTATTAGTCACTATTACCACTTTAGCATTTCGTTTTCTGTATTGTATATTGTTCTGTGTCTTGTGCCATGTTCTGTTATGCTGTGTTAAAATGTACTGTCATGTGTTTGTTCTCTCCTAATTCCTTCTTTTTGTTTGCCTGCCCAGCGGACTACAGGTATAAATTAGCTGTTAGCTAAATCTGGTGCAGTTACTGATTGTACGTTGTCCCTGTCAAATACACAATAGACTAAACTAACTAAACTTTTGCATCTTCATAAATCAGCTGTCTGTCTCAGATAGTAGCGAGACTGTAGCCAGAAGAAATGGCTGTCTGGTGGCAAACTGAAGCACTGAAAAAAATCCTACCCTTAGCATACAATAAAATGGATATTGCTTCTTTAGGTAAGCATTTATATATGTTGCTAAAAAACATTTTTCGGCTGACTCCCTCTGCAACAGTGCAATGCTGACTTCGGTTGCAGCAATTTCTCTGCCCTTCTTCTAAAAGTGGCACCACTGATCGCCATCTGCAGGAAGTAATAGACTGACTTTTAATAAGTACCTCATACAACCCCACTTCAAATATACTAAACAATCCCTTTAAAAAAGAATATATGTCAAAATGATTAAGAAAATTACTGCAGACCTTTAATAGAGATAAGTAATATGCTAAATGTCAGCAGTAGGCTAATTCATCAGGCATAAACATGTTCATGTCTGCAGCCTCTTGAATTTGTGAGTCATTTGTCATCGAGTGGCATTTGTGAGCTTTGAGGCTGCGAGGTGTCAATTTGCAGAGAGGACACATCACCAAACAATGCTTGCAGCTGCTCGGGTTCAGCTTACGGACAGTCTGAGAGCAAGAGAGCCAGACAGATAAAAAGCCATTAGAGAAGGGCACCAGCGGAGTGTGGGACACCTATAGCACCAGTATAATGGGTTTGACAGGGACTCGGACAAGAAGCACGTATTGTACATACCCCGCATAAAACATTGCATAATGAAAACCCACAACTGGGTCAGAGATGATTTGAATCTGACACCCTCAAGAGGAAAACATCCATTTACAATGAGCTATCACTCAAAACTGAAGCGCAATGTGTAATGTTTAGGACATAATGTTCTTTGCAGAGAGATTACCACGTGGAAAATATGTGTTTTGTTGGAGGAATGTATAAAATCAGCAAAAACACGTCAGTTTCAGCAATAATGTCAACGTGCTTCATCTGATGGCATCATTCGCTTTGCTACATTTAGTATCATTGCCTATTTAGGTCTTGCTATGGTCATCCCTTACGCTCCTGTGGAAGAGTTGCTGAACATTATGATCTAATTCTTGGCATCAGTGGAGTCACAGTTGCAGACGATAAGGTTAAGTGTACAAACATAACTTGGCCTGGATTCAGGAGCGCGCCCCGCTGTGTCGTCTTGCGGATGGGAAGGGAGGCGGCAGCGATGCTATGGCATGGAATCACAGCGGAACGTTAACATACATGCACGCATCAAAAATAAACTGCAAGTGCTTTCCTTCACATCGATAACCTCAGCACATATGTTCTGCCACACACAAACCACACAGCCAGCCAAGCAAACACAAACACACAAACAAACCCAATTCTGCTGGTGCACATTCCCCTGTGCACTCACGCTGAGGCTTACACAATGGTTGCTTATGCAGAAAGGTCACAAACATGCAACACTCATTCTCTGTGGTAACAACAGTTTCCTTTCATCTGACCATCACATCTCTGACCATTCGTTCTAACTGTGAGAAAAGAACCTCATCTACAACCAAACACATTCTGCCAGACTCAGGAGACAAGAGGGTACAGAGATGCCCTGTCTTCTTGAGCAAAAAGCTTAAACCCCTTGTTCAGATGTAAAAAGGAAATGCGTCATTGATAATCTCACAGATAGCTTCAACAATTCAGACACTTTTTGTTAAGTAGGTCTGGATGCGCTGCAGAGCAGAGTTGCTTATGAAACTGGAGCTGCAAAACAAGAGAAAAAACAAAAGGTCTCTTGGTTCATATACATACACACACACACACACACACACACCCGCTGATGCACATATAGGCCTTATGCCAGGGTTACATAAGTGCGTAAGGTTATTCCCTGGAGCACATTCTACACAGCTTTAAATCACATGAAGATGCTCCTTCTCCTGTTACAGCAATTTGTGTCAATGAAGAGTGTCTGTCACAACAAAGCTTTATTCATGAAGGCCTGTTTCAAGTGCTTTCAATTTTGTCTTAAGTGGCTATTATGCACAGTGATAAAAAGTTGAGGATAAAAAAATAAACCATTGCTGACAGGTACTTAAAAACTCCACCTGCTGTCATTGTGCCTTCAAGTGATGGTGTTGGATTTATCCTGAACCATGGGTATCGTTTCTGTTAATCCTTATTTTTAAACTGTCACATCCAAGGACAGTTCCTGTGTGACTGGGGTCATTTCAGTGTTTTTGTTTTCTTTCTCTTAAGAATGGTTTTAATTCAAGTGGTAAAATCGAATTATTATCTGTTTGGAATTATGAGCTTCTACTTTGGTCTGCTTCTTGAACCACATCTAGCTTCAAAGCCTCAGGTCAAGTGCATATTGTGTAAAACATAGCTTATGTCACCTAAAAAGCTCTGAAAATGCAATCTGAAAAAAAAAAAACCATAAATAAAATTCGCTCCTTTTTAAAACTCCTTTTAGAAACTCAAAGGAACCTAATTCTTGGGAGCAAAAGTCAAATAACGCTGATTTTTTTTTTCTAGGAGTGAGCCTCATTTATTAATTTGAAATGAAGAATTGTGCATCAGTGATAAAATAATAATTATTTATTTATCCATTTTTATATTTAAATTTGTGTTTATATAGTGATGCAGGCTCTCAATTGTTGGCAAAATGTAACCTTTACTTGACTGTTGAATTGAAGTTCATGGTGGACAAATGTTGTTACTTTGAAACATCTGTAACTGAGATTAGTCAAACTATTTGTAAAGATAAAAAAAAATAATAATAATAATATAAAGGGAGCTGTTATGCTTCCTTGCACTCATAGTCGCTGTATTTGTGACAAGGTGCTGCATGAAATGAGGCCTAACCTTTATGCTCACTGTGTCTGCTGTGTAAGTGGTAATGTGAAGGACATAGGCAGGTCAGCCCTCATGCTCTGTGTTTGTTTGTGTGTTACCAAGGGGAAAAAAATATGACTGATTAGAACAAACAATACTCATAATGTAAACACAGACTGCAAGTCATGCACATACTGAAGCTTGTGAGCAAACACACGCTGCTAATGCACGCACACACACACACACTTGACCCCTCTTTGGGCTTGCTGCCTCTCTTCTTGGGTCCTTAATAACTGACTCCTCACTTTATGTGGAGTATGTGTGGAGTATCATGAATTTGTCTTGCCACCTCATAAATAATCCTATGGATTTAACCTCAGGCTTGACAAATGAATTGGACCATTCCATCTAGGGACATAAAAAGGACAGCTGAGTATGAAAATATGATATAGGATGTTACACTGCCTGACGGAGTGAGTGTTTCAGCACTCGCTGTACGTACCTAACCAGGTGGATAAAGGTTCCTCTTTGTGGGTGGTGACAGTCAGACAGTGTGTTTGCTTTCCTGCATAATCACTCTATGCCTTTTAACCTAGAAGTCTTATTTAACCTCTCTGGGTCTGCCAAAGTGTCGCTTTGGCAAGACGGATGGATGAAAAGATGACCATAATTGCAAAATGCAAACATTTGTGAGAATGAAAATCTCCTGGCCCTTAAAAAGAAACAACAACAACAACAACAACAAAGAAACCCCCCCCTACAAAACAATCTAAAGTATTTGCATTTTTCTTGAATCAGATCGGATCAGTGCTGAACACATTGTTGCTCCAATTTAAAAACTTCAAAAGTATAACCTACTTATGTGTGCTATAATCAGCTTATTGCTCAACAACACAAAACAAAATACTACTACATAACTCAAACATAATGCATAACTCAAATATTAATATGCATCATATAAAGTTTGATAAATATGCAGATAAAGAGACTGAAAACACATCTATATATCACTTTCAATTTATGACACATGATCTATGATAAGACAAGACGTACATCTCAAGTTATCATGAAAGAGACAGATATAAACCAAGTGCAATAAAATAAATCAGATTTCTCTGCATGAAATCATTATATGATGCAATTTTCAAACATTATTAAGAACATAGCCTCAACAGAGACAACTTGTACAGGGAGTTTTGCCAGGCGAGTCGCTGCCCTCAGAGTTCATCACCACAGTTTTGCTTGGCATCATGTTTAGACGCGTTGATGACCCGTGTCCTATCCTATTTGTTTTGGACTGTAACTCAACTCCAAATCTGAGAGACTCGCAAAGTGACAAGGTTTTTATCTGATTCATGCAGGCCAAGGACAAGCTGTTTGAAGCCACAGGCAGATGCTGACTGTTGATCATCACAAGGACAGAAGGTCAGACAGAGTGGAAGTGGTGGCGTTACTAGGTCACATCTGTTTCTGCTTCTTGTGCCTGTCAGCAGAAAAAAAGTCGCACAATGATAAAAGATGCTGTCATGCATGGTGAAGTGATTTGCAGTTCCTGTTTGGTTATGCAACACTAGCCGTTTGGGCAATTGAATAAAAAAAAAAGAAAAACAACCATGCGATGATCTTGCATGTTTGTGTACGTGCAAGAGCCAAAGTGCTACATCAGGCACAGAAGACTTCTTCACGGCTGTCTGAATTCCTGACAAATATGGGGTTAGTGCCGGATGTGTCAGCACTGTGCGTGAGTCTAAACATTTTGGATTGTAACTGTAGAGAAGAGAAGGGTGTGGCTTTGTTCTTTTAGCAAACAACAAAAGAATTTGTATGTCATTTTTTATTCCTTTGCATGGAAAATGCACCTGAACCGTGTCTCACTGTGCAGAAATAGAAGTAAAATTAGAAGTAAGACAAAATGTTGCATCTCAGGGAAGATAGCAGAACTTTATAAACAAACATCAAGTGCCTTTCCAGGATTCTTTGCACGGATGCTTAGAGACATCATGTCTGCATCACACATAACATTTTCCAACGGTGTGTTAGTCTTGCTTGCTGCCTTGTCAGGGGAAATGCAGCATGAAATAACCCCATATTCTCACCTCTGGTGGTCTGTTTTGTTTATAATCTTTTAATGGTTAGATAGCTTAGAGGACTTTGCTGAGGCTCTGGTCTGATCTTTTGTCCCTCTATATTTGGTCTTGGATGAGGGGGCCAAACAGAAAATGAATATCTTTCCCAAGCGTCTTGTAGTAGGCATAAGCGGAATTCAGTTTGTTATGTAAGAAGCATTTTCATTTTTGGCTTGTCACGCAACCTCCCATATTTGATTACACTACTGAAACAAGAACCAAGAAGAGGTTAGATTTGTTGATTTAGCTCCATGTTTTTCCTCTTTTGGTTCACTCGGTTCACTTGCTCTCAGAACAGTTAAGAAGAATTTCTTTGCTCAAGAACTCCTTTGTTTCCAACTGCCAAATAAAGAAGAAGGAGGTCTTAAAAAAGATGTTATTTTCAGTGTGTGTAGGTTCCAAAGTGAAGTTCAGTCATTCATTCAAAACAGGCCTAGTCCATGGCAGCTGAACTCCAGACAGAAGCTGTTCTGGGGGGAGGGTATTCAAATCAGTCAGCTAAATGAAGCCAATCAGACAGTAGCTCGTGGTGTGGCCGGGCCTATCTTGCATAACCTCAAGGCAGACGGAGCCCAGAGCACAGACTGTCTAGCTCTGCAGACTCAACAGTCTTCACACGCAACAACTCCCCAAGCAAAGGGCTTGTGCCTGTATACTGTACAATATGTGCATGTGCCTAAGTGTGTTTGCTTAAGTCTTGCTTAATTTGCTCTGTTTGCTTTGTTCTTCTGACCTGCACCGCATGCATTAGCCTACATAGATTAATGTCTCCTTACGTGGCCAGTATATAGGTCACCACAACATAAATTCCACCGACTTTATAAGTAGGTTATATTTACATGTTTTTCCCATTGGCTCTACAGTAATAGATTAGGAATGTGAACATTGTTAAACAAAAGGATGGGGGGGGGGGGGGGGGGGGG
>JAQLOL010000026.1:14919120-14934321 GCA_029783665.1 Naso thynnoides | reverse complement strand
TCTCTGGAGGTCTTCTTTGATGAGTGTCCATTCAGAAAAAGACCCTGGGATCATTTTACGCCGGATTATCCCTTTAATGGTTGTTTCTGTTTTTGCACATTTGTCAATATTATCCAACTATTAGATAAAGAACTTGCCACATCACTGCTCACAAGTGCATTGGGGCTCTGCACATGCTTTCCATATGTTCCCTTTTTTCCTATCAAAGTGGACACCTTGCCATCTTTTTTCTGCAGTGATGTGTAATGAACGAGCATCACAGACAGCTTGAATTTGAAACGTGAGCTACATATTGTAACTGTGAAGGTGTTATTTGTGGAAAGCATGGATCCAAACGAGATCAACCTTTACCCTTCCTTATAAAGTTATGGCATGTGACATTCTGCAGTGTCGGATCAACTGACCTACATTCACTCACATGTTAACCTGACACTAATCTCTGGCTCAGTCCATTTGTTTTCAGGTCATGTGGACCACAGATGAGAGAACATTCCTGCTGACCATCGTTGGGTTGAATACATTTGAAGGATGCTGACGCACATTGGACTGGGTGAATGTATTTCTTCTGTATAGCACAAATACAATAGACATATTAGGGTCATAGTCTCATAACTTGCACTTTTTTGTTTTCCTCCAGTGTCAGGTCATGAGTTCTTTACCCTGTTGCTCTGGTCAAGCTATCAGTAGTTGTATTTGGGATCGGTGTTTGCCTAGCATTATAGCTACCAGACTATAATAATCCATTTAGCAGAGCAGAGGTCAGTTTGTCCCACCACACAGTATGCGTGAATACAAGCATGTCTAGAAAGTTCTCTCATTCTTGGAAAATAACTGATGACAGGAAGTTCAACAAATTATTTCTATATCTCCACACTTAAGCCCTTTCATATCTGCCTGTTAGACTCTCCATCCACATCTTACTGTCAATAAAATACTTGAACATTAAAGATAGATACAGAAAATTTTATCTACAAGTAATAATACTGTATACTTAGTTTCATTGATCCAGATCAGGCTTTTAAATTAGTACATTAAAGCCTTGCAGACTGCCATCCCAAATCTGATTTTTGTATGAATGCATCTTCAGATATCAGAGTGTCTTTTGTATTACTCCACGGATATAAGGCGCCTGAATGGAGTGCCTGGATGGACAAGATGTGGTGCTAGACAGCCACAGAGCCTGACAAACGTCCTACGGGGCATTCAAAAATTTGCGTGCCACCTCTCATTGTCAAATGTCCCAAGGACGACATGCCTCCACCAGTTACAGCTTTGCAGACAGCACCAAATCTCTCGCTGCACAGAAGCCTGCCATGACTGCAGCACAAAACATTGTAATGTTCATCAGTCTCTTTTGTCACAGAGTCCGTCTGGTGCTGACTGAGGAGCTCAGCACCGTGACTTGACAGCGCCCCTTCTCCGATTTTAGAAACAAAATGGATTTGCCTGCACCGTGAATGAGGCCTATGACTCCTTATGCCACTGGATGCGATGCATCTGAAAGGGATTTGAGCTTTGCTGCTGCTGGTGACCATTACGTTCAAGCTGGCACACAAAACAGGAGTTCACTCGCAATATTTTGTGCTTCTGTGCATAATCTCATCCAAACCTTAAAAGCCGATCAGAGCAAAGTTTACCTCTTTGTCCGAACCTGCATAATGCTCTCAAATGTGATTATTACTGCGAGCAAGTTTATTTGTAAATAACTGTGACACTTTCCCATGGTGCTTAAGAGCCGGGCCTGTGCAGCACTTTGACCAAACACTCAGACACTCCAACCCCCACAAGCATGTATGCAACATAAATGTCTACACAGATGGATATGGACAATTTGATGGCGATGCAATCATCTGCACTGTAATCTTGTTTATAACATCCTGATGGTAGCGCTGTTTCTTTCACAATAAAAACATGGCCTGTAGAATTCTGTGGCTAATTGACCTTGTTTATATGCATATCAAACATCACACTGAAAGCAGGAAACATTCAGGTTTAATTCGGCATAGAATGCATGGGGAGTTTAAAACCTCCAGTTAAATGATTTCACTGCCACACAACAAATGTTAAAAGAGGATGCCATGCCTTTCAGGTTTAACTCAAATAACCTGAAAGTTTCAAAGTCCTAAACACACTAACACCCATCACATTTATTTGCCTATAAAGCTACTCAATGGAAACAGATGCTGATTTGGCAGAACACCTTTTTAATTGGCACCTAAGTGCGAGGAATAGAGTTAAAGTGGAACTGCTTTTTCAATTTCCAGATCTAAATATTTACGCAGAGTCCAGCACACTCAGAATGCCATTCTTATGAAATGCCTTCTCTCATGACCTACATCGATATGCTGATGGAACTTGATGCAAACATTGTCACGCTATGGATAAAATGAGCTCACAGTGTGCGCAGACAGATGAGAAGAATGTCATCCTTGTTAAAAAATGGCATGGCACGGTGTTGGCCCATGTAGGAGTGCCTTCATAATACAACAATGGAGGCTGCTGTCCGTACTGGCTGTGACTGCATCACTGGGAGGCACTGATAGTTGTCCAGTTATGTCAAATGCTGGCTGAGGAGTCCGATGGCGTAAACCGGGATGTGTCACAGGCTGACTATGTGTGAAATGTAGCTTTGTCTTAACAAACAAATAAACAAACAAAAAGGCAATAAATGCATGTTTGCTTTGGTCATGATTTCAGCAAACAAGATTTAGTTGCAGGAATGTTGCCAGAATCTTAATAGGTTGGAGAAAGTGGGAGAAAAACAAATAGTATTCTGCAGCCTTTATGGCCTGCTGCTCAAACTGCAGATGCTCATCTAGCAAAATGTTTTACAAATTGCACTATTTATGTATTATTAGTTTTTATATATAATATCCTACTTTTTGCATAGAAATTGCATAAGAAAAGTGAATATTTGAGAAATGACTATAAGCATAAAAAAACTTTGGTAGATTTAAAATTTTCTCTAAAGTTTCAAAATAAGTATTTTTCCTTTCTTGACAGTTTGGGCAGGCACACTTGATTTTGAAAGAATTCTTAGTGCAGAGTATAAACTTGTCTGATTGTATAATAGCTTCTATTTCTACCCCTGAAGCTTTGAGGATTAGTTAAGTAAACAAGTCTTTTGCATTGGTTTCCATGGTTGTGGGGTGCTTGTCAGAGGCTGGTGGTGTTGGGGTTTTAGTGTTCACACTTTGATCTGTGATCACGGATGGAGCGACTTGCATCACCACCAGCTGTGGATATGTTTAGTCTGCTTGGCATAAAGATAGCTTCAAGATCTGGAAAGACCTGGATAAGCACAAAGATTACATTGCCAGTTTTTTTTTGTTTGTTTTGCTTTTTTTGTCTTCAAATAAGTTGTCAAATTGCTAATCTTACCTGACAGTTTTTAAAATAATTTGGACTAAATTAGAAATGTCAGAATGTAACTAATCTGCTTTGGTGAACACATTTCCAGGAAATAGAAATGGAGTTTATAAGTGAACTAAGGTAATGCTTGAGCTTAAAGACCACATTGTCTTTAGGCTTCAGAGAAACACTTGAACTAATATGACTAAAACCCAAATAAATACAATATAAAATTCAGACGTCTTGCTGTTCTCTCTCTTCTTTACCCTTCAGGGGGTTTCAACAGTCAGGGTAGGGAGAAATTAACAATTACAAAGACAGAAAGAAGACACCTTGTCTCCGTGGCTCTGCTGATCTTTTCATACGTATGCAGCAGCAGGACAACGTGTTATTTTTGGTTCGTATTTTTCAAACAGAGTTTTTGAAAACAATATATAATCTGTTCCGTGTCATCGCGAGGAGTTCAGTCGACACACGTCGACCATTCTGATGTAACATCACTGAGAGAAATCCCGTATATCTCTGCAGAGGGGAGTGCCTGATGCTTCCTCCGCGGTTTTGGTCTGTTGATTTAGCAGGATGAATGTTCTCGTTAGAGAGCCAGTGATCTGTAATTTGGAAAACGCTGTAGGTTAATTTTAGACCTCACCAGTGTTTTGCATGTTGGTGGCCCAAAACATGTGTGACAGGTTAATTGTTTGAAATTTAAGGTCTTTAAAACCCCAAAATCATGTAGTGTAACACCAACACAGTAAATTGCACACTGCACCATCGTACAAGTCTTTCATCATTTTATGGCGTACGCCATGATGACCTAACGGCACGATCCAGCTTTCTCCATATCTCACTGTTTTAGGACTATCACTATCTATCAGTTTTGAATATCTTACATTTATTTTTTCAAGGAGTGAACCAGACAGCTTTTGTTTACACAAATTTAAAAAAAACTTGGATCTTAATGCACCTGAGGCATGCTTTGTTTTATTCAAGAAAAGATTTTTTTAAGCAGGAGCAGATATTGCAACAGTGTAAATTAAATCAAAAGAGGTGCAATGTCTGTAACTTGTAATTTGTGGATTTCATGGCCACAAAATGGTGCTACATTCATTTACTGTACACTCTTAGACCTTCAAATTCCCACACAGACTGCAGCTTTGTGGATTCCCCTGGAGTGGCACACAGAGGGACGTTGTCCTCCCTGACTGCTTCAAGGCCTCATCGACTATTTAGACAGCTGGACATATTAGCCTCGTCTTATCTATAGTCCAAGTTTACGGCAGATTAAATAAATCCACTGCATAGTTTGTTATTGCATAACAGACTCGAGATCATGGGCGCAGTTTGCACCAGGTTTTATGTGCCACAGATTAATTGCAGTAATGGAGATAATCCATCTGCTTGTTTCAATGAGCCTAAGTGGAATTAGTTTGTTTCTGGACACCAGTGCAGGCCTTGTCGACACACTTTGGACAATAGCCACCAGGCACTGTGTGTCAACTTTGTCCAGCTTTATTGAAAGAAGCTGTGCCAGGACTCCTGGTGACACACATCTGCGCTGAGTTGGATTTTCACAGCTGACCAGGGTGTGACCTACTTCCCTTTCTTTTTATTCCTCTCTCTGTTCAGGGCCTGGGAAAAAGTGTTTGATTGAATTATGTCCCACTGTCGCTGTTAAACACAACAGCTCAACACCTCCACCTGCCCCCTTCCCACTCTTTTCTGCACAAGCGAACAAAACAAGCCTCAGGGCTCACTCACTTCTATTCTGGGACGCTGCTGGTTTGCTGTCGTGAGTGGTAGAGGAATGTCTTAGTCAGAGTTGGTCTCTTGATTATGGGTTTTCCTCTACCGCCGTCACCATGGGGATTAAACCAAGCTGAGACACACAAACACAGCTGGCGACAGAGAGATGTGAGAAATGAAAGGAAATGAGGACTCATCCCTGTTTAAGTCATTAGACCTTAAAATAGTCCACCACTGGAATGAGTTACACTTTAACGTCACACACTGAATCTAGTCGTGGATGAAGGAGAGGAACCCAAACACTGGTGTGTGTGTGTATTCAACCCAGATATTTTACTTTTGTCTGGGCATATTTCATCAACAACTGGACTCTATGTGAATTCTCCTCCTTGCCCTGTGAGTGCAGACAGACTTAGGGTGCACTCACACTTGGCCCAATTGTCCTGTACCGTGCTGAAACACGAATGTCCCCCCTCCCCTCTTCCCCCGCTGGCCTGCACTCACATTGCTCCCGTCTAACTGCACCTGAGCACGCTTGAGCTACCTGATCGACGGGGCGCGACCCGTATTTTTACCTGCATTTTTTTTACATCTTGTAATAAAATTTTTAAATTTTTCTCTGGTATCCGTGATCTAAAAGACAGTCTTGGATTTTTCCACTGCTCTTTTTCTGGAGGTGAATCCTTCACAAACAGTCACAATGATGTCGGCGCTCTGTGCCTGCGCTCATGCATGTGCATTCGTACCGTATGGCAGTCAACCTCTTCCGACCATGCCAGGGCCGACAAAGCGTGTCATGCTTGGAATGGAGCAAGGACTGAAGCGCTTACACTAGTCAAACAATCTGAAAATTTGGGAGTCAAACGTGCACAGGCATGGTTAGGGTTACCCAGCGTGAGTGCGCCCTTACAGAGTGAAACAAACCAGAGATCCACTCAAGGGCCCTCCTGGGATGTTGCTCTGCTGATATGAAGATGTTTGCATCTTGACAAGAAGGAAGAGGGATGAGTTCAGGTTTTGTGTGTAATACACCTTCACAGATATCATTATGCACTCTTACACCTACAGTCTGACTGACATTACATGATTAGTCTGAAACTAATTTGTCAATGTCAAGTAGAGACCCATTTTGAGAATGACACGAAAACATGAGGATGAAGAATCTTTAATGTCAGATACAATGATGCTTGTTATCTGTACCTAATTTATCACTGAGGAGCATTTGGCACCCACCAGCACTGACAGGAGAATTATTCAAGGATACATGTTTAATGGTGTAGGGAAACTGGAACACATGGAGGAAACATGCAAGATCCTGAATTAGATCAAAAACCAGAAATCATACAGCTGTTGGAACACAGGGCAGACCAATGAGCCAACCTCCTAGAAGATGATCAGCGCAAAGACATGATGAATGCAATTACATGCTATGTCCATCAGCTTAACCTGAATACTTTTCAGATCTGAAAGGCTTGATAATGAGTCATGCTTTTGCCCCAATTTAGACTTCAATGAAGCACATGTTGTGCCTGATGTAACTGGAACATGACAACGATCGCATAGTAAAAACTGATGTTACATAAAGCTCACACAAAGACACACACAGACGTATTTCTATAATCCAAAAGACAAATCTACCAAATCTGTAAAGACGTGTGTATATTTGTTTGCAAACACTCACTCGCACACGCACACACGCAACATAAATGGCTTTGATGTAATTGCTGTCATCAACACATGATCGAATTCACAAATCAGCACACAATTACCAACAACACCATTCTGTTCACTCACTTTTCCACCCATGAGCGACGTAATCTACATGCAAAGTTTGTTTATCAGCAAATAAAGTCGGGCTGCGATAAAGTAAATGATTAACTAATCATGATCACATGCTAGTCACATGTTTACAGACTGCTGCTTGTTGACTCTGATTGCATAGTTGCTGTCAGCACTTTGTAGTATTTATTACACAGCAGCAGCAGTAATATCAATATATTGCTTTTGTATGATTGATCCACATGCAAAAACTATTTGTAACAATATGCATCAAATCTGTCAACTCACAAAATCACCTACTCATGTGTGAGAAGTATTTTGAATGATTGAATGCTTGTGTTCATTAAGCGATGGCATGGAAACAGGCAGGTTCTTTTAGTCAAAGTGCATTTACATAATATATCCCTCAAAGGCCGATGGTTAAGCTTGTTAGGAAAAATCATTTGACCTTTATGTTGCACCTGTGTCTGTATGTCTGACTCTGATAAGAATCAGTCAGCAATTATCCACAGCTGCATACTGTTTCCATCCTCATGTATCACTTTATATAAGCTGTCACATTACCTTACATCAGCAGTATGTGAACAGACAACCTATATACACCTTAAATGATGCAGAAAGGAATTTTCCTAGAAAAAAACAAAAAAAAGCCCCACCTGCTCCAGTGAGATGAGCAGGAATAAGTACGACTGTTGCTTGACATTCCATTAGTTATGCAACAGACACACTTGTCAAAGAACATGGCCTTGAGCAGGTCTTTGGCTGTCTGTGACGTGTGACTGCAAACAGATGGGAATGTAAACACACATGGGTAATATCCAGCACTAAATAGACAATTGGATTAGTGTGGTTGGCTTGAGCAAATTACAGGGTTTGTAAAAGAGGTTGCTGTCTCAGTTCATCTAAAGAAATGGATGGGTAATTAGGTAATGACATCCATGCAGATGGAGAGGACACCTCATGTGTCTGCTTGAATGCTTGGCCAAGAGAAAACTTCTTTGCCTTTCTGTTTTCTTATGGTTTACATTCAGACAACAAATTTCCTTTGCCAGTTTGCTTAAAATGGCATTTATCTAGACCTTATCAAACCTACAGTGCTATCTCACATAGCCTCTGCCTTTTAAAAGAGTTTTCTAATTCTGTGGGCATGTCCTGACTGACCAGCTACACATATGTAAAGAATATGCTGGTGTCCATTCTGTGGCTCAACAGTAATATTATTGGTTTGACAGCAGGAGATTGATGCAAGGATTGCCATTTTTAATCCAATTTTGTGTGACATATGACAGAAAAACAGCATACCAATGCAAAATTGAAGGAGAAGGACAGTTCCAAGATTAAAATGGATACACAAATGCAAACATACATGCAGCAGGTACAATATTATGTAATGTATTCTGGCAACTAAACACTGGAGGAAAATCATAGGAAATGTTTTTTTTTTCTGCCTGCAAGATAACACGTTTCTTTCTAGTTGTGGCTCACACGGCAATGTGCGCTCTGACTAATTTTCTTTTTTCTTTCTTTCTTTTTTTTTTTTTTTTTACCATGCAGCAGGTTATGTAAGCAAACACGTTGCCCTACATCCTGACTGACTTGACCGCAGCCCACAAATGCTCCAATGAGCTTCAACAATGATGTGGACATACTGAAAGATGGTGGCACTGGTGTGGCATATAGTTTCAGCTCTACATGATAAATTACCGCCCAGTTTCTCTTCTGAAAACATAGCAGACTTCTGGTGAAAAGAAGACACATCATGGCAGAGCTTAGCAGTGTCCATTGAGGTGCTGTGTTTGTAGCTTTGCAGCAGTAGTAACACAATGTGACAAGTTGACCAAGTTTAAGAGCCTGTTTCCTGGGCATGTTTTATGTTATTTAAAGTGATCTCAGAGCTGATCACAGCTCATGCTGGGAGTGCGTTTCCACTGCCATCTTGCTCAGTTTACTCTGTTAAGCATTGGCGGGTGACATTTACAAGTGTGTTTTATTTTTTGCTCTTTTGTAAGTGTGTGTTCCTTTATGGCTGTTAAGATTCATTTTCATAAATCACTTTAAAAATGAAATGCTAAACTAAACAGGGACAGTGTATTGTTAAAACCTATTGGATTGTTATGTGTCAACAGTTTGGTCGTTGCTTAAAAAAGGAACTTAGTAACTTAGCAATCAACCACATTTCCTTCAAAATACGTCAAAATCCTTTTAAAGAGTTGTGCCATTAAAGTGCCAGTGTGTCAAATAAAGAGACATCTATTGATAATCATAATTATGTTTTCAGCCATGTATTATTGCCTAAAACTAAAAATCTCAGTGTTTTCTGTTAGCTTATATTGGGCCCTTCATTTCTACATATGGTGCAGATACTGGTCCATAGTCATGGTCCTCACAAACACAGTCTTTGCCGGCCACTTGCCCACCAATGTATCGACCAACTGAGATTCATCCCTGTATGCCCGATAACCAGTAAGCCCACTATTTCTACAAGATGCAGCACTTACAAAATAAATAAATAAGCAAAACACAAACATGGAATACAATGATTGTTTGGTTTCTATTAACACACCATTGGTAGTGTGTTTGGGGTGGATGGGTTCTTTGTTTGTTTGTTTGCTTGTTTGTTTTTATAATAATTACAGTAGAGGATACTGTTATGCATAATATATGAAGAAGAATTGGCTGAACGGTTTTTGATGTCCCAGCAGCCCACTAATGGAGCTTTAAGTTGCTGTAAGTAAGTTCTGCTAACGAGCTGGCAAGATAAAGCTAGCTGTAGCATGAGACATGATGAAAGCAACTTTGCTGTGGCCGTTTGCACCGGCCTGTGTTGCATTTCATTTGTTGTTGCTGTCTTTTATGTTCGGTTTGAACCAAGAAGAAAAGGTTGCAGGCAAAGTTGCAGCAGTGTAAACTCGTCTGCCTGAGCTCGCGCTTGAGCCGATGGATGATGTCACTCACAGACACTGTTGTCAGCAGAGGCGGGTCAGAGCGTAAGGCACGGACAGCTAATCAGCTCTTACCAACCTCACCTCAAATAGAACAGGAGCAATAGAATTTTTATCCATCCTGAATACAGAGACATGGGAAAACACAGAGATCTCACGATATTTTCAGGCCACATCACTTACTAATAGTTGTCTATGGGCATTATGACATTTTTCCCATATAGAGCACAGAAAGTTACTGATATTTACCTCAAAGTTACCTACTGAAGCTTTCATTATAAACTAAAATTAACAACAGTGAGGTACAGTATATTCGCAAAATTTGTTGGATTGTTTGGTATTTTTCAATAGTTTGGTCACTTGTAAATTGAACACAAGTGATGATGGCTTAGGCACACTTATTTGCTGATGACATAACACAATCCTACAATAAACTCCGTCAGTTGCTTCTTCAAGGAAACCACAAAATTTCAATATACCACAAGCTGTAAATACCGCTACTGCTACTATGACAACTACAGTTAGTATGTGACAGTAGAAATTGTGATGTAAAGACTAATATAGCTACTGATGTATCATTTCATCATCTCTACTGTTGACTGACAATCTGTAGGCCAGGGAGAAAAGGCGAGCCACTTTCTGCCTGAGTCATACAGCCTGTGTTGCACACTCCCTCCACGCCTAGATACCAATACCAACAACAACAGCCCCACGCTGCGCCATGGCAACTGTGTGTGCCTAAGGTGGTGTGAGTTTACATTGCAAATGTATTACTGTTTCTGAGAAAGAGAGGGAGACACACAGCCACTGAGAAATTAGCTCTGTGAAACTCGACAGGAGCATCCTCTTATCATATCAGCTGTGTCTCCTGAGATGAAATTCTCAGGGCTTTCAGTCTGAACTTATCTCATTCCCACAACTCCACCCCCTGTCAACTAAATCCCCCCCCCAACTTGTGTTGCTTCTTTCCTTTTCTAGTATGTTCCTGAGAGTAACTCCTCTTTGCTCTCAGGCATTCCCGGCAATGTCCGAGTCTCTCTTCAATGCTCCCTCGAATATTGTTGTTTCTGAATGTGCTTTACTTACATTTCTGACTTATTGTTTGGCCTACACTAAGTAAGCTGACTGCTTTTACATTACTCTCCACCGTAATCAGGCAGTCAAATTTCACCCAAAATACATGCAAAAGATAATTCATAAATAACATTTTCATATCGCAAGGGGGATGCTATCTGCTAAAACAATTTATCAAAATATGTCAAAATAAGTAATTACTTTGTCTTTATTCAGGACAACTGCCCGGTAAACAAAATAAATAAATAAATAAATAAAAACAAGAGAACACCTTAAGCTGTAGGTTACCTTTATCAGATGTTATTTTCATTACAGCTATGCCATTCTTTTGTAAGTGAGAGGGTCAAATTGATATTACTTTCTATTTATTGCAAAAGATTAGGATGTTCTTTCATCCTCTCTGCTTAGCACACTTTGCTACCATGAGGGAACAGATGAAACATTATTAAGGGGAATCAAGGGATTTCCTAGTGGCTTATGTACACTTAGATATCTGAGATGCCTGGTATTATTCATTACATGGTGGGCTCTTGTGTCTAGTTCAGAGACCAGTTTGACCATGAGGAGGTTAAATGCTTTGTATGCTTGAGACCTTTTAATCGTATGAAAATTTCAATATTTGTCTTGGTATTTTAGCCTTTAAAAGAACAAAACTCAACGAGTCACAGACATTTGAAAGTATGAATCACTGAAATAAGTCCCAATTAGCAAATAAACTTTCTTTACAACGATGCTTTAGTTCATGTAGAGAGGATGTAATATAATATTGCGTGCTGTCAGTTCAGTATATCTTTCATTTTAAAAGATTTGCCTCTGTAAGGGCTTTTCATACAAAGTAAACTAAAGCTTAAAGAGATATAGCAGAGACTGAGATGTTACACATGTTACTTTAAGTTAATATTCTAGAAGTATTTAATAGGCAAGTTGCCCCCTAAATACCTAATGAAAATCC
Source organism: Naso thynnoides (assembly GCA_029783665.1). Lineage (NCBI taxonomy): Eukaryota > Metazoa > Chordata > Actinopteri > Acanthuriformes > Acanthuridae > Naso > Naso thynnoides. Next base: position 14,922,480 of record JAQLOL010000026.1, on the reverse strand, counting down.
CTGGAATGCAACTTGTAAAGGTTGACTGGACAAAAATGGTAACATCCAATCCAGAGACAAAACTAATATGCAGGAGAATGTGGGACATAGTTGAGATTCAGAGAGACTGGAGTTAAAAACAGTCTAAATGAAAGATAAAACTGATGTGGAACATAGATGTGTCCACTGCTTATCCACATTTTGTAAAACTGCTTGTAACATTTTGTCTGATCACTTATTGGTGTGTTTACACCTAGCTCATTGAGACCGTGTTTCTTTTATTTTGGCTGTATTGTATGTGAACACAGCAAGTGTAAAAGAGGCAGGCCAGGATTGTTTAGATTGCAAAGTTTACTTTGTCTCATCTACTGTGTCTTGTATGATCACACTCTACTGATGATAAAGTAAACCAATAAGACTGCTAAGAGTTTTGATGCTAATCTACTAGGTTTCAAAGAGAAACACAGACAGAAAGAGGCAGAAAGAGAAACAAGAACAAGCTCAGTCTGTGTTAAAATCACAAGCCTATTCTGCTGAGCGAGACAACTTTTTAACAAACCTCCTTCTTCCCTCAGACTGCTGTAACAGACAAAACATCTCCAAACCCCTAAACCTTAGGAAAGAGCTGGAAAACAGACGATGATGTCAACCCTGGGAGCTCAACAGCTTTTATATCTGCTTCCTGTTTACCCACTTCTGTGTCTGCGTCTGTCAGCGGGGGCGTCGGGAAACACCTATTGCTTGGCTCCCCGGGAGAGGCAGCGAGCAGCGGCGAATGCCAGCAGTGGGCCTATTGTCAAAAGACCCCTGCCAGGCCTTATAAGGACAGGCCGCTGTTTGCTCTCACCTCTGAGCGAAAGCAGAGGGATGGGATGCAGAGAGGAGAAAAAATAGCAACAGAAGGCCAGTGATGAAATGGTTAAAGAATGACAGAGGAAAGTAACATTAACATAAAGGGGGGAAGACAGCAACGTGGATGGCAGGCTGGGGAAACCCCCCTGGTCTGAGTCACCGTCAGGAAAAGGGCCAGACCCAGACAGCCTTTACAGCTAAAACCTTCCTGTGGCCCTCTCCCCTCCACTCTTAAAACTGCCGTCTGCTCTATTAAATGTAACGTGGAAACTGCCCCCTGTGTTTTGATTTGAGAAAGCAGCTAAGAATTGGCTTTGAAGATAAGTTGCATGTATTTGATAAGAGAGGAGTTTCGCTGTCTGTGGTTGCAGAATCTGGGCATTTTCCCCTGTTACATAATTTTTTGTTGTTTTTGTTTGTCACCTTTAGGTTGTTGTTAAGTTGTTGCTATGGCAATGGTAAATTGTTATGAACAATGATGTGAAAAGAGGAAGTGAAACAGTGCTTTAGGAACACGGTGTGACTTTGCGGACGGCAAGAGCAAACAAATCAGATGGCACCTGTTGAAAAAGGAGTAGTGGAGACTGAACAATAATGATTTTCCATATCTGTGTTGTTCTTCTTTATTTTAGGAATGTCACATCTTGTAGAAACATCAGCATGCTTAACATCTGGTATACAGAGATGGATCTCGCCAGGTCATCACATATATTGGCCAAGTGGACTGTGAGACGCTGGCCAAACATGCATGAGGAGCATGACTGTAGAGGCTGATCTGCTCTATGGATATGAAAGGCTCATTCTAAGTTACTAAGAAACACACTGGCTCTTAGTTTCAAGTGATTATGTACCACTAAAAAACATAATTATAAAAATCAAAGATCCTTCTCTATTCTACACACTGGTCCTTTTAAAGCGAAAGTCCTTAAATGTATGTATTTTCTGACGTATTTCTTAGGAAATGTGGCTGGTTGCTAAGTGACAAAGTTTCTTCTTTAACCAATGTTAAAGTGTGTTGGTAAAAACTGCTGATACAGTACACAGTAGTGCAGTGATGTCATCATGTTCACAGCCCTCCCCTGCTTTCACCATTGGCCATATTGGGTAGGAGAAAAAGAATCTTTACAAAATGATTGGCTGTTGAAAATGTCATACCACCCTGCCATCAAAATCTCTCACATCACTTTCTAAAGTGGGTACATTACGTCGTGGACTGATTCTATATTTGGTGTTAACATCAACACTGCTAGTTTTCAATGAAGCTGTTGATGCAGAGGTGGTAGTACAAGACTTTCATTTATCCACTTGCCCTCCAGCTCCACCCTGAACAACCGAAATGACCCATATAATCGTCACTGGAGGTGCAGAAGTTCAAGGCGTGTCAGTCAATCTAAACACACAGAGTGGAGGCTTGCTGATAAACTGTTTATCTCAACTTTTCTGCTCTGCCTCTCAGAGGAATTCACCTCCATATTTGGCTTAAGACACTAAACAAATTAGCATTCCCAGCTAAAGCAAGAAAACAACAAATCCTCAAAATGTTCCTTACTGCGTTTGTTTACTTTTAACATTATTGTGACATAAAATGTCACACAGGCTGTTATAGCAAAGAAGAAACACTGGAACTGGAAAATATTAAAATCAGATTGACGGCTGATATTTTAGGCCAAAGTCATTTGGGCACAAGAGAGCTTTTCTCTTTCTCATTACAATGACTCGCATCTACAGCATGGTGATGTTTGTTTTCCTTCAGGGAGGGGAGGCACTCATTATTAGTGTGCCGAGAGGGTTGGGGGCCCCATAATTTCTTTTTCCAGCCATGACCTCACTTCAGCAATACGGCCCTTTCCTGGCCTCAGCCTCAACTTTTCCCCACTATCTGAGTCAGCCAGTTCTTGGATTATATGCATCTATTTTAGGCCACTAATTTCCATTATTGAAATGGTAGGCAGACATGTTTAATTGTGTTTTTTTTTTCATGTGGAAAAAGAACATGAGTGAACGTTAAGCACAATGATTTTGTTGTTTCAGTGGCACACTTATCCTAAAGATGTCCGATGCTGTGGCACCAGGATTAGCGTGACACCAGTTCAGCAGCTTGGATTCAAGTCACCTCCTGTTGCTGCCAGAGTGTTTAAGAGACAAGCCATGTCTGAAAAATGTGGGTCAAACCCAACACCCTGTAAAACCATGTGTTTGAAAGCACCATGAAAGGATTCATTACAGCCTCCATGACAGAAGCACATGCACATTTAATGCAACTTCAACTTGTAACTATTATTTTTTAAATCATTTTAGCAGTGATAATTATTTTTGCAACATTTTGCTTGAAACATGCATCTAAAGTGCATTATGAACATACTTCTAATTAGTTATAATGCACCTTTAGTGCTGTATAATCATAATTCCTAACTGTAATTCTAACCATTATCACCTATAGGCTACTGAATTGTAAGTCTGCTTAGAATGTGTTACAATGTTATATATGTTCATACTATATTATAATGCATGATAGAGACAGGCTTCATA
>JAQLOL010000026.1:14894250-14919020 GCA_029783665.1 Naso thynnoides | reverse complement strand
TTATAATGCATGATAGAGACAGGCTTCATAAGAAGTGTTACCCTTATTATTATTATTATTATTATTATTATTATTATGTTGCAGAATTGACCAAACAAAAAAGACAACAGTGCAATTTACTCTCCCATTGTGGCTGGCTCACTTATTGATTTCTGCTCAGCCCGGCAGTTAATCATGACCAAGTTCATTATTTTCCAAATGCTTCTTTTCATCCTTCTGGCTTCATTTAACAAGATGACCAGAGTGTCCCTCTATGAAGTCAGTCCAGGTTATCAGAGTTCCTGCTTGACACAACAACCTGGCAAGCAAAATGTCCGGGGCCGTGACAGATGGTTGCTAGGAGCCAAAACGAGAGCTGGATGAGTTCCAAGCCCATTAAAAGAGTCATGAATGGATGCTCACTCTATATATAGCACTGTTTTTTCCTTCCCAGGTGGAAGGCATTCAAATGAACAAACATATTAACTCACATTGGCTGCCACGAGCTGATTGCTAATGTTAAAAGTGATGAGAGGACACATCTGTGACCTGAATGATTTGCATACAGGTAGTTTTCCTCTTGATAATTTCGTTTGACAAGCCCAGGGAGGAGTGCTAAAATAAGCTTCTCTGGAGAGAAAATTATATGTTAAAGTTGGGGGGCTATGTGGTTTCAAATACTAAACCTCATACAAACTGTAGTGTAAGTTCAAGTTATCCTCATAAATCTGTGTTGTTTAATTTTGCTCACATGTGGGTCAGAATTCACTTCCTCTTTTAGACTGAATTAGACTGATTCGAAAGAAAATGTCACAGTCATATAATACCATTAAAAAGTACTGAATTAAATTAGGTTATTGTCCATCAATGTGTGCAGTCAGTCAGCTGATTAAGGGGTAAATGACATGTAATTTATCCAAGTTGAAGCCTTGCATATCCAGATAAAGAGGCGGGCACATCATTCTTCCTCGCAGTTCTGAATTAAGTGTCTAATTTGATTCCAAGCCACAGAGAGAACTGAACCCACTTAAGTGATTCCCTGGGATCAATGTCAGTCACTGAAACTCCGATTCCTCCAATTGATTTGGTGCATTAGTGAAATGTTCACCATGTAATGTCCATTTATTCAATGACCAACACATGCAGACAATAACTGAATGCATACACATACAGCACACTTTTCATCTGAGAATACATTTTTTCCAGTAGAGAGAAGGGCAGATTGATGACAATGACCTAACTGAAATGGTTTGAGTTTCACATGACACATTATTATAGGGCACAAACTGTTCCATTGGTTTTTATTAGTATGGAACGCCTTGTGCTCAGCTTTAAGTACATATAGACTCTAAGGAAAATTGGTTATGAAACACTAGCTTGCACATCAGCCACACACAAGAGAGCGAAGTTTAATTTTACAAACCTTATTTTGGGATAGTTAATGTTTTATATCCGAAATATAACATGGATAAATTTGAAAATTGAATAATAGATCACATGAGTATTCGACAGTGACCCCATTTAATGATTGTTGTTATTTGGGGTAGCTTAAAGGCGTTATATGTATCATTTTAGCACAAATAATTTCCTGTGCAGAGGTCAAATGAGTTTGATGTATGTACAGAGTGTAGTTTTAACTGTGCTATGGAAGTACAAGAGTTATGACAATGTAACAAATATTGAGGGAGAGACATAAAACTGTTTCTTGGTAAAACAACAACAACAACAAAACATATGGGACCTGGGCTTTAGACTTAGATATACTTTATGGATCCCAAATTAGGAAAGCACAAATATTAACACAATATTGGAATTTTAAAATAATATATAATAGAGAAAAACACTAAAAATATAAATTACAAAAAAAGAGAAAAACACTGAAATATAAAATAAAGCAACATAATTAAAATATAGAATAACAAGCAGATTTGAACACTTTATTTATTTAAATTATTATTATTATTATTATTATTTTTTGGCCATACTTAAACAAGTCATGAGAGTTAAAATGTTAAATGAACTATGACTGGTACTTAAATGTTACATAGAGTACATTTATTACAAAAAACAAAACATACATGAAGACACTTGGCTGACATATAAATCAAATGTTTTTCAGATATTAAAATGTGATACAACACATTGAATCAACACAATTAACTTTTTGTTTTTTGTGCATGGCTTGACATATATGGAAACAGTGCAGTCTTGTGCATGTGAGAGTAACAAGCTTCAGTTTGTCCCTCATCTCAGGTTATAAATCATTGGTAAAGAATGTGAAGAGCACTTGTACTTTCTTTAAATAAGCTGTAATGCAGCTGGAAATAGCTGCAACCCTTCCTTGTGTCTGACTCAGCAAGATTTAAAGCACAATACAAGCAGCGAGCAACAAATAAGTTAGTGGGAAAAGAGGAAATCTGTGGTCCATTAGTGACCTTTTTTATTCAGGGACAGAAGGAAAAGCTATAATTAGAACAAGACAACTGAAAAAACAACAACAACCACATGCTGTAAGAAACAAAAAGCTGGTACAAACATGGCATAACAGTTTCTCTAATTATAGTTTGAATTCCTCTGTTCTGTTGTTAGCAGTTATTTTCTACTTCTTTTTGTTCCTGTTTGTACTCTCTCAGTTTAAACAACATCACATTGAGCCCTGAGATGGACAAGAAGAGGTGAATGAAAGAGAAAATTAGAATAACAGAAAGGGGAGACGGAGCAAAGGGGAAAAAGGAAGAAATGAAAGGAGGTGGGGCAAGGAATATCCAAACATTTCCAACACCAACATGATGAGGCCACGGCGTCTGCCCAAAAGGAACATCACTTTGGAAATATGAGCGTGTGTCCATAAGCGGAGTGTCTGAGGCAAGTTTTAAAGGCGAGTTCAAAGGAAATTCTGAAACATATGATTTAAGATTGAAAATATGATAAAATTTTTGGCCATAGTGGCTTTTTGGTGTTTTGGACACTAAAGAAATTAGGTGAAAATAAAATACATTCAACAAGATGGCATCACAGGTCTGAGACTGAGAGAAAGCAAAACTTGTTGAAAGGAGGAAGGCGTTGGCTTCTTTTTTCTTCTTTTTCTGTAGATTTTTTTTTTTTTTTGGAGGGGGGGTGGCTTGCTCGGTGATGTGGGAAGAAAAAGAGAGGAAGGCAGAAAGGAGGAAGGAGAGACAGAGAGAAACAAACAGAGAGAGAGACTGAGAGCGAGAGGAAGACAGAGAGGCTGGGCTTCTCATTCAACTAGCCATCTATCTTTGGCTGTGCTCACGCCCCAGCTGCTGCTGGTTCAAAGTACGGTCACTGGCAGAGAACCAGCCACAGGGCTGCGAAAAACACCCACACAGTCACTTCACATACAGAGGGAAGCAAAGAGAAACTGGCTGTCTTTGGAGCAAAAGTCTTAGACTTTAGTCCAGTGTCACGTAACTTTTGCAGTCAAGCCACCAGATCGTCTCACACACCTTATGAAAAAATTTTTATTGACTTCAGCAGAAGGAATGCCAAAGTTAATGTTTAATCAGCCAGTTAAATAACACACTTGTAAATACCACAGATACAGCATGAAACAGATTTTACTCAGTGTGGATTCCTGCATTAATGGGTATCTGTTTAGTGGCAAAAATACATTTCCTTAACCGTCAAATTTGCAACAGATTCAATGAATGCAATGCAGCAAAAATGGAGCAATGCTGTGTACACAAATTCATAAAAGAATACACACACACACACACACACACACACATTCTGTGTGCCTCAGGGAGGTTGATCGGAGTGGGAAGACTTCTGCTATGCAGCCCTCAGTCATCATACTTAAGATAATGTACTTTAGTTAATTCATTCAGTACTTTCACTTTCAGTGACCTACGTTTAAAACACTACTGTCAGGTGAGGAATAACAACTTGTAGAACATTCTATCGTGGTTGTGTTGTTAAAGTTAGTGATTTCTGTGAGCAACTCAGCTCTTAAATGTAGAACTGTAATGGAAAAGTGTCCATGAAAATAAAACTGTATAGTTGAAAGAAAAAGGAGGTTTTTGATTAAACTGACCTGAAAACTGATAATTTCAATGCTCAAGAAATAAAATACAAAAGACAATTATGTAAATAATCAGAAATTGTAGCACTCGCCCGAACTAGGCACTTTAATACAGTATGAAAAAAAGATATTTTTATAGCGCATGAACTTTATAATACCAACTGGGCCCTCTTCTGCACCTTGTCTTGTGCCAAAACATTTAGGTTCAAGGTCTGGGTGTTATCAGCAAGTGAATGTACTTTCAGGCTGGAAGTGTGTTAATTACTGTGTGCTTTTCTCTTGAATTCTTTAGAAGTGTACTTTGTAATGTGAAAAAAACGATTGCTCCATTGTCTTTTTGCGTTCCACTTTATGAGTGTGATCATTCATGCACGTGTCCGTACAAAGCTGTGCAGGTGAGCAAACGCCATCTTAAGCAACCACCCGTAACCTAATACTGACAGATCAAACCGCAAGTTTAATATATAAACACAGATATGTTGGAAGATTTCCTTGTAAGGGACGATTTGTTCTTTGAGTAAAAACGTGACTTTGACATTGATGCCACATTCATTGTTTAAACACGTCTGACATTTCTAGGTCATTCATGAAAAAATGCTTTGCTATAGTTGTCTTTGGTAATATGCCTGGATGAGATTTAGAACCTGAAACGTGAGTGGGTACCAGTTTTGGGATGCATCAGATCAGCAAATCAAGACTAATGAGATCAAATTCAGCCAAAAAGAAAGATGATATTGGAACCCCACCAGGTAAGTGAGGCAGGTTTCCTGTGGCAACCATTTCTGGTATGATTAATATCTTCCTTCCAGAGAAGCAAGGCTGTGCCTGTTGATTACATTCAAAGAATGGGGTGGTGGAAGTGTTGTTTTCCATCAGTGTTCTCAAAGTAAGCCTTTGTTTGGGAGGAGCTGCATTTGATCAACAAACATTATAACAAAGGACCCATTATTATTAAAAACACATAATATTCAAGAGTTTGTAAACATTTCAAAAATACATCTTGTTCTTTAAAGCTGGTGGGCAACGTCTAGAAATCAAGATAGCAATATAGCAAGGCAGCAACTCCTCTGCAACCTCATCTCCCTGTTTTTTGCTCCGTAGCTTCCTACCCGCCATTCACTGGGCTCACATTTATTTTGTTTATCAAAATTATTATTATTATTTTATACCAAAGATTCATGCCGAGCTGAAACAGTTGTGAGGGAATGTTGCAGTGGTGTCAACTGGTCCGCTTCTGCTTGACTCAAGCACTCAATCAGCTCACAGCAATGCCACCTGTTGCTAAGAAGTGCAGTGTAGAGCAGCCAATAGGAACATGTGCTCTCTGAAATGACCCGTGATTGGCCAAAAAGTGTTTGTCACAGTTTTTATTTTCTATAGCCTATTGAACCAAGAGGCACAGAAGTGTAGTGATCTTTCACAGCACCTGAATTACAATACAATGAAAGGGTCTTTTCTTCTTGCCCAATGACACCAGAGATAAACTGCCTACTCCAACTTTAACTCTGACATATTGTGCATTGAGCTATTTTTGAATTTTATTTTATTTGTTCATTTTTTGTGTATCATAATAAACAACCACCGATTATGTCAACGTCATCCTCTGCCAGAGTTGCAGGATGGAGGGCCATATTCATGCTTGCCGTAATGAATGAAAACATTGTTTTTATTGTCTCACTATAATTTTCCCGCAAAGCACCATCACCTGCTTCAGCCTGACCATAACTTCGATATACAGTTATTGGGGAACTGCTTAAAGGTTACGAAGTGTGGTATTTTCATGTAAACATCAGTGTCAATAAGCATTCAACTACTCGATTTTCCCAAAAAATCTACAACCTGAGGGCGAGAATACTGTCAAACACCAAGATTGGCAAGTCCTCCCTTTAATTTGGAATGAGATCATCTATCATGTAGCTGCAATTTGTAGCATGAGAAGGTCTCACAAACTTATGATTATGGCTGCAAAACCCATGCACTAAAAACATGAGGAAAAATCACATTCTAATGCTTTCTCTCTAAACTTACTGTACTCCACAAATCTCAGTGTATTGCATACAGTTCCAACAGTGGCTGAAAAGGAGAATTACAGGATAATTAGGAAAAAAGTTCACATTCAAATCTGTAATCTACTGTTAACACAGATCCTGTATGGATCTGTAATTATGAGCTATAAACAAATGAGAGACAGCACTCTGTAGCATTTACTTCATACAATAAAAGTATAAATAGAGTCCTATATCATATAGTAAGTGTCTATTACATCATTATTTTCATTAATGCATACTACATTTTGATGTTATACAGAAAAAGAGTGACATCTTCAGATAAAACAAGACATGAAATATTGTTCACAGTGAAAATTTTTTATTGCTAGTCCAAAGACAGTTTTGGAATAGGAAACAATAAGTGAGACAATAAGTCTCACTTCCTGAAATAGGGCAGATTTATTGATAGCATTACGTATACAGGCAGTCACTGTTTTGATTACTGAGAGGAAAAAGTAAGCACGCAGGTAAGCCCAATCAAAGTGCAATACACTGTATGTTTATAAGTTCATAATCATTCTTACTCTGAAGTAGACCAATGGCAACCAATTAAAAAAAAGGTTACAATCACAGCTCATAAACACTTCCACGAAAAGATGAGGTGTGACAGATATGAAGCAACAACAGGCAGGCATGAAAATGAGCACGTAATCTATCTTATTTCATAATCATCTTTATCTATCTCCAAGAACACAAATCAAAGAAGATGCTGACCCAGGAGAAGTGAGCTCATACAGACAGCCATATTCCTGCTGAGCGGATAAGTAACACCATGCTGCTGCATGCGTGTATGTACGTACACCTACATGTACAGTAGGCTACTCATTGTGGGGGCTGCACTTTGTTTGATTGTGTCAGTGCTTGTATCCACACAAACATTAAGTATCTTACTCAGGAAAAAGTTGTTTTTAGTGCTCTGCCCAAGCCCTTTTCCTGTCGATGCCGGCGTAATTGGCACAGATGATACCTGACTTCCTGTCCTATGAGTAACCAGAGACCTGGGGCAGGATGGTTACACCCGCCAAAGGTTTACTGGCAGGGCAGTTTAGTGGGGGGTAATAACATGGAAACCAACACCCACTTTTTCCCACCTCTCATTGAGGTTCTTACTCAGGATGAATGCATGAGATGGGCTATGGCTGCAAGATTCTATAAATGTGTGATGCATTATGATGTGACTGAAAAGAAAAACGTAATGGAAGAGGGTGGACATTAGGAACTGTTTCCTCCAGTGAGTCTTTTTATCATCTATAACAGGAAACAATGTGTTTATTTCACTTTCTCTTCCAAAATAAAAGCTTTTACTTTCACTTGTAAATGTCAGGGACTGCATACCATTAACTGTTATAATTACCTTCAATTCAATACACTTTGATGCCACTGTTGAATTAAGTAATATTACAGCTTAAATCTTGAAGTATCCAAATATACTTTAAGACAATAAGAGTATTTCACCACAGTTTTGACAGGTGCTCCATGGACATTCACGTTTCAGCACAGGTTCCTGTGCAGCACGGGGTACATGTGCATCCCCCTGTAGTTTTAGTCACATGTGTTTTGTGGAAGGAATTCCTGAATGCCACATCAACCTTTTCAGGACACTCAGGCTCAGCCTAAACAGACAATCTCCTCCTGCCTCTAAACCCTTATTAACTCCTACCGGCACACAGATTAAGTCCTGAGATCCAGACAGCTAACAACCCTGTATGTGTCTGGTACAAGCTGCTCACCCATTCACAATGCTTTATGACTGGCTACAACTCACAGCCTTCTTCCACCGCCCTCCCGCAGAGGGACATTTGCAAAACAAGTGCTTAGTTGAAGGAGACAGAAGTAGAGAGAGAGGGGAGTCAAGGGTGTGTTTAGAAGATTAGAGGAAGGTGGGAAAGGAGGAGGGGATAACAAGGACGTTTGGACTAATATGGGATTTTGAAAGCTGATGTGGCTCTGACTGTGTAACAGGAATGACTACTGAAGGACAATCCAGTCTTCTGTATACATTATGTTCAAAAGTGAGAACAAAACAAAACAAAACAGAACAAAACTCAGTGATATATCAGCTCATTTGTACATTATCAAACTGATATATCCGTCTAACTCGGATCACTGTTTCTCCAGGAAAGAGAGGGCAGCGGGGGCAAGAGGTAGTGAGGCGTGATGTGCAGAGTTTTTCACGTGCACAGAGGCATGGGCCAGTCTACATGGAGCAGATTCCTGCAGAGTCAATGCTCTAACTTTTCTCTCTGTGTAAGGACAGAATGTTTCACAAATGACCAAAACACTCCTATATCAGAGCTTTTGCCCAAGATTTCACTGTGCTTGGAATGCCTGTTGGTGCAGACATCGCTGATAATACTGACAAAATACAGGAGGAAACGTGTGAAAAACATGATAAAATAAAGATATGAGCTGAATCAATAGACACAATACCAAGAATGTTACAGGAATGCATGAACAGACTGCAGGCCATATCTATTTTTTCCCTCAATTTTTCATGCTTTTACCTGAAATGTAAGCCACTTAAACCTGGCAACTATTTTGCAACAGGTTTCAGGGTGTGGGAGAATTTTTTTAGACTTGCACAACTGTGCGCTAAGATTCCAGTCAACAGTTGCAGAATGATTGCCTTTGGCAAGCCTCTTAATTTCAACTTGAAATGCTTTCAGTAAATAAATACATGAATAGAAAACCTTAGGTACACATGCACGTATAGAAATTATGGCACATGATTTTAATGAAAGGCTGCTGCTGCAGTTTTCTAGCAAGTAGGTCAGACTGTTACAACTGTGGCTACTTCTCAAAGGCAGAGATGACCTATTACAGAAATTTCACATATAACAGGGAAGCAGAGCACAGAACATTAGGCAAACCCTGTGAACTACATTCACTTTCCCACTTGCAGGATGCCAAGTGGAGCACAAACCCTCAACCACAGCTTCTTATAAAACCAGAGGAGAGTCCAGTGTATAGCCACTTAAAAATATACTGTCTGCCTGTTTTGTAGTCTTATGCGATCAGGGAGGATGCTAAATGTAAAAAAACCCTAAAGCTGAGACCTGACATTACGTTACTGCACTTATCTGGACTAGTAAATAATACAAACTCAAGCCTGTGACCCAGTGCATCTCTACACGTTGCAACAGACATGAAAGCATGACCTAGTGTTCCCTGAGTCAGTAAACGTTTCTATCTGAAGTGTTGTCTTTTGACCAGACGGCCAGCCTGTGCTTCAGCATTGTCATTTAGTTTAGAAAGTTGAATATTTACAATTTGCGGTGGTAAACCAACCTCTTTCCTCTTTCGGCTCTCACCTAGAAGCCCTTTCTTTTCCAGTGCTTCCAGCTGAAACATATGGGCCATTTAAGAGCTGCAGCAGAATTAAGTCCTCTAATGGAGCTATAGGGTCCTGCTCTGGTAGCTTTACATGCATGCCACTATATTAGACATGAACATAGCACCTGAGAACTGTAGTGCTCATATACCTCTTTAATTGTGGGAGTAACTGTACAGGGTACAGCATTTGGAAAGAAGTTATAAGGTGACTGCAGAAGATTCATATTGTTTTCATTTACTGTTGACTTTGTGTCGTATGGAATTTATGCATGCATATCATTAAAACATGTGTGCATCTACTGTACACACAAAAGAACTCATACACACATTTATTTGGTTTTACAATGATGTAATGTTAGCACTTCAAACATGTAATTACACCTTTATAAAGGAACCACAAACTCTGCAAAGAAACTGTTTCATAACCTCACCAGCAGGCAGTCCTGTGAACAGCAGGTAGATCAGGGACTGATGTTTGCCACTGAGTGAGATGTTATGACCTTGTTGCAAGTTTGCTGAGGTTACATAACATCCCCAGACAGGTGAAAAAGCAAATGACCAATTAATAGCATGTCCCTGGAGAGAGACAACACAGTCGCTGCTATGACTCGCCAGTCAGGTCCAGTGCAGCTGCAGGTGAGCATAGTTTGTTTGTGTGTGAGGCGTGTGTTTTGGAGTTGCAGATTCCATGCGAGTTTGGGTGTGCACACCCAACTCCCAATGTATGTGTGTGTGCATACCAATGAATCGCGCAAGTATGCAAGGCTGAAAAGAACACAATGAGAATTAATATTAAGTAGATCCAAGAGGCTGTGCATGAATTTTACAAAGAAGTAAAAAAAAAAAGAAAAAAAAGAAATAAGAATAAATAAATAAATAAATCCTTGTAAAATGTGCATTTAAATAATCAGATTTTAAACAACTGTAACCACATAAAGTTTAAAAAAAGTTTTTCTTTTCCAAGCTTTTGCCAAGCCAAAACAAAATGATGCTTAATTCACACAAGTATATGAACAATAAATAAAAAAATGGAGCTCATTTTTTAATTCTTCCAGAATCACACGCTTCAAGCTGTCACTTTTCATCCCAGTTTACTTAATTTTGTCAACCATAGTAGCCAGAGGGGAAACAGCTCTTACACATTCTTATTTGTGTGTATGTCCATAGCCTGTGTTTAATGCATATGTGATCCTATGTGTTTGCGTTTTGTTGCGACTGAGCTGAGATCACACAGCAAGCAGAGTGAGCCGACGCCCAGGGCAGGCGGCGGTTTAATCCCAAAGTGATGACAAGTCTGGCCTTACAGGTATGGCAGCAGAGTGCTGCAACTGCATAGGTTGAGCTGAGATGAGGTGAAATAAAATAACATGAAACTCATACAGATGGCTTCCAATGTAGTGATGTAAATGCTTCCACTTTGTGAGTGTGTGTGGGTGTGTGTGCGCTGTGGCCTTCGGCCAGTCTTTGAAAATATTAACCGTAGCTTAATTCGCAAGAGTTGTTACAAATCGATTCAACAAACCATTTTCTGCCCTCAGTGGAGAGTGCATGCAAGCCTTTGAGGAATGCTTTGTATGTTTTTTATCAGGGTCAACCAGTCCATCGGTTGATTGGTTGATCAGAGCAATGTCTTTCGTCGCACAATCGCTAGTGTTACTATTCTAAGGAGAAAGTTGCTTCTTGATATGTTATTGATTATGAAAAACATTATATTTTAATACATTTTATTCAACAAATGATTGAATAATCAAATCATCTAGCTTGTGTAAAACAACTTTCATAAGATGCAAAATCTAAACACCCCCCCATTCACAGTTTTGAACCCACCCAAGCTTAAAATGCCTGCCAGGCTCAACTTCAGTAACGGAAAGCTGCAGTATTGGAGGCTGCAGTTTCAGGACCGCAGCTCTAGGACCGTAGTTCCATGTTAGCTAACTGGCATTAGCATTGTAACATTAGTGCGTTAGTGTTAATGTCAGCGCTAACCATAAAGTATCTATATTCATCATGCCTATCGTGTCTCATCTAATTAATGCTAACATTATCCTGACGTTACACCTCGGTATTATGACTATTTCTGCTACCCATCGAAATGTGCTACTTTGTACTCCTGCGCACACGCAGTGGAAACTGGTTGAGTTTAGGCAAGGTGTCCTAATGGTTAATGTTAGGGCAAAATTACTGGGTGGGGCATATAAATCCAACACAGAGGTTAAGTTTGGGCAAGCGATCACTGACGGCTATTATAAAGCACGTGAGTTTTTAAGTTTAGGCAAAAATTTAAGGGTCCAACCGGTCCTGAAACTGCAGCTCCAGTACTGCAGCTTTACCCTACTCCTTTTTTGGATGGAATAGTGTGTGCACGTCTGGACTGCTTTCTCTATAAGGGTTGATTACAGTTCAAGCATAATAATAATAATAATAATAATAAAAATAATAATAATAATCTTGGGTTGATACTGACTGTTCATGACCAGACTTCAAACTTGAAAATAAACTATATGACATTTTTGCCATGTTTTATGTTGTTTACCGTTTGTTTTGTTATCCTTGAGTTGTTTTTTGTGGAATTTAATGCAACATCAAAGAAGCCCGTTCTCCACAGCCCTCACCAGTATGTTTGTGTGTGTGTGTATGCAGTTATCCCTCTGCTGCATGTCAATTTTCTTGATTGACGTGCCCTGCAGGTAACAGAATAGCTAGCTGTGAAAAAGAATTGGCCAAACTGCAGAAAATCATTTGACTGGTAATGTTATGTAATTTTGATTAGCACCCATTCAGGCGACTGTAGATTGTGTGTTTAGTTTATCTATAACATGCAGATTTCCTCCCCCATCAATCAATTTACTGGTTGAAGAGGAGACAGAATTTAGGTCAACCAAGATTTTCCTTGGTCATCTACAGCTCTACTTTTTTAAACACTGTATTTTTTATGAAGGTGTTGCAGGGTTAGATTTTAGCAAAATAGGTTAAGAGGTATTAATGTAGCAAAATGAAAGAGCTGCCTCACTGCTCATAACCTTTTCTATCATAATCAAACCTTTTCATGTTGGGTCTGTGTTGTTTTATAGTGCACGGTTATAAAGAACATGAAGTGTGTTTTTTGAACTGGATGCCAACTGACTCACTGCCTGACAAATTATACCCTTTGCACTTACCCAATGGTTGGGTCTGGCACAAAGACTGTGGTTAAAGTTGTACAGCAGCAGAAAGCTAGGGTTTTCTCTATGCAGAAGTTTAAATTGGGCCCTTGGGGATTCAGTGCTGTGAGGTGATAATAAATGAAAGAGATCTCATGCTCCCTGCAGTCTGCAGGGAGACGAAAAATCAAAGGAGGGAAGTTTTGAGCTGCGAGTTTGCTTTGGGGCTCTTGTCTTTGGTCGGAGTCAAGAGGTTAATGCCTGGTTTTACTCGCAATTTTGAAGGCGTTGTGTGGTGGTTTATCACCATTTAAGTGGCACACAGGCAGCACATGTACAGTATATACAAGCACAAGAGGCCCACACGAATACATTTACATAATCATAGGTAGGCATTTACACATCCGCACATACACCCATGAAAACATATACACAGTAACATATGATTTCCATCTCGTACAGCTGCCTTGAACTTCTTCCAGGAGACAAATACAAAAACAGTGAATATGTCAGTACATGTTAAATGATGATGACACACTTCTGTAGCTCTAGTGCGTAAATGTCATGAGGTGGGAAAGCACACTCTTTTAACTCCTTGTAGTTTGATAAACTTGGTCCATCCAGATTTGTTAAATACAACATGGCAACAAACTGCTGATTTTGCAAGATCGAAACAATACACAACCGCACGCACACTCAGTCTGCTGTTCAGTGGCAGCACGGGCGTGCTGTGAGCACAAGAATAACTCCTCTGCCTTTTATACCTCAGCGAAAAGCAGAAGTGCATCACATGACAGTGAGGTGACATCTTCACACATTTTCCCATGCACGCCCTGCTAAAGCAATGTACAGCACAGAGACATTGAGGTAACTTCTCTGTGACCATACACTTCCCCTATCTGCAAAAGCAATCAGGAACAGTGGTGTAACGACCCCAGAACAAGTGCCCAACCTTAGGGTGGCTCTACTTCCTGTGATGAAAATATCGCCAGTGGCAGAGCACACATTTGTTTTTTTACTTTTTGTTCCAAGTAAATGAGGAAATACATTAAAAAAACTTATGGAACCTTTAGTCACAGCTACAATAGAAAATACTCTTTATTAAAGGACTGTGGGACTCAATTTCTGATGATAAAACAATTTATTTATTAAACAACACAAAATCTATTTAATATTGTATTAAGTTTAAGCCACTTAATATTTTTAATGTTGTTTTCAAGAACAAAAGTCATTGCTTCTTCCAGCATACCCTTGATTTAGGACAGTGATACAGTAATGACTGGTCACCATAAATCACAGTTATAAACTTAGTTTTCATAATTTTTATGCATATCTGACAATGAAAGCAATAGTTGACAAAGAATTGACATTTAAAAGTCCCCTTTCCCCTCTCGCTGTCCTGACAGCAACAACTGCACTCAGCTGCGTTTAATACTGTACCGTATGCAGTTATTTATGTTTTGATCATCAGACGTTGTAGATAGTACCAAAATAACCGATCCGTACCATCCTGTTTGTTGATCACCCATGCGCTGGAATACCTTGCACACTGATCCAGCACCGAAAAGGTGGAGCTAGAGACAATGCAGTCCGTTGATTGGTCAACAGAATCCTCACTTCCGTGCGGCGGGGGGAATAAAGGACAAACAAAATGCCTGCAAATGCTTAAAATTCTCCTCGACAGCAAGAATGAAGAATCAGAACTGATACTGTTTTTCAAGAGAAATGCTGCATTCTTCTTGGTTGAATTTATTAGGAGGCTACACTGATTCTCACTGCTATAATGTTACGAGACTTATGTAGCTGATGCAGCAATCACCATTTTGCATAAACCCTGCCTACCAAGTAAGGGCACAATTGGCAGGGGTAATACAAGTCACATCAGGGTTAGCTGTTCTGAGGTGTACCGTGCCAAACCGTACTGCTAGACTGCAACGCAACTTTACACACTATCTCAACAATGCACAGAAAAACATATATCTGCAACAAAGCAAAATAAAGAAAAAAAAGAAAAAAGAAAAAAGAAGGAGAGAAGGAAAACCAACTCCAGTACTCCTGAATTAAATGTATTTGTTTAAATATATAGCACAGTAACCACTGAACTGCAATTTGAAATGAATGAAGACGCAAAGACAATATAACCAAGTAGGTGTGGTGTCATATGTATTGGAGTGTGTTTCATTTTGTTTGGTGCTTATATAACCTTTGTAAGCACTGTACATGAAGAACATCTTTGTGGTCTATCCTGTTTAAACAAGCCAATAATTCCTCATCCCATAAATCTTATAAGCATACACTACCTTCTCTTCCCATGTGTGTATGTGTGTGTGTGTATGTTTGTGTGTGTGTGTGCGTGCATGTGTGTGCGCGCATGTGTGTGAGTTGTTGGCCAATGTGGTTCAAGTCTCGTGACCGCTAAACTGAAACTGAGACCCTGGGAGTTTCCAGTAATAATTTACAGTAAACACCTCTCAGGTCTCTGTTGTACACTTGTTTCGGAGAAAAAGGCTTTAGCCTCATAGTACTCTGCTCAGCTTTAACAAAAAATGTTTCCTTCAATCAATCTGGCACCATCAAACTCCAAGCGGGGGCTTATTTGTCTGCCAAGAAGAGGAGTCTCTTATGGGAACACTAAAAGCCAAACAAATTAAAAGAGATTGGGCAAGATTATTTCCCCCCAAAAAATAGCTTTAGGCCAATTTGGGAGCTATAAAACTGTGGCCAGGCAGTGTTTGTTTGTATGCATGTTGGAGAGCACCTGGCAGCTATTGGTAAGCTGTTATGAAGATACAAGCCAAGTTGCAACATGAGCTGTAACATTATTGATCAATCTGGAAAGAGGGAGAATGTGAGAACCTGCACACACTGACAAAAGGCAAGCGCTTTCACTCATTACTAAACATGAATATTCTTTCTCTGCAGTGTGTAAATCTCTCTGAGAGCTCCATGTTGCTGTCCTCCGTAGGACGTACTAATGGTTAATGGTCAGCCTGACCCTGACAGGACTGTCAGAGACGGAACACAAAACAGGTGCAGTAATCTGGCTTCCAGCACACTCAGGATGTGAGAGTGAGTTTGTAGTGATCACATGCAACTTACTTAAATGTCACAGCTCTCTAACACCACATTCATGTCATCAAATGGCCCGAAGTTGTTTTTCCAACCTTTGCACATCCAAGAAAACTCAATTGAGAATGCACACTGTGCCAGCAACACATTGGTTTACATTCATTTGGTGCCACATTCTCACACCTGGGACATTTGCAACCAGTTTTCTCCTGTTGACCACAGGTGTGGAACATATTTGTTACTGGCACTGCTGAAAGTTTTTTGGTTAGTTCCCAAGAAATCCAGCTTTGCAAGCAGACACATGATTTTAGGGAAAGGACACATGTAAGTATTTTGCTTTAATACGACAGGGATTTAATATAAACATCCTGTATGGTGAGCACAACATCAACCTCTAAACCGCTGATGCAATACTACCTAAGACACTCAGGTAGTGCAGGTAGTATTAGTGGGCCCTCTAGAGGCCTTTGAGTAGCCAGCAGTTACACCTTTGGCTGGACACTGAGCAGCTACAGCAACAATTATATGAGGCGTGTTGTTTGTTCAGGGCATCTTTGTCCTTCAATCCAAACCCAAGTCACTGCGTTTTTTTTTTTTTTAATGACAACAGCTGCATTGATCGGTTAATACAGCATGAAGTGTAAAAACAACTCCATACTTAAAGGACAGAATGAGAACCAGCAGAGTCTTGAACCCTCATCACCTGAATTTAGATCAACTGTCTTGATTCTCATATTGCAGTGGAAGGTAATCACAACAACGTGCTTTTAGCTGTTATGGCTCCTGAATGCTTATTGGTAAGTCTCCACAATATACTTGTTAAATAATCACCACACTTCCTTGATTAATGCTCAGTTATCCTTTGCTGCAGTATAATGAGAGGGGAATCTTGTACCAGTGAGCCCCCTAGAGGTAGATATTTTCATTGCAGCCTGGCTCATGTCCAGAGGGTGTGTTACCTGAGGACAAGAACAACATGCCTGAGCTCTCAAATGTGACAAACTGATTGAACAAAACTCCAGACAGACACATTAAATGCATTCCTTTGTGAAAGGATTCATTAGCCTATAAGTGTGTTCTATGTGTTCATTCTAAGTGCCCTAATACATTGTACAATAGTTATCATATTATCATGCACTACCTGCTGCTCTTGCTCTCATCCTGACATTTGCATTTTACACACTCATGTTTATTTCTAAATGTTCTCCTGACTTGCCTCATTTCCAAATCCCTGCAGCAATTAGTGAATTTTCTGGCTAATTTTACAATTTGCAATATGAGTCTCACTTCAAAGTGCTCAAGGATACAAACTGCTCCAACTACTAGATAAAGGTAAGCATGGGCACCAATCATCAGTTTTCTGTCAGAGCATGTTGCGCTACCAATCAGAATTTCAGTGTTCCTTCGTTTTTCTGTGCTGCATGGGATTTAAACTCTCAACTACATAGAATGAAACATAATTCTAGGTAATGTTTCCATTTTCACAGATCACGTGCACCCTCTCCTTGCACTGATGCCCATTAAACCTGCTGATGAGGAGAACAACGTGACCTCGCCTGTCCCTGGCACACTGTGTCTCCCTTGTGTGGCCTGGCACAAATCCCAGGTGGCTGCTTGCTTGCGTGCCACCACTGTTTTGGTAGATTTGCATCTTGACTCCAGAGAAAACTGGGATGATTCACACATCATTTGATGTGTATGTGTGTTTTTGTGTGTGTGTGTGTGTGTGTGTGTGTGTGAGTGTTCTCAGCTGGGAGTACTGTCTCACTACAGTCTGTCTTACTCTCACTTTCTAAGGGAACCACTGTGTTTTTGTATCATTCTCCCAAGAGTTATAAATAATAAATGTACAAAAAAATCATAATAATAATAATTATTATAATAACGACATTATAGTAAGAAACTGCGTAGACATGGGAAGGAAAAAAGGGTGTAGACAAGCTGTCCATTTGTTGCACTCTTAGGAAGTGGGGCATTCATGACAAATTCATATGCTTTATAATTTGAGAGCCCACTGGGGACTTTGCCACAAACACCTCATTCAGCAGAAGGGGCCAATGCATATCAGTGCCTTTTATGTAAAGTACAGTTTATACAGTGCGAGTGGGTGAATGAAGAAGTTGGCAGCGGCAGAATGTTACTGTTCCCAAAGGAAGTTTAAGTCATTGTAACTCCATTTCTGTGGACTCATTTTCAGTTTCACAGAACACATAATTAAATGTGTAGGACATTTCCCTGAGCTTTTTGGAAAGCGAATGTGACACAACGTAACTCCTGCTAAGTGCAATAAAGTGTATGTGCCAGACAAGTCATTTCAGAGCTTTGTTATTGCAGTGAATATTATTCTCCCCCTCGGCAATCTTGTTCAAAAAATTTCGAGGACTGACGGATGTTCTCTTTGGAAAAATAGTTATCATTCTAACAATTGGACAGATACTGCAAATGAACTGTGCATAGGTTTTTTGTCTTGTAAATATTTAATTTGGTTGGACCAACTATTTTCATTTATCTTCATTTACTTTCCTAATATGCCAGAGTTTCAGAGGCAGTAAAAGAGTTGCAAACCTCCTGAGTGTTTTATCTTTTTATTTGCATTTTATTATTTTTGCATCATGCAGTTTGGTGATATGTTGCACAATTGCACAACTGCCTTTTATTTACTATCTCTGTTTTTCCCTGTGACCTTAAGCCAACGCACATTGCTCTAAGGGCAGTAACAATAACAGAGCGGGGTCATTCCGGGAGAAGTTTGTTGACTCTAAATGATTGGTCTAGCTTTAATGTCCTAAGTAGATTGAACAGCTTCTTTAAGGAGCAACTGAGGACATGACATTTCTTTGTCTTGGTGGGATGCTGAATATGGATGTAAAAAAACAAAACATACTGTGTACGGAAGGCATTATGCATTAATTTTTAAACTTAATATTAAAACACTTCCAAAGTAATTATGAGAACGACATTGGCCCACTTTCTTTGATCAAATAAAGAAAATACAATTATCATTAATAAATCATTTGCTTTATCACTCGGTTAAACTTCATAGATGAGTAAAATGTGAGCAATATAATGGGACTATTACTCTTAGAAGTCATGTGCATCTGTATTACTGGAAACAGTTGATCCTTCTGTTCATCTCTGAAGAGTCCGCTCAAGCCCTTCATTGGCGCACATGAGAATCTCTGCTTCAGTTGCTTTCACCCTTAAGCTTTGGTATTTGTACGACTTGCCAAAAAAAAAAAAAAAGACATGAAAGTGGGTCGATTTCCTGTGCAGTAAACATTTTTAAATCACGTTTTCACATCCTATCCAACTTGAATCACAGTTGTTTAAAGTTTACAATAAAAAATGTGCCCTGTTACAGCCTGAGGTAGACAGTTTTATTTTAGATTTTTGTGGCTGCATAGGG
This sequence comes from Naso thynnoides, assembly GCA_029783665.1. Taxonomy (NCBI): domain Eukaryota; kingdom Metazoa; phylum Chordata; class Actinopteri; order Acanthuriformes; family Acanthuridae; genus Naso; species Naso thynnoides. Next base: position 14,900,003 of record JAQLOL010000026.1, on the reverse strand, counting down.
TGAGTTACTCCTCGAAAGTTCAAAACTTGGTGTTTTCCCTGTTGCCCTTAAGCCTTTAAATGAGGTGTGGTTGTGTGAAGGTTGCTGGCAGAGTATTCTTTCCCTCTGTTGGGTGTTTTAAGGTCAAGCTGGCAACACTTCAGCTCCAGTGTGAGACGAGGCAAACATAAACAACCTTGAGGATGAACTCCAGCAAAACATGGCAAACCAAACAAGTGCACAGAGTTCACACAAAGAATTGCATACACGTGCAGGTAACTTTATGATATTTATGACCTCTCCCCTCCAGAATAAAAACAGGATGTCTTAAATGCACGCTTTAGGTGCTTTTTCATGCATTGAGTGTGAAAATCACTCCTTCCTCAGATTGTGATTTTTTTTTTTTTTCAAGACGTTATCATGGACTACTTCCCTTTAAAAAAAACTATCAAACTTGCCAGTCACAATACAATAACATGTAACTATACTTCATATTTGGGATTTTATGTCATTGCTCAGTTCAAGCTGAGGTTTGGTTCTCTAAAAAAGCTTTGTTTCACACTTGTTGTACAGTATATGAAATAAATTGACCATTAAATTGAGAAACCTTGCAACATCTCATTGTTCAGGCTCCTCACTTGGAATATAAAGCTCTACTTCGCCTATTTTCACAACTTTCAAAATATTTTCAGAATTTTTCTGACTTCTGTCTGCGGATGTAACAGTATTAAGTGAGCTGTAGAAAACATTTTTTATTAAAGTCTTTTCAGCTTAGATTCCTCTTACTGAAAACAGACAACATCCTATTGTTAATGATGTCTTTCTGTAGGTGAAGGCTGATGTGTGTGTATGTGGGTGGTTTTCAGCCACTTCCTTTTGTAAAAACCAACCAAGGACAGCATGTTCTGAAAACGACTGCTTTCACTTTGCAGAGCAGCCACAGAAAGGTCGATGACGAATGTGCAAGTGCCATGTTTTTTTCCTGTGAGTGAGACAAAGGCACGCACCTTCAATAATGAGCCTCAAGGTGGTCTAAGACAACTGCGTTGACCTCCATTTAGCCACTGTTTTTATGTAACTGTGCAGGTTTGCAGTTCCTTAAGATGCATGAAAAAACAAAAACAGCGGTAGAGATACACATACATACATGAACAACGGGGATACTGACAGAAATAAATAAATTTTAAAACCCCCCATAACTTTCCTGTCTAAAAGCTGTCTGTCAATTGGCTTTGTTATTGTAGATGAGTTCATTTCACACTTTATCCTGCAGCTCGTTCTTTGCATGTCTTTAATCTGCATTGTCTCCAAAGGGTAGTAAGCACATGTGCTTCATCCTAATGGTTTGTGGAATGTTAGTGATATGAGGAACAATGGCGGCTCTTTTGGCTGACCGCCGAGGCCTTTAATGGGTTTAGTGTCCGCTCTGCACATTTTGCTCAGCTGTGGGATCAGTCCACTGACAGCTTTGGTTGCCATATTGGTAGGTCTCAGTGAGACACTCTTAGACATACTGCTGCAGATTTTCTTAGTATAAATATCTTCCCTGGAGAGCAAATGGGCATCTGTTGGAAGCCTCATCTTCATCAACATTTACTGTAGTGGAATTAAACATGACCAACAATTACTTGATTCAGAAAAAAAGCATCTCCCTCTGCAATTTTTAGCTTCATTATTCCTTGATATCAGCTACATCAAAGATCCTTCCTTGACTCTTTTGCTCTTTAAAGACAAATTGATTTTGTTCAGGTGGTTGAATGGAAATTTGGTTTTGAGACTAGTTTGCATTGAGGCTCACAGTTTAACTCATGGGAAGAAAAAATACGGTGTAAAATGATGCCCATTATAAGAAATGCTTATAAGTCAAAAACACTTTCAAGGTTCAATCAAAAATGTATGAGACCATTCCTGATGGGCATGAATGTGCATGTTGGAAGGGCAAGCATTAACTTTCACAACTGCATTACAGTAAATCCATTGATCATCATTAGCACTAGTGTCAGACACGTTTTTGTGATCTCTGGTACTGTGCATGTTCATTTGTGATATCCTGACCAATAAACAGAAGCAACACCGAGCAAAAGACCTTGGATGACCAAACTTTATGTTAAGGATCACCATCGCAGTTGAAAGTGTGAAAAAATGGAAAGACCGAAGAAGGCATGTGAGGTCAGCAGCACAACCACATAAGAGCATCCAGGTGTTTTGGGTTTTTTTGTTGTTGTTTTGACATTTGCGGGGTTGGGCACTGGTTCTTTGTCCCCAGACTGTCAACACCGATCGCTTCCTTTATTTTCCCAAGGCATCTGTGGGAGAACATTAAGTGCGAAGGACCTGAACTGTGGCATAAAGGTAACTGGACTCTCCAACATGACAGCATGCTCACTCACAGCTCACAGTGCATAGAAAATGTACAAATTTCCCAATTGCAACATCATAGTTGTCACTCCCCAATAACCCCTACTTGCCAGATTTGGCACCATGCATTTTTCTGTTTCCACAAGATGAAGTTTGGCCTTTGGGTCTTTGCTGTACACCAAAGTCTCAGGTCAATGGTGAAACGTACACACACCAATGTTCACAAAAGCACCTTTTACTCAGGTGCTGATGGTGATCAAGTAATCAAATACTTAACTGAAAAGTCACTGCTTTCACCTGCCACACACACATTACTGTGCAGCGCTTAGTCCATTTGCAACAAGAACAGTCTCGTAAATTTTTCAATTGTACCTCCTATTTCCATGAGAAAAACCTTCCTCGTAGTTGCTTCTTCCACAGTTGTGAATTGACACACAGGAGTTCAAACAAAAACTAAATCACACACACATTTTGATATGCAGAACTAACCCGTGTATGATACGTCAGTTTAGACTGAGCGTTGTGATGCTTCACTTGCAGCAGATGGCCAGCAGAGATCTGAGTGACAGTGTTTAAAACACAAATGCATCACACAAGCACCTTTTCACGTAGACACCTGCATGATCCCAGCCCTGTGGTTTTGCTGTTTGATCGGCAACACTGATAAACCTGCGGACACATAAACACGCGCACACACACACACAAACAACAAAAAGCTTTTACATAATCTTCTTGGAACTTCTACAAACTTTCTTTCGTTTACTTTTGCCGCACTGAGCTGCCTGGTGACAGAACAGTGACAGTGTGTCTACTTCCTATCCTGTGGCGAGGCACACATGTGCTTCCTCAACAAGTGTGTACGCAACAAATAGTGCTGTGTGTGCGTATGTGTTTGTGCGTGTGTCTGCACACAACAGTGCTTTTTCTCCTCACTTAATGAAAACATCCTTAGCACACATGAGCTTTGTCATGAGACTTTTGTGTCTGTTTCTGTCTCCCTCTCACAGACGAAATGCACACCCACGCCCACATACAATCATATAAACAGCAGACGTATAGGCTAAATTAACACGAGCCACTGGAAAAATTGCAGGGCTCCAAATCCTTTAAGTCTGGGAAATTATATGGAATTCAGTCTAAAAGCATTTCCAGAGTTGACGCATGCATCTCATGGCTTCTCTTTTTTCCCACTCAACTTTAATCATTGCCCTTAGTAATGGTGGACTTGGGTCCACTTTTTACACTGAAGAGGACATTTCTTTTACAAGCTTGACACTATGAATGTGAAATATGTACTCCTACTTTGTCCACAGTCGCCTTTGTAATGGCCCTTAAGCTCCTTTAAACGATTGACCTCATGTGAGAAAATGAGGAACGATGAATGAGACGAGAACAAAATGTTCTAGACACTCAGAGCCGAAACTAGGTCAGGAAGTTTGGAGGGAAAGTGTGTGCCTCCTCCTACTGGTTGTTATAAGTAGTGTAAGCCATTATAAGTTGAGAGTGGGGCCATTGAACCGATGGACCAAGTTAAGGTACAATTTTTACTGTTTATCAAAAACAGATCTGCATTTTGTTTAATTATGGCCAAAAGTGGTGAAATCAGCTCTTCTGCAAATATCAATCACATACTGTACACTCTAACGCTGTTGGGATTCTTAAAATCAATTTATTTTGTCAGGATGCAGAAAAATAATTAGGGTTTGGAGTAAACAGAAATAAATGGGCTGCTGATCTGAAGACAGCTTTTCCTTTATGCATCTTGGTTCATTCAGTGCTTTCAGTGGAAATGCATGTTTGCCATTAAAGAAAAGACTGGGCTGTTTATTAACATTTAAATGAGTGTTTACAGATTAGCCAATAAGTACACCAAATGTAGCATTTTGCAGGGACGTCATTGAGAATTAATCTGAATTTAATTTGAAAAAACAAGTAAATATTAAGTAAGCAGATAATTTTGCAAGTAAGATAAATCAAGCATCTCGTCATGCGAGGATCTCTGCAGTGCAACATACTGCTGGAGAATCACTGCACGAATTGATGTTTTGTGACTAAACACAAGTAATTGCACTAAATAATATATTTCTTGGGCATATTCACTCCACTTTTGGCTAATTATGCTCCACAGAGCTGAGTTAAATTTGTGGTGTTTGGTGTAGTGGTGATGAGAATGATAAGAAAGTCTGCCTTTTTCCAAAAACAGCAGAATTTTGATTAATTTTTGCCTACTGGCATTTTTAGAACACACTCATAATACAATATTGATGTACTTGAACTGCATGTACAAGATGACACCAGCAGTGTAACAGGTACTTTTAAAAAAAATTATATTAATAGTCTTACAAATATGATGCACTTGCAGTGTGTGGTTAAAGACTAAAATATATAATTTCAATAAACTGTGGCTCAAGTACAATTTTTGATTCATTAAGTAGATATTACGAAGCTTCTAAATTCATATGCTATAAGGTTTTTGTTATTTTTTATTAAACCTGCTCTTCTGCCTCAGAACAGTCCAAACTCTTTAGGGTGATTCAGTCTCAGCGGTGCCTTCAGCAGGTTGACATCCTGATGTTTGTACCATAACAAGTACCTCCTCACCTGTTGTGCAGATGCTGCTTCAGCCCATCCACCCCTGAGTTTGACAAGTTGTTAGATGCCTCTCTGCACAGTACTGTTGTGCTGGAGTTTAACCAAGTTGCACTGTTGAGCTATTGACATGTCTCTTCTGTGAAGGCAAGTTTGGTTTCTGGATGGTCTGGATGTGCATTGCTTTAAGTGCAGGAATACCAAGTCAAAAATCCCCAGAGAGCAGCTGCTGACACGTCTGGTAGCAGCCATTAGACCCTATTTAAGCTTCCTTAGATCACTCAGCTTGCCCATTTTAAACTCAAGTTGGACAGCCAATGAACCTCTGGACCTTCTCAGTATGCACGCACTGTGATTCCGACACTCTGTGTGACATTTGTGAGATGTGATGGTAGACGATATTTGGCAGCCAGCATCGCCACATCATTGTTTATTTGACAAGTGTACATACATGGTTTTTATCACATATGTATCTGTCTAAACAGCTCGACTTCGCCGTGCATCCTTGTTATCAGACTTGCCATTTTCTGTTGAGGTCGATAATGCTGTTTTTGAAAAGATGCACGGACGGATATCTAGAAGGCAAAGTGTGATGCCTACTGTTTTATGCATAAGGTAAAAGCAACGTTATGACATTTACCAAAACACCACTCTGAAATCTCACATGATACAGACAAGTGCAACTACATTTTTTATTACATTTACTGTAATATCTTTACAGAACTTAGAATCCTGCAGAACATGTTATCTTCCTACCACTAGATGTGTTTAGAGTCCACATCCTTCAGCATCGGATGGCCTGTGTGTGCCTTTGTGTGTGTGTGTGT
>JAQLOL010000026.1:14831188-14845361 GCA_029783665.1 Naso thynnoides | reverse complement strand
CAAAGTCAACACAGATATATGAGTGTCAGTTGCAAAGACTAGATTTATGTCGGAATATAAGAGTCTGTAACTATCAAACTCAATTTGTACAGTTTTGTCTGGAAGGGCTTTAGACCTCCAACTAAATCATCCCAGATAATGCGGAATCACAGAGGCGGGAGAAATCGCAGGCAACCTTATGATGAATGAAGCTATTCCAGTCCCCCTCTCGCCTCCTCCTTTTCACTTCTCTCTCATCTCTGCTGACATACCTTGTACCTACATGGCCAATCATAGCATAGAACACAGCGAAATCATCTTAGAAAAGCAATTCACTCCTTCCTGTGTCTGCACTTTTGGTGTCAGGAGCGTAATTTGTAAACCACAGAGAAAAACTTCAGAGCCACGTCCAAAGGCCTGCTATTTAAGCTCAGTAAACACCAGCCGGATGACGCTGTTGCTTCCTGCAATATTGCTAGTCCACTTCCCCCTTTCTCCTTCAGTTCTCCCTGGTTCTTTGGAATTAGAAGAGGAGGTTAAAAAAAAAAACATGTTTCAAGCGAAATCTATAATCGAGATCCCTTATCCTACTCCCCCCTGGTGTGGCCAATTGGTATTCTGCAGGATCTCCTCGCCCCCTATGGTGTTCCCAATCTTCAACTAGGAAGGAAAGAATAGAGAGCGACTAAGCCCCAGGATGGAGAATGCCTAGCTGTGGATTAATGGGTAGAAGAACAAATGAAGTCCAGGAGAGGGTTTATATCTATCAATATAAAGTAGCAGATTAGGCATAGAGATGGCTGTGGCTCTGTTTTCATTTGTCAAACTATTTGGCCATATTACTCCATTGACAAAATCAACATAGGATGGCAAAATTAGCCTGGGATCAATAAATGGAAGGGGAGCACACATGTTCTGCATCTAAAAATACAGAGACAAGGCTCTTATTCTCAGGTGTATATGCTTTTTTTATGCCTTTTCTCTGCAAGAGGGCAGACAAATGTGCTCAAAAGCAGGTGCTCATTTTCTCTGCTATATATTTTCTGCTGCTTTTAAATTATACAATATCTATAACAGCATATTTGTTTATGAAAGATTAATCGGATGAAACATCTGTTCCGTATCTCTTTATTTTGTACTAAACCTGCAGATGCACTGACTCAAAGATCTTTGGGGCAATGTGGTTTATTATGTACTTTTTATATATTATTTTTACTGCTTATAGTTAGCTTTTGTGTCACAACACAACATGCGTCTCGGTCATATCAACACAGCGAACAACAAGGCTAAGCAACAATTAATTACATATAATTAACCACAAATGGAAATGAAAGAAAGAAAAAACAGAGCTCTTTCATTCTTTCCAAAGAAACAATAAATGATCTATTCACTGACCATTCATCAATTTAACCTTGGCAGGATCAGTTCTTAAATCCTGTATTTAGAGGGGCAATATAAAAAATACAGTATAATCATAGCTAAAATGAATGAGAAGTCAACATATAATACTGTTCCATCTTCGACTTGCAGAAAAAGTAAATGTTTTTTTCTTTTTTTTAATTTTATGGCAAAATGATTCGACAAAATATCATCATGCTTTCCTTCCTTAACAGTTCTTTATTCAGAGCTCCAAGCCTTGAAAGTGTTTTTATGTTTTTCTGTCCTCTTTTTTAACCTTTCAGGTGCTTTGAGAAGCTTCAACCTCTGTGTCCGTCTCAGACAACCTTGGTCGATCCTGTAATGAATTTAGCCAGCAGCAATAACAGTGCCAATCAATAGCAATCCGTGGTATGTCATTGACAGGTTAGACACTGTAATGTTTGGCCATGGTGGCTAGTCAAAGGAACCAAAGGAAGTCCAGCAGTTGTTATTCAGCACTTCAGCCAAGTGGGCACACACTGACCTCACCCCTGCTGACTTCTACAATAACACAGAAATATCAATACAAATATCATTCATTGGTCGCACACAAACAGGATCTTTAATACTGTATATGATGGCAAATTCAAACTCGTGACCTATATTTTATATATTTACAAAACTAGTTTCACTGGGTGGGTGAGCAGGTACTGCATCTGCAAATAACCTCAAGACCTTGACATGGCTCCCCAAAAAGTTTTAGTCGAATGCTGGATGTTTAAAAAGTAAGTGGAAGGTACTGAGTCTGTGGTGGACAACAAACCCTTCTACACCTCTACAGACAGTTCCTTTAAATCAAGATGCTCAAAGACTTTGACTTGAATGTTCAATGAAAACCTTTGATGGTTAAAAAATGTCCCAAAATTAAGGTTGTGTTGGAGTATATATAGTGTTGATGTCTGATTTCAATCATTAACAGCAAACAAAACAAAAGAAACAAACAAATAAAAAAAGAAAGAGAAAAAACAAAGATACATTACAGACAGTGTCTGACTTGGACCATTATTAGATTTGCACACAGCGACTCAAGCTAGTCGCTTTCCTCATAGTTATTGGTTTCGATGGGAACCATTTTTGGCCAAGAACACATTGTCACTGACTTTTTTGGAATTCAATTCTGTCTGCTGACCTCAACATTTGCTTCATGCAAAGAACCAAAAACAGGAGGTCCCTCAGTTTTTGAAAGTGGAGCTTTTAGGATACAGTACACAAACCGTCTGGCACAGTCGCACACCCTCAGCAGTCTATCCCTCCTTTCAAGCAAATCAGTTAGAATAGCTTTTACTTTTAAAATAAGCCAATTTAACAGGAAAAATAGAGGTTCTGTGATGTTTCAGACAGTTGATTTTAAAGTAATATCTCTTTCTCTTTTTTAAATATAATGAATTTGATAATGACATGTACAATTTAACTGTGTAATCACTGCAGTGCCTATTTTAGGAAGCAACATATGTGAAAGTATCAACAACTTGCCAGAGTCATGTTCCAAAAGTCTTTGCTGCTTTTCAAACTTGTTATTTTTCTCTCTCTTTCCTTTTTTTTAACTTTAAGCTTCAGGTGACATATTAGCTTGTGGCTGTAGCTAAATTTGTTGTTGACAAGCAATAGCCTACAGAAAACACCCAAAAGGTCGGGTTACCTGCTTGATTCGTCTTTGTTGTCATGAAAAAAGATGTGAATGCACATCCCATCATAAAGCATTAAGACCCGAAGGGCTTCCAGTGACTTAGTGTGATTTTTATTTGTTTTATTTATTTATTTATTTTGCCAAAACATCCCTGGTCTGACAAAGAGTGAGAGGCTGTGTGTCTAACAATAGTGAATGAAACTCCTCCACGTGCTCTCTGTTCAGTCCCTCCATAACAAAGCCATCAGACACATTTGCAAGGTTGGTTATGTCATGTTCCTTTTACAAAGCAATAACCTCCAGCTAGGAGACTCTAAGGGATTGGAATTTTAGTTCCCTCTGTCATTTGTATGTGTCGAGGTGCCCGCTGTGGCAAATTGCAATTCCACATCCCATAAGGTCAGCCCTCGCACTTCCTCCTTGTTTCTCTTTCTTTGGGCAGAAAATGACACTCAATAAGGGCAGACTGGTAGAATGAAGGAAGAGGGCCTTAATCCCCTCAGGAAGTTTAAGTCACAAAGATCCGCTATTAGTTTCGACTCCCAGCACTCTTCGCAGGAAGGCAAAATTCAAATGGCCAAAAAGAAGGGCACACAGATCATTTGTGTGCACAAAGGAGAGTAAAGAAAGAAACCTGCATAGTTTCCAATATACATTTAAAAAATGTAATTATTGCAACAAAGATGTGGTTAGTAAAAAAGTTAAATGCTAATTATATTTTTTATACACATATGCATAAATGTATAATGCTGAACATATTTCACAGATAAATAATACTGACATTGTGTTTATTTTAGCAGATATGTGCCAGTCAAACAATTACTGTGTTTGAGAACAGTTCTTCTCACTTCATGTTTAAAAATGTCACTTGCATGCTTGTGATGGAGCCATTTGAGAAAAGAAACCCAGCAAAACCCAATTAGACCTATAAATATAGTAAAAAGTAACAGTTATGCATCCTTTAAGCCCGTTGTTACAATTAAGCATCATGTCAAAGCTGACATTATGTATATTATAAACCACACAACATGCATACCAGGCTTATGCTTCACCCCTGCACATACATGCATATTGGCTGCCTGACATACAGAAGACTAAAGGATGAAACCGATGAGACGATGTCTGGTCAGAAACTCCATACTGCGTCATTCAACCAAAAGGTCAAAAGTGTCTCCTAAACTTCAGGTCATATGACTTTTCCTGCTTTCTCTTATCACTTTAACTCGGTCTGCTTTAATTCTCTTTTATCAGTTTCCCTCCTCTGTTCTTTGGCTCCTCCTCTCCCTTTTCACTTTTTCCCTTTGTTACTCTCTCACACTTTCTCCCTTTCTCTCCAGCTTGGGGAGGCATGAATGCGGGCGGCAGATGGCTGGGATGTTTCACGTCTCAGAGGGATCGTGCTTGTCTCATTCCCCCTCCTCTCTCTCTGCCAGGAGGTCAGCAAGGTGGGCTGAAGAGTAATTGGCAACTGGCAGGGAGAGAGCTGACACAAGAGCTGTTGAGGGCGGCATTAATTGACAATTGTAAATAACAAATGGAGCTGATGATTCAAATTACCTGTCCACACGATTCCCCCCATTAATTGTGTCCTGAAACGTGACCCAACATAACAAATGATTTTTAAAATTTAGTCGAGGCTAATGCCTGGAGTTTGCAGCCAAAGAAGAGAGGGAGTGAAAAGTGTTTGAGCAAGAGCCCGAGAGAGAGAGAGAGAGAGAGAGAGAGAGAGAGACACACATCAAGGAACAGATTGTTAATATCAGTCGTTTCATCTGGCCGATTGTGAAATAAATGGCAATGGGGCTTGCAGTAACATGGTGCGACACGCCGCAGCGTCTAATGGGACGAGCAGCTCTCCACCAGCAGGGACCTAATGAAGTGCAACATCGTTTTTCACCCTGCGACCACGACAATGTCAAGGTGCTGCAACATGCCATTTGTGAAACGAGGGTGGCAGGACATCACCTGCTAAGCTGATGGCGCGTTCGGACCAGCCAGGCATCTCAACCCCAAACAACACATGGATGACTTTGGAAAATCAGGCATCAATATCATCAATCGACCTTCTGTTGACCATGAAAAGAGGCACCCCGTCCTCTTATTCCCCCATGTTGTTTGGCCACACACCCACAGGACAACACAGCTCAGATGGGAGACAAAGGAGGCGACCTTGTCGAACATAGTGCACTGGGACATGTTTCTATTATTACAGGTCTGGAGGCAGTCATGCGCCAGAACACAGAGCATGTTTTACGGGGAGGGCTTTTGACTGATGATGGGGGGAAAAGTTGCAGAAAGGCTGCAGTGGCGTTTGATTTACTAGCTCCTCGCTACACTGTAATGAGGAGTAATTCTGTCTTGACATCCCTACATCTTCCTTTACTCCCTTCCTTCTTTTCCCCCATTCTTATCTTGCTCCCGCTTTACCTTTGCCTGTGGCATCCCCCTTCCACTGGTACGGTTTGTCACAGTTTTAAGACTCAGCCTCAGCTTGCTCCTGAGTTTTAGTGCTCCTACCGTGGGCGGGAAAACCTGACATGTGTCTTATTAACCAAAAGGATTCCGCATGTATCTTCATTAACAGGCTGTTAGGAAGAAGACATGCAAATATGAAAAAGTGACTTCTCCTAACCAATATCCGCCAGGGAGATTAAAGATAACTGAAATGATTTATATTTCCCGGAAGATGTAATGTTATTTAGTAAAGTTCAGAGGCCAAGCAAATCATTTGTTGGATTCATAATTCACTTTTTTAACTTTAGGCCTGCTTTTTCATATTGAAGTATGGATTCTTTTTAACCACCTTTTAAATGACTGTGTGACTCACTGGACATAGTTCTCTGAGGTCAGCTTGGAAACACAGTGACTGAAAGCTATTTACCTTGTTCAGTCTGTTCAACAGAATGCTGAATTTTCTTTCACATAGATGGATAAATAGGTGCCGTAGAGAGAAAACACTATTCAGGCTGCTATTCAGTCCTGCTGATGAGCACAAGGCATTTTCAAGACAGAATGTTGTGAAACCATCTACATAAAGCCACATAAAGCTCCAAGGACTGTAATTCCTTCATGAAGCGGGTAAACATGAAAGGAAAAGTACACATAAACATATAACCAGATCTATTAACAGTGGTCATATAATAGAGGGTCATGAGGATGTCAGGTATCATCAGCCATCTGTCTGGCAAAGTTAATCAGAGAAAGCTCAAAGGAGGTGAGAGTTCAAAGGGAATGCAGACTCAATGTGTTGTATGCGATTAATGAAAAGAACTGCACCGGAGTTTCAAAGCTCTGCTGCTGTTGTTTTTTCTCCTTCATATCGGTTTGCTTTCCCACTAGAGTGGAGGAGTCAACTGTAATTTCTCTGCTGCAGATAAATTCAAAATGGAAACAGACATAACTCTCTCTCTTTCTAAGTCTCTTCCTTTTGCACTGTTTTTCTTCCTCTCTTTCCCAATTCCGAGTCTTAATTAGCTGATGCAAAAGCAAACAAGCCACTCTCTGTCCAATGCATCGACTTGTGAGAGGCCGTTTAAAGCCCAAGATTCCCGAACCTTTTGTCTAACTGACTTTAACAAAATTTTCCTCCTTCTATTGCTGTGTTCGCTTTAATTTAGTACCTGCACACACCCACCCATTATCTTTATGGCATGGCCTAACGCTGGTCCAGGAAACCTGTGACCGTTCTGTGCTCATTAAAACTTCACACTGTGGTCCGTGACTGGGTATCAGGGCTGCTCTCTCTGACAATAAAGCCAGTGTGTTTAATTCAACTGGCACTTCCATGTCTTCATAGGCTTAAAAGCATTGGATTCAAATTGTAAAGCTGTGTGTGCAACCAATTGGTGTATGCTCAAATTTAAAGCTCTATTTCATGACATTCACCTTATAAGCACATACACACCACTAAACAAATAGGCCTATTTTCATGCTGAATATGAATTTAAATATTGAATCTAAATTTAAATTATTTCTTACTCTTCTACTTTTCTGGCAATTTGACATTCTAAATCTACCGTAGATACTCATTGTAAATTTAAATTCTAAATGAAAACTGTAGATTATTGGTATTTAGTTGAGGTGACATATTTGTGCTGGCTAATGATCTGTGATGTTTCACATTGTACTCAACTTTTTTTTCTGCAGCTTTACAGTTTGTGAGCAGATTTGATTACCATTTTGACCAAGTTTTAAGCTAAGCTAGTCAGACTCCAGCAATATATTTCCCAAACAAGACAAGGCAAGGCGCGTTTATTTGTATAGCGCATTTCATACACAGAGGCAATTCAATGTGCTTTACATAAGCAAACAGTAAACAGCATCAAGGGCAATGTAAAGAGCAAAAAAGAAAAAAAAACAAGAAAAAACAGATTTAATAAATAAAATCAGAAGAAACATTTAAAAATTTAAAAGATCAAAGTAATCACAAAATGAAATACAACGTAGTAAGATCACTTAACAGAACGCATTTGAAAACAGGTCTTAAGCCTAGATTGGAAACTGGCTGTGGTTGGAGCACCTTTGATGTCATTTGAGAGTTTATTCCAGAGTTTAGCAGCAGCTAAAGGCTGCCTCCCCATGTTGAGTTCCTACTGTGGGTATAACTAACATATTTTGCTCAAGTGATCTGAGAGGTCTTGCGGAAGTGCACTGATGAAACATATTTGTGAGATATTTGGGTCCTCCTCTATTTAGGGTCATAAACAAGTAGCAGTGCTTTAAGATCAGTTCTGTTGTTTACTGGGAGCCAGTGCAGTGACTTAAGTATTGCAGTAATGCGGTCTGTTCCTTTTGACTTAGTACATACATAACAAACAGACATAAGAGTAAATGAATCTTCTCATCCAACTTTGGCAGGAAAGAAAATAAAAACATAGCCTGCACGAACTGTCAAAGTAATTTCAAAATAAAAATTTCTAGACTTTTTGTAATGTTAAATAGTTAAGTTCAAACTGTTCAAATTGGTCTGATAGCCATGCTTTTAGGTGGAGTGTTTGTTAACAGAAAACCACACAATGAGCAACATTTTATCGCTGGATGTCAGATGTCAGAAGCTAATATGGAAGTAAGAAAGTAGACCAAGTAAGTTTATTGGCTGGACTGATGGGAATGGCCCTAGATATGTGTCAGGGGCTTACTGAGTGACTCTCTATTGTTGAAACGTGCATGTGTAAGTGGAGTAGCAGAGCAATTCACACTCTAGAAGTGAAGGCTGCACCAGCCAGCATACATAAATATGCATAAATAAACGCAAAGAGGAAGAAGAGCAGCGATTTCATCTAAGTTTTATTTTCTTGTGAAGATTATCTTGCTGGACTAAAGTGTAAGTATCGTAGTTTAAGACATTTTTTATAATGTTTTATACAAATGGCCAGGATCGTATAGTGCTGCCACCACGAGAAATGTAGTTAAGCCAACAACTGCCACTTCACATCACACATCATTGTAGCCAGTTTGTAACAGTGTGGTGAATATTTATTGAGGCAAATAAAAAGAGAATTATGGTAGTCCAGTCGCAATGAGACAAGTGTCTGACTTAACATCTACGTGTCATTTCTTGATATGATGGATTTAAGTTTGGCTGCTTCTTAGATGCAAGAAACACAATCGAGTTATTGTCTTAATGTGAGCATCAAAGCTCAAAGATTGGTTAAAAAACATCAAGACTATGCAGACTGGACTGAGGTTGTGAGGACAGAGCACCAAGATTCTGTCTGATTGATGCTTGATTATTGTCAGGAGCAGTTCGTGTATTTGCCAACTAATATTTACATAAGTTATCAAATGGTAGTCATGCTTAATCTGCATCATGCATTTACAATAGGCAAACAGCTGTGTAAATTATCTTTTTTTCTGCCAAAGCTTAGAAGGTGAGAGGAACATACTTAGATGCTACTAAAGGTATGATCAAATGGAGTTTGCAATAAATAGCAATCAATCTGCAATATGTAGTATCAATCAAAATTCACTTTTGACTTTTGTTTGAAGAATCTTTTGTACGCCCAAAAAGAAGTCTCCCAGAAGCCATTTGTCTGAGTGAAGGTGAAGCAGATTGTACACTTCATGGATTTGGGTCTCAAGATAAAGACAGTGTGCAGTCTGGCTATTTCAGCACAATCCTTTCCCCCACAGGTGGATCAGATCCCTGCGGCACAAGCCTAACCCCTTCTCACCAAGATGATAAATATTTCAGGAAGAGAAATCAGTGGATATAAGGGAAGCTGTAAAGCTGCTCTGTATGACTTAGGAGACTCAGGTTCACATTACAGGAATTGGAGAAAAAACTCTCAGGAGAGGTTATCACAAGTATATGGTTTGCACGGTTATGTACACATTCGAATACAAAGAAATAAGATCATACACAAATTAAACGGGATCCAAAGGACTATTCAGTTTTTTTTAAAACATTTTTTTGCATCATGCTTTAAATCTCAGTTGAAAATGATTTCAAAATTAATTTTATTGTCTTATATATACGAATTACTTTTACCATGTATGTTTAAAAGCAAAAAAAGGGGACACAAATAATGATTTATTATAATCATTTACATGTTTCATGTAACTCCACTCTAATAATATATCTGATGTGTGACAAAACCTCTCCCAACACACTACTTCACATCGATATACCTTTATGGTTATATATATGATTCACCCCAGCATCTCTGTGCGGTCATTAAACAGGTTGCATGTGCAGGTCACAGGAGCTCTTCCCTCTGTCACTCTTTGCCATCCAGTCTGCGCTGTTTTATTACAGTTACTAGAGTGCAAGCTAAAAGAGAGCTCAGGGAACAGTCCATCCACCTTGAGTCTCTGCTGCTTGGTTCATGTGGAGCAGGTGAAGGTCAGTCTGAAGCTGAGGGGATATCAAAGCTGCTGTGTCTGTTAGACCTCTCTGTCACTTTATGTTCCCTTTCAGTAAAGTGTCTCTCTCTCCCTCTCTGCTCCCCCTTTCCTCTCTTTCTCTGTCTCTTTCTCGCTCTTGGTGTGCCCAATAACTTCCCCCTCGCTATCCTTTTTAGCTCTTTTTCCGTCTTTGTGTGTTTCTGATTCAACATTGCCTCAATGCAAGTTGCTCTTTTCCCTGTGGCAAGTCAGTTGAAGTGCTGACTGCAGATCTTCCCATTCAATGAGTCCCAAGTAGCCAGCATATATCTGCAAAGCCTTGTACATACAGCAAACATCATCAGTACTGCAGACAGGGCAGCCACATGTTGAACTCACACTGATGTCACCAGTGGCAAGAAAGTGGGGCATGATCATGTCTTTAACTATTAAACATTGTACATTTTAAATGTCGTGCAGTTAGCCAACAAGATGGGTGTGTGGATCCTCAAATTACAGTTTAAAAATAAAAGAAAGAGAGGTTGGAGTGCAACATTATAGCTGTGTCCCAAATTGCATACTTCTGTACTAAATACTTGATATTTTGAGTGCAGATGTGCGCGAAGTGCGTTCACACTGAAAAGTATGTGAAAATGCAGTGTACTACTTGTGCACTCAAAACGGTCCAAAAATTGAGTGTGTAACGATAGACACTTCACACCCTCAACAAACACCAATTTGGTACGCAGAAGAAGTTATGTCACAAACTTCTCAACTTTCAAAGTGGTGGCAGGGCATTACAGCCGAGGATTTTCGCGAATGTGAATGTTGCCGCGTTGCACAGATGCAAGTTATACATGTTTTTGCACTAAGCACTACTATGTATACTGTTGTCAGATAGCTGCCGTTAGTACATTTTGGTTGAGTCTGTTGCTATTTGGTGCTGTTAGCGTGCTAGCTAATGTTAGCATCCACTATTTAACGATAGCATCCACTAGCTAACTAACATGCTCCTATCTATGGTGGCACATTTTAATGAGGCATTAACATTGTGTTGTGCGTTTGGTTTACGTGTGATATCTTGTCAAACTTGTCAAACATTTGTGACAGTCACCCACCTACTGATTGCAATATGCCATTAAAAAAAAAGTAATAGAAGAAGAAGAATTGGTTAAAAAAATCATTGTCACTTCTGATAATTGAAAATGGCAATGCGTAATTTGGGACACACTGGCCTGGTAAAGATTAGTGCTCTACACTGTAAGTGTACTGCATTTAAGTGTATTGTATTTAAGTACACTAACCAAAGTAGGCGATTTGGAACACAGTTTATGTTTTTAAGTTGCAAACTTTTCTATTTAGATGAATGTGAACTTATTTTTTGCTTAAAGTTTAATGTTAAAGTCAATTCCTTGTCACTTTTGCATAGCATTACTGTTTGACTTTTGTAACCACTTAACATACTGACCTGGGGCAGTGGGGGCCATGAGAAAATTTGGGTTTATACTCATATATTCACCTGGCAGCTGCCATCACAGCTATGTATTTGTACCTTTGGCCACTGAGGGTATCAGCCGCAACAACTTGGATTTAGTGGTTTGCTCTAGGAAAGTAGTTTTTGAGGCTTTGAACAGCACTTTCTTCCCAGCAGTTTCAAGGATTTGACTGGTGAGCAGTGAGCTTGACACAAGATTTCCCCAAATCATGACAATTTCACATTCAGGCACACGGTCGGCTTAGATTTGACTGGTGTTCAGGCACAGGCAGCCATGCACATGCACACCGAATTTTCATACACTTGGTCCTCTAATGTTCTAATTTTATGAGATTACACCCCCAAATTTAACACAATTAACACTGTATATTTGCCAGATAATTTGCACACTTCACTTAATATTAACTGAAGTTAACATATTCAAAAGGTATCTGTTAGAATGATTCTATTTAATGTTTTTTTGCTATCACAAAAGCTACTTTTACCACTGTTTTATTCTGATGTGCACATGTTTTTTTTTTTTTTTTTTTTAGAGATACATTTAGAGTGTGCAGAACATGATACTGGATTTTTTTTCTCTTTTTTTGGCATGACACTTAAAGAATATGTAAGTAAAACAGGTAATAGTTGTAATCTGGCATCAGTCACAATTAACCAAA
Source organism: Naso thynnoides (assembly GCA_029783665.1). NCBI lineage: Eukaryota > Metazoa > Chordata > Actinopteri > Acanthuriformes > Acanthuridae > Naso > Naso thynnoides. Next base: position 14,833,357 of record JAQLOL010000026.1, on the reverse strand, counting down.
TTACCATTTTGCCCATTCTTTGTAAAATTTGGTAACAAGGAAAGAAAAACTGGTGTCCTTGTACAGGACATTCGTAATTGCCACAAGCAAACAAACAGCAACTTAAATTAAACTGGCATGGGAGAAGAAACATATGTTGCACTGGTCCTGGGAGAACTGTTGCCCAGTGAAAGAAAAAACTCAATGACATTGGGCAAAGAGCCAAACCGAATCACCAACAGGCCGCAAAGGCAATGGCAGCAGGGGGAGGAGGGGCCATTTATCAGCCAATCCCATACATCACCAATCAGTGTGTAATAAAGAACTTATAAGACAGTTTATAATTTTTCAAGTTTTCCTCAAGAGTTAGTTTTCCCTGTGAACATTCAAACATGATTTGCCTGCTTCAATCATTCCTCCTGTTCTCACTGGCCACTCAAACTGGTTGCTTTATAGTGTGATATGGGACAAAATCCACAGTCTGGGTTTTGTGCAATTATAAAGATTATTGGTAGCTAACATAGGGATTCAGTGATCAGTTTAGAGAAAAAAAAGATAATATCTTTAAAAATAACAACCTTGTTAGGAGAAAATTCTGTCTTTTTGCTCCAGTCCATCCACTCCAGCAAGGGTAGGGAGGGCACCGGCTACTCTCATGATTTTAAGATGGTTCAGCTTTTGCAGTTTCCGACATGGCAACCACAGAAACTACATAGCAAGGAGTCACTGTGGCGGTGCCGATGTAGAATAGTGAAGGCAATGTTGGTGGGCAGCAGCAACAGCTGTTTGAAGGCCAGCATCTTATTACTTTCAGATAAACTTTTGATTACTTTTTTTTTTTTCACAGAACCGGAACTGTGTCTGCCATCACTGCCATTGTACAGTCAGCACTAAATGAGACGATCTCTTAATAGCCTGTGTGTAGAGGATGAATGATTATATCAAGGAAAATCTGTTCCAATGTTTCTAAGAGCAGCAGAATGTTGTTTTGAGACAGATTCAAGAGCAGAAAGAAATTCCCATCGACTTTTTTGAATATACCTATTTAAAAAATGAAGCATATAAGTTTACAATGATGCAAAACAGAGTTTATAGTATATCCCCATTTACCATAAATGTGTGTCCTGCATTGGTGACAATGAGGGGAGAACATCCTCCATGTAACAAGACTTTGACAAGACGTCATTCTTTTTGAACACCCTTACCAATTTGTTTCTCATCTGTAGTTTGCAAATTTTAGCTGTTGCTCACCTGCTTTTTCAGAAGTTTCAATTCAAATCTGATTTTTTCTTAATAAATATGTTTTGCATTAGATGAAAATCATTTCTTTTACGTAATAGCTTAGTAAGTTGGACTTGGCAATGTTGATACATGCCTTGCCTGAATGAACTGTAAAAATAGCCTGAACTATGGTCAAGTGAGGTGTTTTTTTTTCTTTTTTCCAACCTGTGCTTTTCAGTCAGACTATGTTTCCCTCCTTGATGATATTTAATTAGGCAGGTGTGATCACACAAACAACTATAAAATAGGTGGCCTAGGTCCTGTCTGAAAAAAAAAAAAATCTGCAGCAAACAACATCAATTTGACCCTATTCCCTGGTGTACCATGCAAATTAAATTATATTATTTATTGTATGTTGTACATGCTGAGTATTAGCTCTCCTGTTGTGCTCAGTCATCTGAAGGTAGCAGATCTTTTTGTAAAGTGTGTAGCAGTTTAGTATTTTTTAAGGTCCTTCCTTAAAGTACATTTATCTCTCTTATGGTGAAGTTTTGCCTCGTCTGTCACTTAGATAATGAAGATTATGAGCAACTTCCAACTGTGCTTTTGCTCCATGTTAAATTGCATTGCAATGTTAACAGAAACATGCACTAGTCTAGAAGACAGGATTTTATTCGTTTGTACTCTCTTGGTCCCCCATCAAACACATCTGACCAAAAAGCAGAGTAAACTCATCATTTGCAGTGTTGCATTTTTATCTGTCCATTTTTTCTCTGTGTAAAAATGAAAACTATAGGTGTAAAACAGGCCTTCGGTCTGATCAGGTGGGTGATGCAAGAGCACACACAAACTGTGACTCCAAAAAAATCCCAAAAGAGGCACATCTGCATCAGATTTGCTAAATTTGGCACAATTCGACAAATACTCTATTCTCAGATCAAGTGCAATGAGCAAATTAGCTTATTTTAT